>OU426984.1:53344219-53944219 GCA_911387785.2 Aelia acuminata | reverse complement strand
TCAGAGGTGCCATTCGTGTCTTGTTTTCCAAGACATCCAGTTCAATAAAAGCAAGTTCATGATTATTTAGTTATATAGAAGTAACTTTGACCAAATTGTTCCCTTATAATTAATTATTTAAATAATTGAATTACCCACTTTATAGAGGTTGTGTTTCTGTGGTACTTGAGGGTCTACTGACTGAAGTTCGATTCTCGGGTGTTTTAGCAGATTCCATAATTACATAATTTCCTCAAATATGATAAATTTAATATGATTTTGTTCATACCCTTTTTTTAAACTGGTTAGATGTTTTGACCAACAAGCTCGTAGTCGAAGACTGACATTACACCAACGTTTTGATTGTTTATTTTTGAATAATTAAGGAACACCTTTTCGCAGAAATTGGTGCTCTATAACTATTATCTGTAATATTTTCGATTTGGAGTCTTTGGAACTTGAACATAATTTATTTTCTCGGAAGGTGGTAAAAAATTCTGGAGAAACAGCTAAACCGATTTAAATTTCGACGTGATTCTATAGAGAATACAATTATGTGTTTTTTGGTTATTAGAAAAAAAAAAAGTTAAAAATTCAAAATGGGTTAGGCCACATAAACTTCTCCCGAAGGAAATTGTTTTAGAAAACTCGATTTTTCTGCACAGACCTAGTTATATACCTACAAGCTAAGAAAAAAAATGTTTTAGTCAACCTTTTGCAAGGTTACCCAATTTTTATGTTAATTTTCCGTGCAGTATGGGGGAGACTCCTTAGTTAAAAATATTTAACATAATAAAAGTAAATAAAACTATTTAGTTTTATTTAAATAAAATGCAATGAAAATACATTTTTTTTATTTTATTTTAAACTCCTGTTACTTCCGGGCATGGCTTTTTGACAGACGGCGAACAGCGAAAATTGCTTTATTAGTAACGGCACAATATTGGCCATTCCCATAAGCTACATAGCAGTAGTTTTTTTTTTTCATTAAGACGCTTAAATAAAAATACAAAATTTAATCAAAATGTTCAGAAGATTACCTTTAAAAACCTATTTTTGCCTGAAGCATAAAACGGATAAAGAGTTAATGATATTTAGTTCTCCTTATTTTAATTTATACGTTTGCAAATTATATTAATTTGTGGAATTTTATAATTAATAGAATACGCGTATATCAAGCTAATCAGCCCAAATTTTGAAATTAAGTTTTCTAAAAATGAATGGTGTGTAAACGTTATCTGTTGCAACAGTAAAGAAATATAGTAACGAATTAAATCCCGTATTTACGAAGTGGTGTGTACATAAAAATTCAGATTACATCAAAACCTAACAATTAGTTGTGACATTTTTATTTTTTTATTGAACACTACTAAAAAGAAAAAAAAACATAAATTTAGATTTGGATGGTTTATGTTTTTGTCTTATTCCTCGAGTTGGCAACACTGTTAACATTGTTATTCTTGAATCGGTTTTTTTTTTTTTTTTTCACAATTTCAAAATGCAAAACATGAAAATAAACCTTGTAAAGTTTCTTGATAAAACTGGAGATTTACGATTAATCGAAGAAAGTGTTTTAAAATACAAAAGTGAAAGTATTCATGCCAATCAGAATAATAGCTTCTGCCCTCCATTAAGAATTTCATTAGGATTTGATTATATTACCCTTTTAGAAATTGCAGGTATGAAAAACAATGATGCCATATTACAAGCAGCATTTATTATTACATTATTTCAGCTTAATGAAGAAGAGTACTCAGTATAATGAGTTACATATACTGAACCTTTTTTGAAAGCTAAAAACTAAAATCATATTTGTTGAAAATTATTTTTAAATGATCTATTATTATACAGCTCATTACTTTTTTTAATGTAACTTTTAATCTTCTTTTTTTTTACTAAGTTAGTATTATGTGAACTGAACATTCATCACCAGACTCTAGAATTTTTTCTATCCATATTTAACAGTCTATTTTAAATAATTTAGTTTTTTAAAAAAATTTAAAATTAGATATACTTATCTCTTTTTATTTGATTTCATTGTGTTAGATATGTACTGATACTTAGTCATTTAGAAGTCCTTATTGTATTTTTAGTGGGAAAAGGGGACTTATAAGGAATACTCTAAATCCTTTCTTAATTTTGAAATTAAAATAATCCCTTCTCAGCAAGGTTTCGTCCTTAAAATAATACATTTATTTGTATTGTATATTGCAGTTAAATGCATGACTGACAACTGTAACTTTATGTAACTTTCCAATAAGTTTTTAAAATGATTAATTGATGATTGATACACTATTTGTGGTATGAAAAAATTTATGTTTTTGTAATGTTGTAACCATTCAGGTGAATTTGCATCTTTATTGGTCAAAGAACCAAATGTTGCTAAAAAAGAGTTATCTGACTTAATTGGGACCTGTTGTACTTTACTTTCCGAATGGGAAGATATAACTGTACATGTTTTATTCAGATTGATTTCCTTCCCTGATTTGGTACCTGCAATAAAAAGCAAATACATCAATCCTGGTGGATTATTTACTAAGAATGGAATATTGGCCAAAACAACACCTGTTGAGAAATACACGTTAGTATCTTTGTAAAAACTTAATGAATTTAGTATTACCTACTAGGAAATATAAATATCATGAGAATATTTTCTCTTTAAAGGCAAGATATATCATTCACATGTAATTATGCAACGTGCTTTAAAAAAGGAAAATTGACAAAAAAGTGTGGCAAATGTCCAGATTGCGGCAAAGAGCTTGTAGAAATTCCTCGTTCAAGGCTCTCTGGTGAGAAAGTTTATGGACTCTTCCTTGATCCAGACTTCCTACAACCCTCGAAGGAATATATGAGGACTCAAAGTATTATGGTAGAGCTAAAAGGTAGGTTTTATTTCTGTTCTACATTAATATTTTTTAAATCTGTAAAATATCTTATTGTGTTGAATTTATTTATGGAAATTCAATTAATTAATCATGAGAGCAGGATAGCTTATTGATAAGGATTGAGTTACTGTGCTCAGATCCCGAGTTCGAATCTGGCTTGGCAGGGTATCTTTAATATCCTGTTTTATCCACAGTTCATCTCGTGAGCTGGGAAAATCCAGCCTCGATAAAGTTGGCACACTTAGTTGAAAAAAGAAGGGGGGAAAACCTGATGGTTGAGCGTGATCATGGTCAAATCACTTCCTTGCATGACTGCTGACCAAAAAATAGTACTACCTTTTTTTTTCCTATGAATTAATCACTCATACGAAGTTCCGTATTGGAACAATATTTTACTTCTTGGAAGAATAATGTTAATTTAATTTGCTAGAAATAACTTTTTAAACATTAAATAAATTGTATACTAAAAAGTTTTCATTGCTCAAAGGTCCAGACTTGTCACATAAAATATCACTCTTAATGCATTGTGATTGTAATACAAAAAAATCTGGTGCGTGCGCGCAACACACAACTTTCACTTACCAACTTACTTAGATAAGAAATTAATGCGTTTTGTTAATGCCACTTCTCAAAGTTACACATTTTCCACATTCATATCTTATTTTTGTTTTCATTTGCTCTATAAACTCCTCAGAACATTTTAATAATGATAACGCTTACCAGATATTAAATAACACTCAATTTTCATTAAACATGACGAATATGAAGAAAATCGTTTAAGCCGTTTTTGAGAAAATATAAAAATTAGAAAAAAAGTTATGGAATAAAGTGTCCCCTTCGTTCGATCAATTTTGATGAAATGTTGGCTATCACATCTTTGGCATATACATACATCAAATACCCAGTTTGATCAAAATCTTGAAAACCGTTTTTGAGTAAATAAAAAAAACACGTGAAAATGATACAAAATTTATTAAGTAAAGTCCCCCTCCGGTTGATCAATTTTGATGAAAAGTTGGCTATCACGTCTTTGGCATATACATACATCAAATACCCAGTTTGATCAAAATCGTGAAAACCGTTTTTGAGTAAATAAAAAAAACACGTGAAAATGATACAAAATTTATTAAGTAAAGTCCCCCCTCCGGTTGATCAATTTTGATGAAATTTTTACAGTCATATTTCGGGCATATAAATAGATCAAATACTCAGTTTAATCAAAATCGTTAGAGCAGTTTTTGAGAAAATCGAAAAAAACTTAAAAAGTTACTAAATAAAGTACCCCCTCCCTTTGAGCAATTTCGATGAAATTTTTGCTGTCACATCACGGGCATATACATACACTAAATACCCAATCTCAGGTTCGCACGGTTTATAGTTTTTGAGCTAGTCTGTTCACACACACACACACACACACAGACCATTTCGCGGGACTTGGTTAATTGGACTCAGGGGACCCCAAAACGTTTCCGTTGAATCCGTTGAAAACCGGAAGTCGAAATTTTTCACGATCGCAATACTTCCACTTACTATATATTTCATATATAGGTAAGTGAAAGTAAAAAGATTAAAATCTTAATTTTTTGAACAGTTTAAAAGAAGAACGGCTCATACCTGATCAAAAGCTGAGAGAAAATTTTAATAAACATGAAATTTAATTTTTAAAAATGATATCTTTAAGCACGTGGTTTCAAAAATCATACCAGATAATGCAACTAGCATAAATAAAATTATCATTTTTTTTGTAATAAAGTAAAACAAAATGAAGTAACAACTTTTCAAGTTAAGCTCCAAATTAATACATATAAATTAATTATGCTTTAGATAATAATGTATGCTTTATCAGCTTCAATCATTGAAATTTATTTAGTATAAAAATAAATTTAATCACAATCATAACTAAATTTATCATCATAATTTTTGTTATTGCTTAGTTTTTTGTTTTTTTTTTTTGCATTTATTGTTTACCTGTCTATAATTAAACTTTTATATTAGATTTCTTAAATATACTGTAGTTTGATAATATTTAATTTCAATTTGACTTAACTTAATTATTTTATAATTAATTTTTATCTGAAGATAAAACATTGCCCATGGCCCGGAATTGAACCGTGGGTCGATTTGCTTGATATAACATACATGTGATATATTTCCTCAAATTTATTTTTCCATTATACCAATAACATATATTCTATTAGGATAGAATGTTTGCTTAGTTTATTAATGATTTTTTTTTTTAAATACAATTTGAGGTTAATATTTTTTTGTTTGTGTGAAAAATAATTCAGATCATAGACTAACCTGTTAATAAAAATAATTCAGTGTCATATTATTTATTAATCTTCCTCTCATGCCATATTTAATTACTTAATATTTTGCTTATGAATGGATCAAGTGCACTTGGTTTCCTAACATAAAGCATGTTCAATTTAATGGCTGCAATAAATATCATAGTGATTCCCATTAGATAGATAGTATGGTTTGATTTTTATATAAAAAAAATAATAATAATGGTTCTGTTGCCAACGCAAATGTCACCCCATTTCTCTTTGTAAAATATAAATAATGAAGAAAAAAGAGAAGTACAGTTTTTACTCAAATTTTATTCTATCAGTAATTAACTATACTGTCCCTTCTTTTTCTTTTCTTTCCAGATGAACTTTTTACAGGTCTTGAAATAGGGATTCGGTATAATCTTGCATTAACAATCGAAAAAGATAAGTATCTTGCCTGGGGAATCCAACCAATGTTACCTGATCCATTGGTAAGGGCCATATCAAACCTAGGCCCTCCCCCTTTTCCGTTAAAAGTTTCCCAGTTCATATCAGCCATCAAGTAAGATTTTTTAAATATTTTTATTTTCTTGGAATTCTGTATACTATATATAATATTGCCTTTAGAAGTACAATATTTTCATATCAGAAAAACTGAAGCATTGTGAAAATATCAAGCTGTTTTTTTTTCATGTAGATAGTATTCAAACAAAGTAAAGAATACTTTGTTTTCTATTTCTTTTCATACTTTATTTGTTAATTATAAAAATAGGTTACTATTTCCAATATTTTTATTTTATTTTATCTTTTAAACTAAAATATTCTTGACTCTTTAGAGATGAAACTTACGACTCTCCTTGGGCATTAGTGACTGCCCTTTCCTCTATAATACCTGGGGATTCTTACCCGCTCTCAGCTTTTTTGCATTTAAAGACTGCATTACTTCTTAGCCTTGCTTCAATCGTAAGTTCTTTTTCTTGTGTGTATGCTGATTACAATCGGAAAAAATACCCGAATTTTAATGGAATTAAGAAATAAATGATTTTTATGTCTTAATTAGTGTAGCAAGAGCCCAGTTCCGATTCTAGCTATTGGCGATTGTGGAACATTGATGATGGACGCTTGGTATTGCAGCCCACGAGCCATTTTCTCTCCATCAGGCCCAACAAGCCTTCTTTTAGCATCCTATGGAGTTTGTCTTATTCATGAGAATAATGCAGGTCTATCATTTGTAACAACAGGTAATTATCATTAACGATTGGAGTATTTATAATAAATAATGATTGTTCAAAATAAATGTACTCTTATTCAATATTGCATACTTAAACCTATCTTACACTATCTGACGAAAGTGTTGTTCATCTCTCTCTTTCGCGAATTCTCTTAAGGCAGCAATTCGCAAAAACTTGGAGCTGGCTCAGAACCTTTTTGGAGATTTTCCAAGTTTCACAGCCATAGAGGAGGACGGACTTTACGTTGGAGTTGTACAGTTTTAGCTTAGTATTGCGGGATATATTCTTGTTACGCCATACAGGATATAGCTGGACAAAGGCTACATTTGCTTTGCGGATCCGGCAAACTATTCTTGGTCAGTGCCTCCATCTCTCCCCACAGTGCTTCCCAGGTAACTGAAAGCATCAACCCGTTCAAGGATCTCATCATTTAGCTGTAGGGTCTCCTCATTTTCCACATTTAACCGAATTTCTTTGGTCTTGGAAGCGTTTACCTTTAACCCCGCAACTTTGCAAACGGTTTCTAGTTTCCTCAACTTTGCCTGCATGTCAGAAACCGTTGTGCTAGAAGGCAAACGTCATCGGCAAAGTCAAGATCCTTGAGAGAGGTATAAGTTGTATAGTTCCTCATTTATACAACTTATACCTTGTAATGAAACATAAGTATGATGATCTAATTAATTATCTTAATTTATATTAATTAATTAGTATTTCTATTGTTTTTAATCCTAATGCATCTTCACTTTCCTAACAATACAGTTCTGTTCAATATGAAAATGGTTCTGCTTACATATTTTTTTTAGATTTATTTAGTGGCACTCATTCCTTACATTAGTAATGAGTCCTGATTGATAATTCTGGTTGATTGATTGTCTTTGGCCTGTATTTTTGGAATAGGCTTATTTCCGACGAGATTTTGGGTTTTCAGTATCATTCAAATTTTTTTTTTTTTTCAGTGTAGCACATATTATGTAAAATAATTTGGAGGCTCGAAATTAAAAAAAAAATATTCAAGAAAATCACTACTTGTCATCCCTTTATATATCTACTTTTTTCTGACATGGAATGAACAATGTTTAGGATTATAATCTACTAGCTAGGGTGCCCGGCTTCGCTCCGGTAGTTGTGTGATAGTTTTAATACCAGAAAAACTTTAAAATTAAAGGAAATATAGAACAAAATTAGCACCTTCTTGTAACTTTGGTTTTAACTTAATATCAATATTAAGATTCGAGAACTGCAGAGTCCCCCCAAATAAGGAACCCTATATTCTTTATAGGGGGTTAAAAATTGTAAATGAACAATTAATTTTAATGCAACTTTGTCGAGTTATGCATCGTTTTTGTGATTCTGAATCCTATAAGCCCATTCTAAGTAGTCAGCAGATAATAAGTTATTAGATTATAGTTGAAAAATCTGGTATCTCAGTTAAAAATATTATATTTTGAGTAAAACTTAAGCGCCGATTACTATGATGGTCCTATTTGATGCAGAAGTATAGAAACTACCGAAGATTCATAGAAACTTTTATTTAAGACTTTTCTTCCATTTCAAGCTCCCTTAATATATCCCCCGTAATTTGAACGGTTTCTGCATATCTCGAATCTTAGTAATATTACAAAGTGAAAACCAAAATTTCTTGAAGGCACAATTTTTTCATCATATTTCTTTTTATCTTGAAGTTTGAGGGATGACTAAATCTTATAGAAAAAATGCTGTAATTGGAGTTAGTCAACTGGAATGCTCATCATACGTAGTAACGAAACCAACTTCTTTTTCATAAATACAATAAGGACACTTCAAACTTTTTATTTTCGATTTATATTCAGTCGATTCATCTCTTTTTTTATCTCTGATTTTATTCGCTCACTGTACTACTAAGAAATGTACACTAGCTCTTCCTGGTAGCCTGGAGCTCGAACTAAATTTTTCATTCATAAACCTGTATTTCAATCTCAGAGAGGCTAATTAAATGGTGCGAGAGGCTTAAAATTCCAGTTCTTTTCTCTTTGATTTCACACTCTTAAGAGAAAAACTGAAACCTTCTTCTCCGTTAGGGGTTATATAGCTAAACGACGAAATAGCCTCCTTAATCCTACGTGGAGTTGTTTTTGAGCCTTTTCAGCATGCACATTGTACACTTTGCTTTATAATATATATTGATTTAATGTATTATCACATCTAAATTATTAAAAAATACATCAACTGTTATGCTTATTTGCTTTTTTAGCTGTTGAAAGTGAATTGGTCACTGTTAGCCATCATAAATCACCAAAAGATAAAAGTCATTCCACTTACTCTCTAAAAGCTGCTGTTTGGATGTACTGGAACTGTAATAAAAATTCTGGGCAAGATATTAACAAACTTAAGACCTTAATTAAGTGAGAATAAAATAATTTCATTATTTTTAAAACTTGAATGGTTAAAATAGTGTAGTCTGAATACAATAGACGAATTCTGTTGAGATAGACAGTATTTATAGAAACCTATGAAAACACAAATATATATTAATGCTGCTTTTTGACCCCTTCTGAAGCTGTTGTTTCGTCTATGTAATTGACTCTGAAGTTCAGTTCTAACGATTCATCTTCTCTCTTTAACTTCTTAACAATTGAAGTCAAACGATTGTTTACAAAGCTACTATCTTTTTTATTATTAACCATAATCCATAATGTTACCTCCATTATTTTTTAAAATTATTTGATAATCCATTCTGGAAATTTTAATAAATCAACAATAATTATCAGTTTGTAATATTTTTTAATTAAAAGTCTATTGTATTAAAAATATAATAAAACTGACAATCTTTTTTAAACTGAGCTTTTCTCCAGAAATACATCCATGTATTTTGTATATTTCATTACTTAATTATTAAATAATGAAATGAAACTGATTAATTGCAGTATATTTGGTATTCCATTTTTGGATTGCATTGATGTGAATGATGAAGAAATTTCTGAACATATACTCCAAAAAGCTATCGATAAAAGTAGTAGTTCAGATATAATATCACAAAAGGATTTCAGAAAGGTACTTTAGATTATTTCTATTGAACTATAAAACATTCAATGGGAGAATATTATGGTAGTGATGTCAGCCTTTTTTATTCTTTACAAAGGCTACTAAAAAAAAAAAAAAAATGGTTGCCAAAATGGAAGATGATAAAATGCGATACTGTACTAAAAAATTAAATATTATTTGTTTGGGGTTTGTTGTTACACTAATATTCTTTTATTGAACAGACTATAAAAGACATTGAAAAAATATACTGGTATATAATAATATTTTGAAATTCAGTTTATAGAAATTATATCTGGCCTCAACGTTACTATGTCAGAAATGGCACGTACTCTTATAAGGAATTATTTTGTTGCTAATCGCAGAGAAAGACCTGACTGTTTACCTTTGAAAGCTATCAAAGTATTGTAAGAGCTCATTAATAATTAATTAATATGGTAAAACGACAAGTACAATAATTTCATATAATATTTACTATTCTGGAAGTTGTATCAATTAAAAATTGATAGATTAACTCTTTTGTACGTCATTCTGTTAAATTAAATTTCTTGACGTGGAGCTCAAGCTATCTTGTTCTATATTTTATTAAAATTCTTTTGAATAATTCATTTTATATTTTTTACTTTTTTGGGAGTGGATTATTGTGCTAATGTTCTTTAGGTTTCAGGTTCAAGCCTGATTGTGGCAGGGTTATTTTTGCTTTCACTTACCTACATTTATACCTATAGTTTTATATTGTCACTACAGTTTTAGTTTAAGTTTGAAATCAGAACTGTCTTTCCACATTATATGGCATTGTAATAAATGAAAAACAGATCAGAATAGATAAAAAAAAAATTATATATGAACATGTCTTTAAATGATTCATTTGTATACATCATTTATCAGTCAATATCTACTCATGGGTTCATGCATCTAGAGATGATAAAAATTAATGTATTTATACATTTGTAAGCATTGTATTTATCGTTTTACCATATTATACTGAAATATTTTTATATAATTAGTCTTTAAATTTCTCATTAAATACATTCTCTAAGAACGAGCCTCAGCGAATCATATGCCAGATTATCATTAAGGGACACTGTTACTTATGAAGATGCGGTCGCTGCAATTTATCTATATGAAGAATCAATAAGTATTCTTTTCGGTCCATCTGTCAGTTCAGAATTACCCAAAAGGACTGTAACTGCAAACAACCCAGTTGAAATAGCACGGCAGGTAAAATAAATTTTGAATTTAACGGTACCATAATTATAAGTATAATATGGTATAAATCTGTTTTTCAGATGGATGCCATCCTAGGGAAGTTTTCTCTGTGGTTGCAGTCTTATACTGCAAATCAAAATGATTCTATCCTTGATGACAATGATGCGAGCTTCCATTTTTTAATTAATTCCCCTTCGAATTCCAGTGTAAATAGCTTGTCTATATTTTAGTAAAAAAATGGACAATTTTAAAAGATAATCTGTTTGTTTTTTTTTTACCCATATCATCATTTAATTGAGACTATTAAACCCAACTTATCACATAAGTCTTGAGGAAAAAAAGGGAAATTTTATTTTAAGTACTGTTAATACTAAGATGATATAATACTGAACTAAAAATGTATTCATGATATTGTAATATTTTCCATACAATAAAATTACTACAAAAAAAAGTTTATTTGCATTTATATATTTCATTAAATATTACGAGTCAATTAACTTTTTATTAATTATCTATTTGGAGCTAATAAACGTAATGAAATTTATACATTTTTTTTTTGTAATGGCTTTCTTTTTTACAGTGATGCATATAACAAGAATCTTAACAAATCTTAACAAGATATCCCACTATGACAAATTTAAAAACTTTTTTTTTTGCTTCATACCTCAAACAATGATCAAGTATCATTATTAAAAAAGGATGTGTATCTGTATCTTGTTACGGCTTCCCGAAAGCTCCTACTATGAATAGCAGTACCAGGGAACCGCCGGGATGAATTGCAGGACCGCCAAGATTTAAATGCTCCCACCAGCGATCTCTGCTGGGGGCAGAGGTGGAGAACGGGCTTCGTTTGAGATATTCCATCAAGAGACCTGACCTTTTACATTTTTCTTCCGTACGATAATCCTCCAAAGCCATGAGGGAGTAAATCTAGGGGCTGTTTCCCCAGCTGGAGAGGGTGAAGAGTAGAGAGGAAGAGGCCAAAAGCAAGATCATATTCGCCAACCCACATGAGCAATGAGTCAGCATGTCCATAGAATTGAAAATCTTCAGGTTTGATAATATTAAAAGTATATATTCCAACCTACTAACCCATTATAATATTTTGTTATTTCAATAAATCCGTAATTCATGTAACCAGTTAATTTTATTTTAAACATCTTCTTTTTACCAATCAAATACAGTCCAGTGAATTTTCCAAAAAGGGTCTTGTGCCTCATCATTCAGTTAGAGTCATGAGTACCATACAATTTTAATAAGGATGGTAAAATTAAAAAAAAAAAAAAACAGCTTTTATTAAGAAAATACACAATGCTATATAATCATCTAAAGACAAGTCAACATACAGTTTAGTTCAAAAAATAATAAATATTTATGAATGTATATTTTTATAACTTAATTTGGCAGTGAGAAAGGAGATAAAAACAACAATAAAATAACAGAATATCCTATAGATACAATTTTATAGCTATTAATTTTCTGAAAAAAAAAATATTGTAGACTAGTTGTAAATATAGTCAAGAATACAAGAATATACTAAAAACTAATTTTTATAAATTGAGACTCACTCATTGCAATTATTGAACTGCTAAATTTATGTGAAATATACAAAGTTAATATTAATGATACAATATGAAAAGTTAAACTTAGAATATAGAAATTTTATAATTTATTAACTATTATTTTATGGATGGGAAAAAAAATAAACAACAAGAAGGAGATTACTTTAAAAATATGATTTCTCATTAATATATCTTGATTGATCTATACATTTAAAGTGTGATCAATGAATTATCTCATTTAATTATAATTAATTTATATAAGAAAGTCAAATTGAATAATAACTTTGAAATAATTGTAACTACTTATCTTTTATGATGGTGCGAATGTATATCAATCAATATAAAATTATTTTAATACAAAACAGATTCACTTAAATAGCCTTACTTTTGTAATTTAAATTCTTTCAATAAATTTAAAAGATGAAAGGTTTTTTCCTGTGGATTTTTCATTCCTTGAATAAATGAATACATTATGTTTTAATAGTTAAAACAAATAATAATTATAATACATTCTTCTTATATAATGTTCTTTTTATTAATACTATTTTCTTCTTTTTTAAAGTTACATTAAAATAAAATTTTATATTTCAAATTGAACAAATGTTGACTTTAACTCATAGCAAATTTACTACAATGTGAGGAGGGAGTTAGCTTTATTTTCAATTCCCCATCCACACACTTTTATTTAAATTTTAAAAAATCAATAATTTAAATTAAAAAGTAGTATAAAGAAAAAAATTATAGCTAAGAAGTAATATATATCCATCCTTCACAATGAACATAATTAATATATTTATAATAAAGATTTTATGGCCATATATTCATAATCAGACTGCAAAGTAGACTTATATTATTTTGTATTTAATACAAATATCTACACACACAAAACATATACACATACATCTTATTTACAAAATCTACTAATATATAGTAAGCATAGCGTCAGGAAGATACACAGCTTAAGAAATGAACACATCACATTTAATTATGACCCTTACAGTAGGTGAAATTTTATTATAATTCGTGGTTGATAACTAAAGTATAAAATGTTTTACCAATTCAGAAAAATCAAAAAAAGATTATTTTTAAAAGCTCATCAGTGGATTGTATTAATTTACACCATACTCATACTTACGGAGTAAGATTTTATGGCAGGAGAGTGATGTACATTAAACCTAACACTACACAACTACAATCCTTACTCTTAGGACAATCGGTTGCGTGACAGGGGGTGAAGGTAATTTAGGTGACACAGGCAGGCCTACTATTTCCAGGTTGAAAACTGACGAATTGTTATGTCGTTTCTTGAAGTGGAGTGCCCATGCACGGCTGTGTTTTTCCAATTCGAAATGTCCTCTTTCATTACCCCTTAATATTTTGTAAATGTAATTACCCTAGTCAACAGAAAAACATATTATTCTATGATAAATTTCTAAAATTGAAATTAGACTAAAAAAATACAAAAATTCTGTACACCTGTAAGGCTTAGGGGAGGGAATTATTCTACAAGCACAAATAACTAACCTAGACTAAATAGGGTCTAAGTTTCATTTCACAGGTCTGCCACTAAGCAGTAATACAGATTGTGCTGCTAAAACAATAGAGGTGGAAATCAAAATTTCTAATGCCTATAATTTTAATAGTAAGACCCCAAAATTTCAAAGAGGAGCAATCATCATGGCCATCAAATGAACACAACATGAGTTTGAGGCAATACCCTTGGTGCTTTTAAGAAGAACCTGACATTTTGAATAGCATCAAGTGTGTTTTTAAATTATAACATAAATCGCCTCAGACCCACTAATTTAGAAATATTAGTTAATTGCTACCTAAGGGAAGTTTCTGCCTTATGCCTCTTCTTGACATTACTTTTTTTTTTAGGGCTGTTATTTGCTTGATGTACTTATTGTAAATATCAATAATAAAACTAAATTTAAAAAATGTCCTTATTAATCATGTCATTTAATAATGTTCCTAATTTGGAGTGAGTATGAGTAAGTAGTGTAATATATATTTTTTTCAATTGGATTGTTCAAAATGTCTCGTGGGCCGGATCAAATCTTACAGAGGGCCGGTTCTTGGCCACACCTGGATTAGGCAGAAAAAAGTTATTGGGAAACGTATATTTCTAAATATATCTAGGAGAAGGTTAAGACTGAATATAAGTTATAGCATTTTTCCTAGGTGATAATTATATAATCACAATTCAACAGAAAATTATATACCTTAACAGTTGGTTGTATTTCCAATATCCTCTTCCTGTGCCTAGTTTGCATCTTGGTCAACCTCAAAACCTTGTATTCCCAATCTGCTTTAGAAAGTTCTGTTAGCTGCACTACTTGATTTGCGTTAGCTTGCTTTCCTCCGTGATGCCTTTTATGTCTGGTGCCGTTCTGAAAGTTAAATCATAAAGATATTTAGAGATATACAACAGAGAAAGGGAACAGAAATTAAAATGAAACATAACTAATTTAAATATAGATAATATTTTTTTTAATGAAAAAAAAATCAGAAGTGATTTTTATGAAGTTATTTTTCATAATGAAATTTTTTGAAAACTTGTAAATATTGAACTTACTTTATGTTTCTTGAAACCTTTCGACTTAGTACCATTCATCCAAAAAGGAGAAGTTCCGTTTGTCATGCGCCTTTGTCTTCCATTAGTCTACAAATTATTATATTTAAGGTTAATGTATATGTTTATAATTTCATCAATAAATAAATTAATAAAATCAAACCTTGCATGAGAAGCAACCCTCAGTTGATATGACTTTGTCTGAAGGAATATGATAAAGACCTTGCTGATTAATCAAAGAAGGAACAGTAGAAACTCCGAAATTACTAACTGGATTGATGGTTGCCAAGCAGTGTCCCTTAATATAATATGAAGCAATTAATTAAACTTTTTCTTAATAAATAACACATTTTAACAATGTTTAAAGGGTTAATTAATATTAAAAATACAAAAATTAAAAATTGTGATATACTTCTCACTGCACTTTAAATTATTAACTGTATATTAATACATATAAATAAATTAAGCACACTTACCTGGCCAATTTGTTGATATCCATTAGGACAACCACACGTAAATCCGTCTCCGTCCATTTTCGGTGTGCAACCAAAAGAACAGAGACTTCCTATGCAAGCTGAATTCATCTGGAATTCACAAAAATAGCGGTACCATAAAAATTTGTTCCAGTTTTCAGCAGTATATGTACAATAATTAAAAATCAGTGATTACCTGTATGCAAATCATATTAGCTTCATCAAATTGGTAATTATCGGGACAGGAACATTGGTAACTTCCTATCGTGTTGACACAATTTGCTTGCCCACAAGGGTTCTTCGTGCACTCATTGTCGTCGATGCACTTGTTATAGTATAGGTGGCGTATGTAACCTTCTGGGCAGTTACATCTGAAGCTTCCAAGCATGTTCTAAAAATATTTAAGGAAATACATTTAAATAATCGAATTGTTTTGCATTTAAACATTTAAATAAATGTCTCATCATTGGAGTATCATTATTCTAAGTAGCAACCTTATAAGGTTTTGCTACAACATGTTGATGTAATTTCCTTTCAATCTTTACATAATTTGTACTGTAAGTGAATATTTGTTCAATAATTCAATTGAAATTTTTACCAACCTTTTTATACAATTAATTTTATTTACCTCACATGGTGTAAAACCTAAACAAACGTTGGATTAAACCAATTAAATGCTAAAGAAACTAGGGCAAGAACGATGTGAAACAACCAAGTCCTAGAAAACTTATCCAGGTCGTTCTATCTCATTGTAAAATGTCCACAAATATTTATGTTTCTGGTATTTATGTGAATAAGTAAAACAATAAATTCTAATAACACATTCAAATAAATGATTTCAGATATCAATGAATAAATTAAATTTGGAAATTTTAATAACAAATAAAAGCCATGGATGAATGATCATCCAAATAATTGAATTATGTCCACACATTTCTCCTCTTGTTTATATTTGTAGGCCTTTACATAGAGTTAAATTTTAAACTACATATGAATTTTCTCATTTTTAAAAGATATAAGAAATTCCCTAGTACCAAGTTCAATTAGATTTTCAATAATAATTATTTCCTTTCTCTCTAAATTGTAACATTCTTGATATTATAATTAGTGAACAACTTAATTTAAATCAAACCGGGCATATAACTGAAATGAAGCTAACCTCACAGCCATGCTGGCATTTTGAATCATCTGTGCATTCATCCTCATCCTTGCAGTAATTATTTGCTTTGTCCATTTTGTAACCTCTTGGGCAAATGCATCGGTAACTGCCCAAAGTATTGATGCATTTTCCAGGAGGGATGCAAACCCCAACTCCATTAGCACATTCATCAATATCTGCAAACAGATGAGCAAACCAGATTATAGGTAACATTAAGAAAAGGTCATTATTAGAACTAGCATGGCTGCTACTTTATTAATCAATTTTATTTAAAATACTTTCTTGTGAATATAATTTTATAGATTATATTACATATAATTGTGTATATGTAATATAATCTATAAAATTCCATTATACAATACTATAATCCTAAACTTGTTTTTATTATTTACCAAGACAATGGTCTCCTTCTTGCCTGTACCCAGGGGGGCAGGAGCAACTATAGCTGCCAACTGTATTGGTACATATGTGCTGGCATGTGTGTTGTCGTGTAGCACATTCATCTACGTCAAAGCATGTTATACCATCTGGAGCGAGTTTGTACCCATGAGGACACGAACAACGATAACTTCCATCAGTGTTGTGGCAATGAAATTTGCATGGACTTGGTCTGTTGTAACACTCATTAATATCTACATAAGTTAAAAAAAAAAATAAAGTGGAATTAATGTGAAAAGAAATCATGCTAATTGTAACAGTTTTAAAAAGGCTTGAATTAAATAAATTGTTTAATAACAAATAAATTCTTTAATAAAAGGCAATTTGGCTGCTAACCCTTATGCCGAACATAGTCTATATTTTTTATTTGATTTCATATTAAAAAGAAAATATTATTTCTCTAAATATATAAATATAACTATGGATGTAAATATAGAGTTATAATACAAGATTACATAGTCACCTCATAATATACTGATATATTTGTTATAATTTTTTTAGTAATAATCAAGGTTAAAGAAAATATCAAAATGTTAATTCCAACTTTTTCCACTTTTATATTAATCAAAATGTAACCGCCAATTTAATCTATAAAGGTTATTTAAATATTTATTTCAGAAGATAGCACTTTTTGGCCAATTCTTAACAATTGTCAAAATTCCTACTAACGATGTAATTTTGTCACAATATCAGTTGTTTTTTTTTTTTAACAGAACTTATCATTACGGAACATCGGTAATATATGCAGTTATTTTGCCTTCACTTCTTTTTTTACATGACTTCAAATAGATTAGTTTTATTGAGGTTTGGTCAATTGTAAAAAAATTATAAATGCAAGCATTTTTGCCTACATTTCAAACTATTTAAAATCTATTGAACCATAACAAAACAGGAATCAAATTCAGGACCAATTGCTGAGAATCTCCCAAAGTTATTTGTGATGTGAAGATATTAAAAAGATTTTTTTTCTTTTGACACTAACTCCGGTTGATCTGGAGGGTCTACTATATTCACTTTTTATACTCCTTATTCTTTCTACTTTCTTGTTCAATTAAAAAAAAACATACCTCGACAACTGGTGCCGGTGTAGTCTAATTTGTATCCTTTATTACATATGCATTTATATGAACCTAAACTGTTAATGCAACGGCCATTCTTGCATAAATCAGGTAGTGCTTTGCATTCATCAATATCTGTGGAAAAAAAGAGTAATTTTAAAATGGTCAGAGTAACATTTCATAAAAGATACCTAAAAAAGATAGTATTTTCAACCAACAGCTGTTATGAGTTTCTTGTATGCGATTATTACACTGAGTATTCATTTTACTACTAACATTAAAACATACCTTAATAAACCTTTAATTATTAAATAATAGAATACCTTGCCCATCAATGTTGATGCCTGCTTCTAAACACAAGGAGGTGTAATTAAGAGAGTGAGAAGGAGGACAGGGTTCACACATCGGTCCCCAGGCAGCACCCATCGTACAGCAACAGTCTGCGCGAGTTACTTGTTTCTCACTCAGTTCGGTCCCGCACTGGCCTCTAATGTAGGATCTAAAGCAGTTCCCTACTCGTTCATCTGTTAAATAACATCATTAATAAAATATGTGATTTCCTGTCATTCCTATCAACTACAATTGATGATCATATTAGAACAAGAAGTTCATATTTTTGAATGGACAAGCTGAATTGGTTATCATAGAAAATAATATCCTGCATTTAGAAATAATTTTGAAGTTAATCTAATACATACCTAAACAATGAGATCCGTCTGGACTTCTCTTGAATCCAGGATAACAGTCACATTTATAACTTCCTTCAGTGTTAATACATCGCCCATTCTGGCATATATCAGGTGTAGTTGAGCACTCATCGATATCCTGGCAGTCATCTGACAAGTCAACCTATTACATCAATGCAGAGAAATCTTATTAACAATTCCTTGAACTGACTCCAAAGTATTAAAACAAATATCATGGAGACATTCGAATACAAAGAAATTAAAATTTTAAAAATATGATATCCCATAAATAAATATTTAAAACCAATTTAGCAGTTTAAAAAATATACTAAACTTATCATGAATCCTCATTAATAGCTATTCATTACAAAATAAAAATCTCAATAAAAGATAAGTAATGAATTTCCAATTCTGAATAGCTACAATTCAGTACATAAGAGCCAGACTTTCCTAAGTCAATTTTTATCGATCTCGAGATAAGGGTAGATCTTCATTAAATTGAACATGATGAATCTACCGACACTACTAAAATATTCGATTGCTTAAAGGTTCACGAGATTTTTAAAAATCCAAACTGTCTGAGAGCAAGACTGTCTAAAAGAATGAATTTTATTGAAACCGTAAATGAAAACGGACTTATGACATTCTGGCCCTCAGGTGCAGATTGGATGAGTTCGTGTTTTTCAATTTATACTAAATTGATTGCTCGGACAATCTGGTTCTTTGGTACCAAATTAAATGGGGCCGGAATAGGCGAGCGTGTTTGAGCACGACCCACTTTAGCACGCTCGAGCCGAACGGTGGCAGTTCGAATCCCCCCTGGGATGGTTGACTTTTATTTTGTGGAAGCCCCACGGAATAAATCTTAACCTACCCACCATGGATAGAATAGGTTGGTTATACCTCTAGAGTAACCCACCGTATGCCACACATGGCCAGGTTGTGGTACTGAACAAAAAAAAAAAAAAAGGTACCAAATTAAAGATATAAACTATATTTATGATTTATTAAATTAATATAAGAAAATATTAATATAGTTGAGTCAGGTTTCACTTGGATGTGTTGAATACATAAAATATGAATTAGGTATCATATTCAAAAAGGCTGAATATCTGATAAGCACATATAAAAATAAATGTATGAGAAACAATTGAATACATGATATTTTTTGTCAGAATCTCTTAGGATATTAAAATAGCCAACAGAAAAATCAACTGGCAAAAATCTATAAAATTAAATAATAATATAGAATTTACTTACCGTTGAATACCCTTCAGGACAAATGCATGTAAATGATCCAATCATATTTTTGCATTGAAATTTGCAGTTATTAGCTGGAGTCAAACACTCATCGACATCTGTGAAGAAAAAAAAAAAAATTATGAGTTAAAATCAAGAATTGGGGAGTGATCAACAAAAAATATGTTTCTGAAAAGCCAAAAAAACATTAATCTAATACAAAAGCATTAAACCTGTGCTTATATGTATTATTGACTAGAAAAATGCTTACCGCGACAGTGTCTTCCATCTGGAGCAAGAGTATAACCGTAAGGGCAGATACATCTGAAGGAGCCAGGAACATTGTGGCAACGGAATGCACACTGATTGGTCAACTCTTGGCATTCATTAATGTCTTCGCAAGTCTATAAACCATTAAAAGTGAATTCATAAGATTGATTTGCACATGAAAAAGGAAATCTAAAAAAAGAAAAAAATATACCTGCATTGGACCTGGAGCAAATCCCAAATTACAACTGCACTCAAAACTTCCTTCTACATTTGTGCAAGTACCATTACCACAAATGTTATTAGAGTGAAGACATTCATTGTCATCTGCGGATCAAATAATTGTATCATTTGATATCATATATCATATTGCATTAGTAAGGATAGGTTAGATCTGTTTTTAATGATAATTAAGTTAAGTGTCTCACTCAAGAGCCATTTTATTATGCTTATATGTTTAAAGATTAAATTATAGAAATTATAGAAATTAAATTAAAATTAAATTATTAAATTATAGAAAAAATTCAATAAACAATCATAAATAAATAGAAAAATAAAAATATATTTTGTAAACTAATTAATGTTAGAAATGTCAAAAAATGAAAATGTATGAAAAGATGAGTTATTTATATTTATATCATTGTACTTTTAGTAATTCCAAGGTAAATTGGTTTTTTGTTCTGGCAACAATCTGTTTACTTGGTAAGACATAATTATTAGCGATAAAAATTCAGCAGAGAGAGTGATCTGAAATAAGCATTTGTTTGAGCACCAAAGGCATTGGAGCCTGTTCCCTTTTTAATTTTTTCTCATATTCATAAAAGTGTTTCTGGGTTTCCATTAAGCATATATATGTTATACAGCATTAAAGTGAATACATTGCAATGCTTGTTTAGTTTTCTAATAAAATCCAAGATGATAAAGACTTAAGTAAACCATCTCCTCCCTTCACGATCAACTTCTATGCACAAACCGAATAGTGTACATAAGTCACTTACCGATGCACTTCTTCCCCGTTGAATCCAGTACATAACCTGAAGGGCATTCACACCTGAATGAACCATCAGTGTTAATACAATCACCTCCACTGCAAGCATTTGGCATTATGGCACATTCATCTAAGTCGTGACCAGTATCTTCTCTTCCAGGACCCTGCGGACACAGCTGCAGAAATTCATCTATCGGAAAAGTAACAGATACATACTTCATTATCTTCATTGTGATTATGAATGTAATATAGTAACTTAAAATATTGAGTAATTTAACTTTAATTTTCTCCAATTCACATTTTGTGAAGGATGATATACTTAGCAATGAAGGAATAATGATGACGATGAAGATGGAAAATTATATTCAAAAAAACTAAGCTATGTATTAATAAGGATCTCAAGTTTTCTTTGGATTAAAAGTAAACAAATAATAAAAGAGAGGCTCCATTTCATTGGATAAAAACGAAAAAAAAAATATGTGAAAGATAAAAATTTAGGATTATTTAAATGATCTCAAAATTTACTATGTTCAAATACAAAATGCCTAATTCATGGAGCATTCGCTGATGAATACCTGATTAAGAACATAGATAAAACTATTATTTATAAAAATATGGCTTCTTTTTGAATCATGAACATCTTTTAAAGTATGAAATAATCAAGGAACTCTGTAGGATATCTACATTGAACAAAACTTTCTAAAAGAAATTAAGCAGTATTTCATTCTTCAAATGTAAGAAAATCAACACTTCTTCTTCTTCTACGTGGCGCTACAACCCTGGTTGAGTCTTGGCCTCCTCAATTGGCCGCTCAATTTCTGGTCTTTAAAAGGCTTCTTGGGTCAGCTGCCACTCCATCAACCCATCTAAGTCTTGGCCTACCAGTTCGACGAGTGCTGTGAAGGGCAGTGTCCAATACTTACCTGGGCATCTCGTCATCTTACATTCGTACAATGTGACCGGCCCTACTTAGTCACCCTAGCTTGATGAACCTGACCACATCTATGTCTCCGTAAAGATATCTGTTCCTCCTAATCCTCCATCCATCTCTACCTCTCACTCAAATAACTATACGTTGTAAAATTTTCCTTTCAAAAATTTTTAGGTTACTTTCATTGGTTTTCAACATGGTCCAAGTTTGGGAAGCATATGTAAGAACAAGGACGTATTAGAGTTTTGTATATGACCAATTTAGTTCCCCTAGTAATGGATCTACTGCATAAAATTTTAAGCAGAACAAAATACGCCCTATTTGCCGCCACTAATCTCTTTCTTATCTCAGCAGAGACATCATTTGGTTGTGTTACTTGGAATCCTAGATAAGTAAATTCATTGATCCTCTCAAATCTACAAGAACCAACAACCAGTTCCTCTTCACTGCCATTCCCAATATATATACATGTATTTGGTTTTTTTCTTGGTTTATGCCCAAGGCTTAGGCAACGTCCATGAGTTTCCCAAAGGCTTCCAACAATGCCGATCAAGATCTCACCACAATATGCCAGATGAGGATCTCATCAGCAAATCCTAATAACTGCACATAGCACGTGAAGATAGAGTGGCTTGTCTGGATTCCAGAATTTCGGACAAACTTCTCCAGTGCAAGGTTGAAGAGGAGACAAGCCAGTCCGTCTCCCTACCTTATTCCTCTGCCAGAGGGAAACTCATCGGAGCAGTCAGATTGGATCCGAAGTTGACACCTAACGTTCTTCATCGTCAGCTTCACAAGACGTATCAGTTTGCTTGGGATGCCCCATTTTTATCAAAGCATCATACAACATAGGACGATTGATACTGTCGTATGCACTTTTAAAGTCGACGAAAAGGTGATGTGTCGGGCTCTGGTACTTTGGCTCCAGAATTGTCCTGAGAGTGAAAACTTGGTCTATAGTGGATCTGCATCTCCGAAAACCAGCTTGATATTAACAGATTTCCCTTTCCACAAATGGGGTGAGTCTGTAGAAAAGGATATTAGAGAGGATCTTATAGGCAAAAGAGAATAGGGATATGCCACAGCGATTTGTGCAATCTAGTTTATCTCCTTTCTTATGGAGAGGGCATATTATAGCATTAGCCCATTTTCCTGGCCTGATTCCGTATCGATAACACTAAATGCGACTCATCTCCAGCATACTTAAAGAGTTCAGCTGGCAATCCATCTGGTCCTGGCGCCTTGTTCTTCAGGCGAAGGATTGCATCCATTACTTCCTCTAAGTCCGGGGGTTCAATATCTCCATCATCGTTAGCCATAGCCTCTCCAATACTATCCTCTTCCTCTACACCTTCAAAAGGTGGTTCCTCATTTAAGAGCGATTTGCAGTGTCGGGCCCATCGATCTAAAATGTCCCATCTTCTTTCTTACACACTTGCGTCTTAGGCTGAATGCCATATGTCCACTATTTACTTTCTGGAAGAATCTTCGACATTTGTTTGAATTCCTAAGAGCTTTTTCTCCTACCTTCTTCTATCTCTATATTCCTCCCTGGCCCTCCTAGTGAAACGTTTACTGACCATGTTCCTATAGGCTTCATTCCTGGCATCATTGGCACTCCCATGCACTTGCACTCTTAATCAAACCATTTACCTCGTCTTTCAGGAGCCTGCTTCCCAAGGATTTGATATGCTGAGACCTCCAAAGCTTTCTTCAATCGGTCCCAGACATCCTGGATGCTTTCAAGGTCAGCTGCTCTGAGCCCTTTTCTCACCAATTCACCCGTTTTCTGTTGAAATGCTTGGCAGCTTTCTTGGTCTTTCAGCTTTCCGATGTTCCATCTTTTGGACGTTTCTACTCTATGGCTCCTGTCTGCGGCAATCCTGGCTCTTATCTTGGATGACACAAAGTAAAGGTTGGAGTTAACATTCGCCCCTCTGTAAATCCTACTGCTAAGGAGGTTGGATTTGTTACGTGCAGTGATCAAGAAATGGTCAATTTAGTTTGAAGTGGTACCATTGAGGATTCTCCAAGTAGCCTTATGAATCCATCTCCCTCGGAACAGAGTACTTCCGACAACTAGATTTCTTGATATTGCGAAATCGATTACCATCTTTCCATTTTTGTTATTGTCCTCATGCAAACTGAATGAGCCTATCGTGGGTTTATATGCCTCTTCCCTTCCAATCTTTGCATTAAAATCCCCAACTAATATTTTAATGTCAGATCTTGGACATGAATCGTATGCTCTTTCAAGGGAGTCATAAAAGGAATCTTTCTCTCGTCGCTTGGTGTCTCTGTGGGTGCATGACAGCTGAAGAGGCTGTAATTGTAAAATGTCTCCTTTATGCGGATGGAGCATAGCCGATCATGAATAAGATTGAATCCAATTACCCGATGTCTCATCCAACCTCTCACAACGAACCCAGTGCCAAATGTATGGTTTTCGCTGTGGCCGCTATAATATACTGCGTGGAATTTCTTTTCTAGTAGCTCATTATCGGTCCATCGGATCTCCTGAATAGCAGTAATGTCAAGTCTGTATCTGTCCAATTCTGAAAGGAGGACTTGAAGCCCACCTGGTCTATGTAAAGTTAAAATATTCCAGTGTCCTAATCTGAAGTCCATTTGATGGGTTCCGTTTCTGTCACCATATGATCTGCCGGCTATGTCTCGTTAAGGTCTCGGGATGAAGAAGATTCTCCTTGTAAGGTGGAGGGGCTGCCTCCTCAGAGCCTCCTGACAGGCTCATAGCGAGTTGCCATGCTCTAGCCCACCTCAACATTCCCGAGCTGACAGAAGAGGCGTTTCCCGCCAGCGACACTAGGAGCCACCTGACCAACTCTTATTGTCATCTTCGTTTCCCCTCCCAAGGGGGCTGGCCATCATCCGGTGATTCCACTACTTACCAGAGAAGGGGTCTCTGGCTAGTTCCAACCATCAGCAGGCCAATCAACACTGAAAACATTAAGTAAAGTAAAAACATGATAATAAATTAAATTAATTACCTGTTCCTTCTTCAGGGCATGGCAGGCAGTCAATACCCCATCCCATTCCCATAGAACAGCAGCATTCTTTCATTGTGATAGTTTTCATCCTTGGGCTCATACAGTATCCTTCAACAAATTACATATTCTAGTCAAAACAAAAAATCTGATTGAAAAAATATTTAGTAAAAAAATAAAAATGAGAAGTGAATATTATGCACTAAAAATCTTCAGTTATTGTGGACCAGATTTCTAAAGAATTATTTAGTTATTACCTCGGTCAATTGTGTCATAACATAAATTCTTCCTCATGTCAATGCATTTCATTCCAGTGTCCGATAAAATAAATCCTTCAGGGCAGTGACAGATCATACCTCCAATGGTGTTATTGCAAATACCTCCTTCACAAAGTCCTTTCCTTTCAAGGCACTCATCGATATCTTCAAAAAAAAAAAAAGCGGGCATAAAATTAGTTATATAGTAAATGAGGAATAAAAATTGTATAATGAAATATAAAATATAAATTTAAAATCAATCAACCTACCAACACAGCTCTTCCTGTCAGGAGAAAGCCGATAACCTGGAGGGCAAGAACAAATGAAGGAACCAATAGTGTTCTGGCAGCGTCCAGGTGGTAAACATATATCGTCCATCTAGGACAAATTTTTTTCAGTTATGACTTAAAGTCACTACACTTAAATAGTTAAAAATAAATAAATAATAATATATAGAAGTAAGAGCAGACCCGGCCACGCGTTGCTGTGGCTCAGTAGCTATAATTAGTTGAATTAATTATATCCTATTATTTTTAATACAGTCAAACCAAAATTCACTGATAAAGATAATGTTTCAGCTAATCTAAAAATCAACGGAATTTAAAATAGAACTTTACGCCAAATTTAAAATTGTTTAGTAAAGAATTTAGAAGGTTTCATTAATTTTTTTTTTTTTTTTACATCTCATACTTGACTATAGTAAGTATTAATGATCCATTTATTTAGCACTTAGTGGATTATTCCAGCAGAAGCGAGATTAAATATAAATAACACACATGTAAAAGGAACTAATAAAGAATATAATTGGAATAGGGTTTAGTAAAAACACAATAGACAGTTAGCTAAAATGTACAAAATAATTCTTTTGTTCTAGTTCTAACACATATTAATTAAATTCAGAATATAGCACATGATGATATGAGATATTATCTGCTTGTTACAGCAGGTTCCTAATAAACAAAATGTTGTTATTTATTTATTTTACAAAACCTAAGGGTGCGTTTAAACTTTTGAGTGGTACTGTATAAGGGACCAAAAGTTTAAAAAAGTACCTACCTCAGTGCACTCATTAATGTCTCTGCAATATTGCTGGTCTGGTGCTAGGATGTAGCCTTCAAAACATTCACATTTGAATGATCCAACTGTATTCCTGCATCTTCCATTTTTGCAAAGCAGTGGCATTACATGGCACTCATCAACATCTGAAAAAAGGATTTTATTATTTTTACTAACAATTAGTAAGTTATTATTAGGAAATAATTATTATGATATGTGGTATAACTAGCAGCAGTGATCAAATCCGGGATAATATCTAATTGTGTTCTTTTTGTAACAGTACTCAATTTATTCACATTAAATAAAATAAAATAAAAAAATAGCAGAATCTAAAAAATTCTTTTGTTTCCTTTTGTTTCAATAAGTAGATTCTGAACAACTTGCCTCAGTGAAGTATTTTTTACTGATTTTGTTAATATTTGGTGGCTTCATTCAGGCTTGATATTTATGCAAGATTTCATTTGTCTATGCTAACCCTTTTCCAATGGGAGATGTAGCCTTTTTTTTATTTTTGAGTTGCTCTGTCCTTATCATTTTTTTACAAATATCTAAATGCATTCAGTAATTCCTGGCATATATAAAATAAGTAATTATGGTAAACTTCTGGGCATGGCCTTTTTAGGGAAGTTGTGTTACTGTGATTTAAGGGGACTCTTGAAGCATCCTTTTCAGTTAAAAAGTGCCTTGATTAGGTTTATTAGATCCCAGCTCTCGACTCCCACTCGCTCTACAGAGATAAATAAACCCCCAAACGGGTCCTTTTCAGTGAAGATAGGGCCACACTAAACGGCGCCATTTTGGCTTTGCCTAGACCATACCTATACCTTTGGCCAGTACCATAATTATATGTTTCTTTAATTATAAAAATTAAATAAAACATATTGTTTCTTGCTTTTTTTTAATGGTTTTAGAACTTCTAGCGCATTCCAACTCTGTTAATCTTATACGAGTATATAATGAAATACATTTTTTTTTTTTTTAACATAAAAAAAAAATCAAATAACACGAAATGATTTTGCTTCCCAGGATGATGAAATTCGGAAAACGCCTGAGAGCCAGGGAGAATTCACATTAACTTGATTATGAAACGTTGACACTATCGAAATAGCCAGTGACATGAGCCAATGTTGTTTATCAAACTCTTCTCCTTATATATTTTTGTTTACTTATTGATTTTCATTAAATGATAAAATAAATACATGCATGGTATCTATTTATCTAAGATATATCTGTATAGATGGAATTCACTCTATTTAATTTTTTTGAGAATATATACTTTTATAATATCCTTCTAGACGAAAATATATATTAGTCTCCTCACTTTTGTCTTAAATGAATTTCACTGTATAAAAATTAACTGTATGTGGCTTTGGACTTATTTGTACTGAAGCCAACATTTTTATTAACATGCCCAATCCATTTTAAACTTCTAGCTATCATTCAGTGAGGTAAATTAAGAAAAGTTTGTATAATGTTGTGTATATTGTAATTCCTCATTTTTGAACCCGGATCTGAGATCGAATGAATTTTAATTAAGTAGCATTATACACTATTTGTCTAATTAAAATAAATCTTTTCCTTGAACTGCTTTAAACAAACAGATTAAAGGTCATTCATAGTATCAGGTGAATTGTATTTTATGACAACTTACCTATACAGTCGTTATTATGGCTAAGTTTAAACCCAGAGTGGCAGGCACAAGAAAATGAACCTTCGCTGTTCGAGCATGTGCCATTGTTGCAGATATTGGGGTGACGTGCGCACTCATTAATGTCCACGCAAGCATCCCTGTTTGTAGACAATGAATAACCAGATGGGCAGACACACTGGAAGCTACCTTGAAAGTTCTTGCATGTACCATGAGCACAGACGCCAGGTTTTTCGATGCATTCATCCAAATCTATAAATCAATCATCACAATTTGTAACAAAATAAAAGATAGAATAAAATTAATATCCAAATGAAAAAATAAATATGGAAAGATAAGTTTATAATAGTTCTTAATGAGGTTCATTAATCTCCATTCTAAATGAGGTTCATTCTTGAATTTTATTTATTTGTTTTTTGTTTGAAAAAAAGTCAAAGAAAACTGTCATTATTATTTAAAATTTTTAAATTTGCAGAAGTATTATTACAAATATAAAACAAGGATTTATGAATATAAATGCTCCTCTCTCTCTCTCTCTCTCTCTCTCTCTCTCTCTCTATATATATATATATATATATATATATATATATATATATATATATATATATATATATATATATATATACATATATATACATAAAATTCCAGTTGAGAATGCTAGGGAATCCTGGAATAATTAAATATCAAAGTCTACAGGTTTAAGTTCGGGAATGGCTTATTATAATGTCAAGTAGAAAATGGATATTTTAGAAATATTGGGTTGGGGAAAAAATAATTTAGGTATATTTTTCTATGCGAATTTATTCGTATATAATTCAAATACTAATCAATGATATATGTGCCGTTTTGATCAATGACCTTTTGTAATTTTTTTTGTTAAAACCATTATACCATCACTATAGAAGTTCTGTGATTTCTAGGCACAAAACTGAACCAAGTGATTTTCATAAGCCTCTTTTGATTCCAGCTTTACTCCATTAAATAAGAGTTCTGAAGAGAACAAAACAAATGATAGTCAGACGGTGCAAGGTCCTGGCTGTATGGTGTATGCATCAAAACTTCCCAGCCAAACTCTCATAATTGTTGCTGAGTCACCAAATATGTGTGCGTGGTCTAGCATTGTCGTGATGTAATACGCCTTAAGTATTGATCAATTCCAGCAGTTTTTCTTTAATCTTCTGCTTCAATCACATTAGTTGTTTACAGCAGAGAGTTGAATCAATGGTTTGGACAGGTTCAAGCAGCTCATGATGAACAATGTCTTTCCAATCCCACCAAACACTAAGCATCACCTTTCTTGGTGTCAATCCAAGCTTTTCCACTGTTTTTGAAGTTTCTCTGGTCTTTTTCATGATCTTTTTCACACATTATTGTCTTACGTGATTCACTTTTCATCACCTGTTATCATTCTTTTCAAAAATTGCTCGATTTCGTTTCATTTCACCAGTGATTCACAAATGGAAACTCTGCCCATTAAATTTTTTTACTGTTAATTCATGTGGAACTCATATATCAAGCTTTTTTTGGTATCCATTCTTATGTAAATGGTTCAAAACTGTTTTATGGTCACTTTTAGCTCCATAGTGATGCCATAAGATAAAATATGTCGTTCTACCTCAATATTCTTAAGAATTTCATCAAGTTTTTCAACAATTGGCCTGTGAGGGTGAGGTTCATCATTACATCAAAATTTTCAGAACAAAATTGAGCGAACCAGTTCTGACACTGACGTTCGCTTAAACAAACATCACCATAAACACCGCAAAATTTTCGATGAGCCTGAGCTGCATTTTTCCTTTTCGGAAATAAAAAAGCAAAATATGATGAAATCATATATCTGCTGATTCTGGAATCAACATTTTCAAAGCCCAATAACATTTGACTGAGTAAATGAATGACACTGTGTTGATATATGAAACTTTCTACGGACTGTGACCTTTCAAATTTGCTATAGTATGGTTTCAAGAGATAAATGACTTTGACAAGGGACTATTGGGATAAACCAAAATTACTTCTTCCCCAATCCAATATTAATGAAAATAATAAGTTTTAAATTTATTCTGATCAAAGCTGATACCGGTGTTGGTATCAGCTAACAATTTTATTTCAAATTGGTTATTAGCAAAATTTGAGACTTTTTTTTTTAGATAATAATTAACAGTTTTTAAAATATATTTTATCACATTACCAACGCAGTCCCTGTATGAGACTCCAAGTTTGTATCCATCGGGGCAAACACAATGAAAGCTGCCCTGACTGTTCACACACTCAGAATTGCCTCTGCATGGGGATGGGCTTCGCAAACATTCATTTTCGTCTAGAAATCACAATAAATAACTAATTAGTTCTATACCTAATAAATGTATAAAATATAAAGTTGCTGTACTTCATATAAAACAAACTAAAATAAATTCATACTTAACATAATGAAAAAAATCATTTTGTGATAACAATTATATTTTATTTATTTCTTTTATTCTAAAATCTCAATAAACTCTTTTACTTTCAATATCAGTAATAATATTTTTAGTTTTAGGCATTTTATAATCTATTGTAGATATACAAAACAAAAACGGATTACTTACTCCATCTATAAATCAATTTGATCTTTGATTTATTGTATTTGTCTCTGCCCTGAATAACAGAATAAGGAGGGTAATTATTAATCTTAACTATTTACCATTTTATTGGGAGTTTGCGTAGCTTTAAATTTTTGACATTACACTCATGAACAAGAACAAAAAAAAAATGTGAAAATCACCTAATTGAAAAGTTCCAAAAAAAGTAGGGTGGCAGGATGGCCAACCTGAGTGAGGAGTTAGGAAATATACGTTGCCCATGACAACATATGAATGATAAACCGAAGATATCCAGTTCAAAACCCGGAACCTGGGGATATTTAATAATACTCTGCATTAATCCCCCACCCTCTCCCCTAGCCCGGGAAACCTCTTTTAGCCTAAAAGACGAGGAAGGGGAACAAGTTTTGATTTTGGAAGCTGTAATTAAATATTCACAAACAATTAGGAATAATGCAATATGGATAGTGATACTACAGCTCATTGTTATGGCCTGCTATAGGCCTGAATTGGTGTGCTCATGGTTCTAAAGCTCGAATCTGTCATCATTATTATTAAGTATTTATTAGGCTTTTAAGCATATATGTAGTTTTTATTTAAAAATAACCTATATTTTCAGTTGGTATTGGTATGGTTCTGATTAACCGATTATTCCAATTAACCGAGGTAAGCTTGGTCCCCATCGACTCGGTTAATCGGAACCCTACTGTACATTAAATTTACTTAAACTTGTTTCAATATAAATAACATGTGATATAGTTGTTGGATAATTAGAAAATATTTCAATAAAATTTACCAATACACAGATGAGATTCTTGATCATATGAGAAGCCTCGATTGCAAAGACATTCAAAACTGCCAGGAGTGTTCATACATTTCCCGTTGGTGCACAAAGTAGGCATCATGGAACATTCATCAATGAATATTGTCTTGTTTGTCATGGGATCAACTAAATCACCATGGCCACAAAGATCGATGTATTCCCCTGAAAAATCATATTTCTAGCTTAAACAAAAAGTAAACACAAATTATTTGGGATTGACATTATAGATAAGCTTTTAACCCTAAACCAGGCGCGCCAAATGTTTTTACACTACCGGGCGTGTGGTTGACTAGTAAAAACTATTTGATCTATAATATTTAAATCAATTATTTGAGTAAAACATTCAATTTCTGAAAAAACATTTTTTGCGACCCCCTTAGGGCCGAGAAATGTTTTTAAAATATTTTTCGACTTCGTTCTGGAATTAGGTTTCGAAAAATCTTTCGTTGACCAAATTGTTTCATCGTTCCTTCCAAAAACGAATTACCTATCATCATCATCCGACTCATATTCATCATCCGGACCGCCTTCTTGTTCTGAGTCATTGTAGTGCTCTTGGTCAGAATAATTTATGGCTTCATCTTTCCCATCAGAAAAATCCGACTCCGATTCTTAGAAGATCCCTTCTTTCTCCTCATCATACAACTCTCTTAAAGTCCTTGGAATGTTTTCATATTTTATAATATTGCCCCTTAAAGAGAATAAGTTTCGGATCTTTAACATAAACCAAAAAGAAAAAAAAAAAAATCCAAAAATAAAATAATAAAAAGAAGAAATTTATAACTTATATGTCTGGGTGTGTGGTTGCTTTTGGACACCAGCCGTGGTTTTCAATAATAAACACTCAATAACTGGTCACTTGTCACTCCAACAAAAGCCGGTGTGAGACTTATCTAGGAAGGAGGAGTCCAGGGAAAGGTACTAAGGGCGGGAAGGGATAATTCAAATTGCTACCTTCACGACTGACCTTTAATGAGAATTGGTGTCCAAAGTCAACCAGCGTGCGCGGTTTAGGGTTAAATAAAAAAACATTTTATAAAAAAAAAAAAAAAAAAAAAAAAATTAAACCGACTTCGAAAAATAGGAACCAGTAAAAATAAATCTACTAAAAATTTTGAAATAATTACCTTCTGATTTTTATGAATACATAGCAAAATTCAAAATGGTGTAAGAAGCGTAAAAATGCATTAATACAATAATTTTATTTTGATTTGTACCAATACACACCAACTGTTAATAAAAATTATTAAATTAAAATATTAAATACCATGATCAATGCAACACAATCTTTTCGGAGACGAAACAAATTTTAAAATTTTTAAAACTAGAAATTATGGAAATCTTAGAATCTTCTAAATGGATTTGCTCTTCCCATCTATGGATTTCAATGTCTATCGTTGTCTTATAAAATCGTAATCAATTAAATGTAATTTGGAAATTTTCTATTTTGTGCCGCCTCCGAAAAGACATTACACAACTTTTAACACCCTCCATACTTGGGAAGGGAACACAAATTCAGAAAATGAGTAGCCAAACAGTTTGTCTTCAATTCTAGCAGGGTAGCTTTACTGACACCAATCATTTTTATGACTGCTTAATTTTTGCTGTAGGGACTTTCATACAATGATAAGCGAGATATAATTTTTTTTGCAGTTTTTATTGATGAATGAACATTGGCAATCTCTTTTTTAAATAATGTACTTTCTGTAAAGACGATTTAATTATAATTACACTAATACTGGGAGAATGTGTCCTAGGAAAATTTTCATCCATCCTTTAGACCTATATTTAGGGTTTTTTACTGTTTACAGTGTTAATAGTAGCTTTGATCTCCTTAAATCCATAAAAATAATTTTGTAAATAACCCAGAAAAATGTTCTTGAGTTTTATTTCCTGGCAAAATTATTAAATTGGGTCAAAAGCAGGGAAGAAAGAAGAAGAAATCACTAGACGAGTGTGATTTATTGAGAGAAGTGAGACAAGTTGGCAGGGGGATAACTACAACAGCTTACACTGATGCCTAAATCACAATGGTGCTAATACAAACTTAAACTGACAAAACTTATTATTAACTAAACGAAATATCTAAAACAAGAATATTATAAAAGATAAATATGAGGATTACATTAATATCAATAAAAATTTTCCAAGAACAGAGTTGAAACTATAATAACTTAGCCGGAACCATAAAGTGTTACATTTTTCAAAAAACGACAGCGATATTATATTCTACTGATATTATAGATCTTTATTTTAATTTATAGTTGAAAATTTATTTGTTATTTAAGGTTATGTATAAGATTTGTTCCAACAAGCACTTGAAACACGTCAATAACTAACAGACAGCTCATGTTCTCCTCCACTCTTTTGCTTCTGAATTTGATTGGTTGGTTTTCCCAACTGATTAATCGAGCATTAAAACAGTATTGAGAATTGCTTAAAATCAACCAATCAATTTTAGAATAAAAAAAATGGGGAAAATACATGAACAGTTTGTTAGTTATCAACGTGTTTTAATAGTTTGTTGGAGCATAACTTATGTTATATACACCGTTTGTTTTTGTTTTTCGATAACTTCTTAAATAAATTAAGAACCCAAAAAAGGTTTTAATGGGACCACCTCAGGAAAATACTCTACCAGAAACAAAAAGTTTCGTTCGAATTGGTCCATCCATTGCAGAGTAATCGGTGAACATATATAGAAGAAAAAAAAAAAAAAAAAAAAAAGAAGTGCCCATGGCAACGTATGATTGAGAACCAAAAGATAGCAAGTTCGAAACCCGGAGCCAGGGGAAAATTTAATAATACTCGGCATTAAAAAAAAAAAAAAAAGCACATATGTATCGAATTGATAACCTCCTCTTCCGAAGTCGGTTAATAATAGTATAAAACATTTTTACACAAATTCCGATATGGGAAATGAGACAATAAAATTTCAAAAACTTATAAAATTGTAAGTAACATGTTAATTATAATAAATTTCATACTTGAACCAGGCGTTGGACACTTCTGACAAGGAGTTCCCCAAGCTGCACCCATCGAGCAGCAACAGAGCATTCGTGTTTGTTTCATCATCATAGGGTGCGTGCACTCGGTGCCCTGGATAGATGTGTAGCATTGTTCCATGCGCATATCAATACAACCCTCTGTAATACAAATTTAAAAAATCATATCTTTAATTTCAAAATGGTCATGAAATAATGTTATATCTTAATCATAAACCATACAGTTACTTACTTCCATTAGGCAATAGCATGTAATGATCAGGACAAATGCAGTGGAAAGAACCTTCTTCATTAACACAAAATCCAACAGGTCCACAAGTATGAATATTTTCATTGCATTCATCAATATCTAAAAATGAAAAAAAAAATGTTGAATTACCCTTAACAGTCATTTCATTCTTAATAATTTTGAACTGCTATAATAAATTTAGTTGTTTATAGTTTCAGTTCTCATGTTTCAGCGTCCTCGCCAAGCAAAACCAAATCATTGGCATAACCGAGCACAGATATATTTACTGCCAGATTCAAACCATTTCCAGTACATTTGACCTCCCTAATGGCATCTTCCAGTTCTAAATTAAATAAAACAGGTGATAGAGAACTTCCTTGTTTCAACTAAGAGCAAACCTCAAAACTCTCAGAAAAATAACTACCGATTCCAACTTTATTGAACATTTCGGTTATACATTTTTAAATTCTACATTCCCTGTTCGACAAAGATAACTTTTGGAATCATAAGCCTTTTTGAAATCGATAAAAAGCTGATGTACTGTTCTGTTATATTCTAATTTTTTCTCTAATATTTGATGGAGATTTGGTCTACAGTTGAATGGATTCACCTGAAACCACATTGATAGTCTCCAATAATTTCCTGGGCATATTCAGTGATTCGACTAAGGATTAACTAAATAAAAAAACATTGAGGAAAGCCGGTCAAGAACTTGGGCAGGAAATAAATATGGATAAGACCAAATAGCTGTAGAAGTGGTGAGACCTTTGCTGATTTTGGTGTAGAGGGGAATACATTTGAACACTTAAAAAAATTTAGATATTTAGGGGAGATGATAACTAGAAAAAACGAAATCGCTGAGGAAATCAAGGCTAGACTGAAAGCCAAGAAATGCTTAGGATTTACAAAACAATTATTCGTCCTACGGTTCTTTAGGGAATTGAAATGTGGCTGCAAACATTGAAGGATGAGCCAGGGCTGAGGGTTTTTGAACTGGGTGAGCTGTATCGGGTAAATATATATATATATATATGTATGTATGTATAGCAGTGCAGCAAAAAAAATGGGCACGTAAAATTGCAAAACTCGGTGGTGAACCTCTTTTTATTTGTATTATTTTTATTTGACTCTTTAAAGCCATTTATATTTAGTAAAAAAAAGATCTACTAAATCAGTTATATCATAATCTTAATCTACTTACATACCAACACATATAGCAGTGGTGTTACTAAGCCTGAAACCATCACTACAGGAACACATGTAGCTGCCAAAGGTATTAGTGCAATGGCCATTTTTACATAAATTATCATGTTCGACACACTCATTTATATCCTCTAAGCCTACCTAAAATCATTAATAAATTGGGATCATTGTCACTGATATTTATACCTACTATTAAAAAAATGATTATAATTCATTTTTATTATGTACTAATTATAATGTTAACAATAAATAATAAAATAGTGTGATAAATAAATAAGTTAGTTTCTTTGTTTATTTAATGTCACTTTATGCTGCTGTGGCTAATCGACAATGCTATGGTAGGAGTCCTAAATTTTGTCAATCTACCAAGTACCTGAATATAGATATATATAGAAATTTATACATATTACAGGCTCAGGACCTCCATTTTATTTCCTATAAAATTGAGGTCCTGATGGTCTGGCATAGACAAAGATTTTTTACAACCTTTAAAAAATCCTAGGGCCACTTGGTGGGCTAAGACCTGTTTACACTAGGCCAACTACTACACCACTGGTGACCCCATAAATTAATTATGTTTAAGCATACATTTATCATAATAAATAATCATTATAGTTTGTTGACTGTTATGCTTCCTATTTAAATATGTATTCCAAATGTTTTAATAAGTCTAATCAAGAAAGTTTTTAACCACAATAATTATAGAGAATTAATAGATTAAAATTAGTAAATGGTGAATAAAAATACAAAAATAATAAATTATACTGTTAGTAAAAGAGTATGAATTATTTGTTAAAATGAAAAAAACACAAAGGCTTTTTAAAACAGTACACATTGCTGCTATCCTCAGTAGTGGTAAGGCTTTTAAAAATACTCTTAGTTACCATGAAACAAATAGTGCTTCCCACTACTCTTTCTGAATTATTGTTAATAGGATGATATCGTCGCAACTGTTCTACCATTAATTAATGACTTAGAGGATTAGCCATTTTTTATAAATAAACTTTACTTTTAAAGAATATTTTCATTCAGTAAAAAATATATTAGTGAGTTCTGCCACTATCAACAAGCAAAGCAGAAATATATTCTTAGAGTATTACGTCTAAATATACTTTTAACAAATTTCTTGCCTATTTCTCTTGTTTCAAATTTCAAAATATGTTTCTTTACATCCATTATCATCCTAATATTTTATAAACTAATGTTGTTAATGTCTGTCAGATTTTATTATACTAATGAAATAAAAGCAAGCCCTCTTTATTTTGTTTTATTTTATTTTCCTCTAGGCCACAGCCATCAATAATGATCTGTTCATTTAAAATAATATTTATAAAAATATTAAATTACCGTCACAGTATTGGGACTGTAACCAGTTCCTCCAGGACAGAGATCTTTGTATTCTTTGCTACCTGGTTCAGGGCAGAGTTCACAGCTTAAGCCCCAGGCCCTTCCAAGTGAACAGCAGCAGGTCGCTTTTGTCATTGGGCCTCCTGTTTCTTTAGAGCACCTTGGACCTCGACCTGGCAGGGGCTCTACATTCAAGTAGCATCTAGACTCTCTTTTGTCTAACATGGAACAATTAAGAAAAATGGAGACATTTTAGAACGAGATAAATTCTATGGAGATACGTAAATAATTAAAGAAATTGGGATACACTAAAGAATTATAAAGAGATATAAATAATGGGTAAATTGTGATAAAAGAAATATGAAAATCAAGAGCTTTGCCCAGATATTTTGAAAATATTGAAGCAAATTCAGAATTTTGAATTCATATGGTTGAAAATGTTTAATTATTTTTTAGGGATGATTTAGGGGACCAAAGAAAAAAAGTAAGAATTACTTTTAACATATTGGAAAAAATCAAATTAAACTAATAAGGTTTAATAAGAGTTCATGACCCAATGAAAAAATCTAATAAATAATTTTTAAAATAAACTTACCAACACATGCATTACCAGCTGGCACTAGCTGATAATTATCTGGACAGGTGCAAATATAGCTACCGATTGTGTTTTTGCAAGTTCCGTATTGGCAGGCTTGTGGGTTGTCACATTCATTTTTATCAGTGCAGTTGCCTAAAAATTAAAATATTAATAATATAAACATTTTAAAAAAATTAAATGCAGAATGTTTGATGGTAATAGATGTCTTTACCTCCAGTATTGTCCAGTTGGAAGCCCTCGTTACATTCACAACGGAACATTCCAAAAATATTTTTGCATTCGCCATAAACACACAAGTTGGAAAACATCTGGCATTCATTTATATCTAAAATTGGAATAATAAAAACCAAAATACACCAATGCTTACTTAATAGCAACCTAAGTCCAAGCTTTTATCTCTTTTTGGTATTATGACTAAGAGTGTTTAAGTACATAATTAATGTTTAGAATTATCATATCATTGTGAACTTACCCACACAAGCAGTTTCGCTGTTATCGTTTGGATGCATGAAACCCATTTCACATTCACATCGGAATGAACCTGGGTAGTTAAGACAATGCCCATTGGCACACAGCATTGGATTTTCTGCACATTCATCGACATCAGTACATAAGTAGCCATCACCTCGAAATCCAGAATCACAAACACACTGGAATAAAATGTTGTGCGTTTTATTGAGATATACATTTCATTTTAAGTATTTGACATTAGAAATGAACTTAGTACTTAATAATGTATACCCATAAATCCTCTGTAAACCAGAATGAGGATTAATTAAGAAGGTATTGTGACTGATATTTTTTATAAAACAGATTTAAAACTGATGATTCATTATTGGAATACACAATGAAGTAAAAAATAAAATAATTACTTTGAATGATCCATCATTGTTGACACACTGAGCATTTTGATTGCAGCCACCATTGTTATTAAGACATTCATTGATATCCTGACAGGTTGTACCATCACCTGTGAATCCATCCTTACAGCGGCAACTGTATGATCCCTAAAAATAAAATAAAGTACATTAGGAACTTAACAACTTTTCTTAATAAATATTTATTTAAAAGATTATATAATAAATGTTAAGCTGGAACGAAACAAGTTATATGAAATATTATTTCCAATTTCTAGATTAGGCTAGTAGTCAGAATTACAACTCTTTAAAAAATCCTGTAATTCCTACTATTAAATATTAATAAATTATTTCAATAAAATATTAATAGTATTGTCACAAATATTTAATAAAATAAATGAGCTGGTTACCTACGGGATTGTTTATGCAATGTGCATTCACATCACAATTATTATTGCAAAGCTCACATTCATCATCATCAGTGCAAAGTGAAGACTGATTCGGTTTTACAGAATATCCAGGTTCGCAGTGACATATGTAAGAACCAACAGTATTATCACATTCACCATTTCCACAAATATTTTTGTCTTGGGCACATTCATCAATATCTGAAATATAAAAATAAAAGTTAACAGATTGTAAATTTAAAGCAGAAGTTTAAAGTACAAAATGAATCGTTAACCAATGCAATTAAATATGACATTAATCTAATCATTTTTTATCTGAAAACATACAAGAAAGTATTGTAACTTCAAAGTTATTTACTTAATAGAATTTAAGGTTTACTTGAAAAAAGTCACGCAACCATTTGTTGCAGGTTAGAACAGTGGGAATTTTTTAATTCATTGGACCATGCCCCCCCTCTTATGGTCTTAAATCATTTCATCCCAGAAAGAAAAATTGATTTATTTTCTTTTTAAATAAAAAAATTAAAAACCAACTGGCTGCCATTGTGCAAATCTGAATCCCAGGCACACTACATAATGGCATGAGCTCTTTAAAATCAGGAACTCCTGGGTTAAAGGCTGATACCAGAAATATTTCCTACAATAACTCCCTCCAGCAAATGCCCTCAAAAACTAAGACAGAACCAGAATCAACTTCATCATAAATTATACCCATCTATGATTACATTAAACTTTCAGGTGTGTAATTATTGATTTAGATTTCAGTGATTCACTGTTTTGACATTGTCAGTAAAAAAAAAAAAAAAATGAATTTCATTCCATAAACAATTAAACATGATATTTCACACAACTTAAGTCACATTACGGAACTCATGGCGTTACTCCTCCAGTAGTTCTTGTCTAAGCCTTCCTCCTCAGTGAGACTCTGTCTTCGCTTATATCTTCTTTATATTGTTTTTAATGTGTGGAATGGCTGTGGCAATACCACATAAGTATTTACTGATGTCATAGAGAATGTTAAGCTCAGCCCCTAGTTTAAACCTGATTACTTCATTAGGGACTTTTTGCAGCCTTGATGCATTTCTTGGGCCAGTAATTTGTTCCTACTGTTGCCTACGTCACTGTCATGATTTTGCCACTTAAAAACTTGTGGCAATGAGAAAGGAGTGTTATTTTCTTTTTTTTACTTAGAGTTACTTTTTTGTTCCAAAGTATGCCATTTTAGACACCAATCATTTTCTTACCATTCATGATTTCATTTTCGATGTCTCTTTCTTTAGTAGCATACCTGCCTATGATAATCCTGTTGGTAATAAAAAGTAGAACTTTGAAAGATCATCCGTCCTCCAGGGAGACCGAATAAACTGAAGAGTTAAAAGTATATCCTGTTTTCTCGGTATTTATTTTCAAGCTCCATCTTATATATAAACTTTTTTATGTATTAAAAAATAATAATTAACATATGGACAGGAAAAAAAAATTGCATGAGTACAGTTAAAATTAAATAAATTTTAAATAATTATAAAAAAATAAGTTTACTAGCTGAGTTAATCTAAATCATTATACCAACACAAGATGATCCGTCTGGTCCTTGTAAAAGCCCTTTTGTGCATTCACAGGCAAAACTTCCGATAGTGTTCCTACACTTTCCACCATTACAAATTCTGGGATTTTCTTTACACTCATCAATATCCATACAAGTTCTACCATCTAGGCTAAGCACAAATCCTCTCCTAGAAATTTAAAATTGCTATTTTAATAAATTATCAAATTAATAATTAATAATGGACAATCATTCAAAAATTTGACCATTAGCTTTGGATTTAATCAACTGGACCATGAATAATATTTTGGAAAAAACATAAGCTTTTATTTTAAATATTAATTTTATTTCAATATTAAAAATTAAATATTAATTATAGATATTAATTTTATTTCAATATTAAAAATTAAATAAAATTCAACAAATATATTTGTATAATATTAATACATACTGGCAATCACATAAGAAACTTCCTGGTGTATTCAAGCAGATGGATTGGCACCCTCCGTTACTGCTATCACATTCATCAATATCTGAAAGAAAATATTTTTCATTCAATAAACATGATAAACAACAGAATGATTTTCTAATTTCCATAAAAAAACAAATTTAAATTCAATTTCTGAAGGATTTAATTTTTAAAAATGTAACTAAAATAATCAAGGTTCAATTATGGATGACAACTATCTCAGCATTTTTCACTGCCGTGATGCTTGGTTTATTTTATCATTATGAACGATATAATGAATAAATCTTATTTTTTAATCTTAAAATAAATATAAATTCTTTGCTAATAGCTTGCCAGTAACAATGGGAACATGCAATGAAAATTTTGGTAAAAAACATAAAATAAGTTTTAAAATATAATTTACCCATGACCTTTTAATTTAATTTAAATAAGATTTAATGAAATCTGAGAAACCAGATTATTTGAATATGTTACTTAAATTAAAATTATAATAAAAAATACTAAATTATAAATGTTTTGAAAAATATCCTCATAAAAAATTTGAAGTTATCTTTGAATACCTTCACAATGTGATTTGATTCCTGCATGCTCATAGCCATCATCACAGACACATTGATAAGTTCCCATCATATTCTCACAAACACCATTTGAGCAAATTCCACTAGTCCTTGAACATTCGTCTATATCTGTAAATGAAATAATTTCATTTGAGGTGTTGATGGTTGATTGTTAAATTGTAAGGATGATCCATGTAAATTTACCTCATCTGACTGAAACCTGGACCATCCTCTGCTTTTAAAATAATAAAATATAATCAGATAGGATTAATTTATTTTTTATTACCTTTACAAGATTTTTTGTCAGGAGCTAGTTCATGTCCAGGAGGGCAAATGCACTTGAAACTCCCAGGAGTATTTTTACAAGTGCCTCCTCTGCATAAACCAGGAATCGTCTCACATTCATTTATGTCTTTTAAAAATAAAAAAGAGGAAAAATCACATTAAAGATTAACAAAATTTCAATTTAATAAACAATTTGGATGATAAAGAAAACTTACCCACGCAAACCTGCATAATTTCTGAATTTTCAAATCCTTCTTTACAATTGCAAGTAAAACTTCCTGGTAAATTCTGGCAAGTCCCATTGCCACAAGCTCCATGCATTATATTGCACTCATCAATGTCTATAAAAAAAATTTGATTTTTAAAACATAAAATTATTTTTGTAACAAAATACATTTTTGAGCACTTTACTAATGGCTACAGTCTATCATAACTTAAATATTGGATTACAAACAAATTTTATACTTTATAAATTTATTTAATGAGAATATAATTATAACAAAAAATTTTCCTTACCAACACATTTGATCCCATTTTCATCGAGAGTGTAACCTTGATTACAACGACAACTAAATCCACCAACCATATTGCGACATCTGCCATTGGCACACATTCCAGGAAATTCTATACACTCATTAATATCTTTCCTATCTATCATACCAGGCCCCTGTAATTAAGAAAAATTAAAAGCGAATTGTAATGTTTTATATTTACACTATTAATTATTTAATTTACATATTTTAAATGCAATTACTGTTTATTACAACCAAAACATTCTTACTAAATATTCTTTTAGAAGATGGTAAATTACAAAGAACTTTATTTTATCAATTCCAGAATATTAAGAATAAAGGTAGAAATAAAAACTAGATAAATTATAAAATGTTTTAAATTATCATTAACATTCTAATGGCAATGGCAGTTACCTTAGGACAAAGTTCTGTAAATGCCAAGGTATTTTGTTTGGGACAAGCTTCACACTGCTGTCCATTAGGAGAACCTCCCCAAGCTTTACCAACTCGAGAACAGCAGCACAATGATTTGGGGTATAGACCTTCAATTACACCAGAACCCATACCATGTTTAAATTCACTGAAGCAGCTCTCTTGTCTAACGTCTATGCACATAGTTCCTTAAACAAGTAATCACAGTTGGATTACTTAGTAATCACAGACAACGATATTTCAAAATATGACAATCTATAATTTTAATAAATATCCTCCACTATATTCTACTTTTATAAGCTAATTATATATAATCTTTCAGAACTAGACTTTTTTGTTAAATGAATTATAAAAAATATGTAGGCTAAATTAAAATAAAAAAAAATCCTAAACTAACCTGCAGAATCAAGGGTAAGCCCAGGAGGACAGACGCATGTGAAAGAGCCTTCAGTGTTAACACAGGTTCCACCACCTCGACAAACTCCTGCATTCAATGAGCACTCATTTATGTCTGTGCATGTTTTACCATCAGTCTGAAAGATTAAATCATATTTTATCAAAATTATAATGAACCCTACTGTAACCGTAACCAAGAGCTCTTGGTAACACTTTCATTACAATAACATTTCCTTATTATTTATTTGCAATTAATAAATAATTCATTAGCACAAACCTTTGTGAAACCTCGAGGGCAGGGACAGTCAGTATGATGACACATTTGGCAAGGGGATCCCCAAGCGACTCCGATGGAGCAACAGCACTCTGACTGCAGGGTAACGCTGGGTAGGCTGTTTTCACATCGACCAGCGACAAGTCTTGTCCAACAGCTTCCTTTCCTATTATCTAAAAAATGAAGCTTATTAACATTCAAAGCTAACAAAAAAGTTATTTAGATTTATTTCAAAATTATCTAGTAGATGATATAAACTTGATGTACTTGCCTATACAAACTCTTCCTGTGTGGTCAATAACTGATCCTGGTGGGCAAGCACATTCGTAAGAACCAACAGTGTTTATACAATCTCCATTGTAACAGGCATCTTGGTTTTCTAAACATTCATCGATATCATCACAAACATGATTTACAGCATTTTCTCTTGTACCAGGAGGGCAAATACACTGCAAGTAAAAAAAAAATAATACTTTTCTGACTAATATGAACTTCAAGGTAGGAATAAGTTTATTATATGTTCAGAACACTCCTCTCATGCAATAACTATATTAAACAATGTATCATGGTAATTGTTCTCAAATATTATTATCAATATACATATTATCAAATATTACGGAGCAAAATATTATTAAAGAAAATGATTCCATTAGGTGACTTTACCTGAAAACTACCCGGTGTATTCCTGCATTGACCACCATCACAAGTACTTTCATCAGCTTTGCATTCATCAATATCAACACACTTTTTCCAAGTTGAATCTGGTTCATAACCTTTGTTACATACGCATCTGTATCCTCCTTTTATGTTTTCACAGGCACCATTGGCACATAATGCTGGGCTCAAAGCGCATTCATTGATGTCTAAAACATAATTAACCAAAATGTCTTTTTTAAATAATAGTAGCAACTGATGTATATAATTATAACAATGAGATATAACATTTTATCATGAATATTATGTATAATCAGGTAAAGTTGGAGGTCTCAATTTGCCTCTTCCATTAGTACAAATTTTTATTTATATTTGAATTAATCTTTAAAAAAATTTTTAAGTTTATTTGTATATGGATGATGATAATACACAACAGAATAATACCAACTATACGTGTAAATATAATCAAATAGTGATAGGTTAAATAGGCAAAGTTGTAGAGTAAATTTAGTAAAAATTCAAACTGACCTTTATCTTCAGGTGTCATGCCTGGACCGCTGGGGCACAAGGTTGAAAACTCGTGTGAACCTGGCATAGGGCAAGGGTTGCAAGGTGATCCCCAAGCAAACATAAACGATGACGAGGTGCAACAGCAACATGTGCTTTTTGTGACTACTGCTAGCGATGGCTCTCTGCATTGACCGCTGTCGTAAAGATAGCAGACATCTTTTTGCATATCTGAAAAATATTGAAACTATAATCAGAAACACATGGTCCACTACTTGGGTCAGAAAAAGATACAGTGTGTAAAATTTCAAGAGCTATTAGCAAGAAGTAATTTTATTTAATGCATTTTCATGAAACATTAACATTCAGTAACCATAGAAAATGAGTAGATATCTACCAATTGATTATTTATGATAGTAGGAAGTACCAAATAAAAATTAGTCAAAACTTTGGGCAACATAATTTTGACTTCTTTTGAATTAAGCATAATACAACCAGTTCTAATTATTAGTACTTTTCTAAAGCTGCGAAGTTTTTTTTATATCTATGAAGCTTTGATCGATTGCCTCAACCTCTCAACTGTAAACTGCCCCAAATCTGTGCTGACATTTCAGTAATGTCTTGCTTGAAAAAGAATTTCTGTTAAAGTTGGCCATAGCAATGGTTAAAGATTTTTTTATATAGATGTTGAGGACAAAAAATATGTGATCTGTTACTTCACATATTTTTTTTTTTGTTTGTTTAAAGTCACTTTATGCCACTAAGGCTAATCGGACGATGCTACAGTGGGAGTCCTAAATTTTGCCTATCCAGGTATAATTAGGATAAGGATCTTTAACGAGTACCTGACATCTTGCAGGCTTGGGACCTCCATTTTATATCCTATCCGAGGGACGGCATGACTAAGGATTTTTTACTCCCATTAAAAAATCCTAGGGTCACCACTGGGAACGAACCTGCGACCTTTAGTATTGTAGGTTGCCATGCTAACCACCATACCACAGGTGACCCCTCTTCATATATTTTTAATACTTGGTTTATATAACATCTTTAAAAAAACTACAAAAATTAAATGCTATCCTTAATTTCTATTTTACCAATAAATATAATTAAATGTGAACAGATTTGGCCACAAAATATCAAAGGAATACAAAGAATACATTTTTTAAGAACTACAGAAATACACTTTACCTAAACAAGATCTTCCATCAAGGCTGACGCTGTAACCACTTTGACATGTGCATCGGAAACTTCCAATTGTATTTAAGCATCGTCCATTTTGACAAGGCGGGTTCTGACTATTGCATTCATCAATATCTAGAAATATTATTACAATATGTATAACAACAATAATATATTTAAAATATCTAATGAATTGAAACAATAATATATAATATATTTTATTTTTAATGATGTTATTTAGTCATGATTGTTAGTCAAACAATTAATTTATAATTTTTAAACTAATTAATTAGAAGATAAAATATTTGAACATGGCCGAGAATCGAACCCAGGTCCTCTGCATCTACGTTGCAGCACTCTTAGATTCACATGGAGAGGACCTGGGTTCAATTCCCGGCCGAATATTTTATCTTCTAATTAATTAGTTTAAAAAATAATATGTAATAATTTTTTTCAAACTTAAAAAGTAATATACATAAATATTAAGAAGATATTCATTATACAAACAAAAAATACTGAATAAATAAAATAATAAATCTTTATCTCAAATTTTTGGTTGGAAAAAATGATAATTTCGCCAGTTAAATGAAACTGTGTACATAATCAAAAACAATAATTGTAAGTGTGTGTAACTGAATCATTGGATGTGGATATAATGTGTCAATAAAGTTTATGCTCGTTATTAAAACTTTTAGTAGGAATAAGAATTTATATTCTCCTTCTAAAAGCTTTAATACTTAAACTTTTATGTTTCTAGCAAAACAAATTTTTATGATAAAGAGATTTATTGTATTAAATAAAATTAAAATAATAAAACAAATAAAGTAACCATTACCATGACAGCTTTTTTCATCAGAACTCAGTTTGTAGCCTGAATCACAAAGGCATTTATATGTCCCTTCCATATTGTAGCATCTACCATTTTGACAAGTTTGAGGGTTAGCGCACTCATCAATATCGCTGCAAAATGCCCTGTCTTGAGATAAAGTATATCCAGATAGGCATAAGCACTGGTAGGATCCAGGTGTGTTCTCGCATCTTCCGTTGAGACAAATTCTCGGATTTTCATAACATTCGTCTATATCTGTGTTGGAAAACAATTTTTTTTTTTTAAGTACATTAAAATTTTTAATCAAACAAATGCCACATTAAGCAATTTATTTTTATATTTCTCCATCTTACAATTTTCATTCAACATTGCTAGTTCTAATCTATCTTCTAGAAATTATGATTTTTATCTTATAATCAATAATTTTGGCTGATGCAGTTTTTATTTAAAATTAGAGTATGTACGAAAGGATGAAAGGACATGAGCTATTGAAGTTATAACTAATGGCTGCTATTATGAATAATTTAAAATAACCATTAGAGTAGATAAAAATAATCCAGTATAATAATTAATTATATAAAATTAATTTGATCAAAAAATCGTAATTTTCAATGTTATTTAACTTAATTATATTTTATCACAGAAGTGTCTGCCATGTTTTAAAATTTTCAGACTTCCCCCATAAGAAAAATCATGAATTTAAAAGAAAAAAATAATCTACAACGGTTCATAATTTTCAAGAAAAAAATTGTTCTTTTACTTATTTCTGAACTATCAATGAAAACTTCATAAGCAAGAAAAGTATAATAAGACAAACATGATGAGTATTTTAAAAAAATTGTAATGACTTACCGATACATGCGTGACCAGTTGAAGACAAAACAAAACCTGGCTTACATTGGCACTTGAATGAACCAGCCATATTAATGCATTGCCCGTTAGCACACATTCCATTCTGTTGACATTCATCATAGTCTAAAATAAAAAAAATTAATTACAAATAATCATGATCATTAATTGCTAGAGCATTCTGAAACCTTCTTGAGTAAAACAAGAACATTATAAATAAGTTTCTAAATAAATTATTTTTTTCATCACGGATACAGTTTCCACAAGACAAAAGCCCTGAGCACACTCATTAACATCTGTTTGATAAAATGAACGCTCTTAATTGATCAACACAAAAAGTCATTTAGCCTTCTCCATCTCTATAATAGGCTTTTGCTTCCCAGTTTTGTTGCATACACCATCTTTGTTGATTCTATCAATATACTTTTTGGCCTATCTCAAGGTCCCTGGCCTGTTGAGGTATTCATTGTGGTACATAGGCTTCTTGATGAATCGCTTGAGGCTACATGTTCTACCAATTTAAATCTCCTCGCATTCAGATCATGAGATGCAGACTGGCCAGTTTCTTTAAGCAGTTCTTTATTGGTATGTTTCCACAGTCCATTAGTGCTATAATTCAGATCACTCCACTTGCAGTTCAGAGATTTTCCTACAAATCTTTCAATATTATTTCAATGACCCTTGTTAGTTTCCAGATTATACAGCCATATAACACAACTGGTTTCATCATTTTGCACCCATAATTTATTAATTATAAGGATTTTCCGAGATATTGAAAGAGAGAAGAAACATTTCTTCAATTGTTCACGTGTTTTATATTTTTATTTGACCATGATCATTCATTTAACTTAATAAATAATTTAATAAATTAAAACAATATCCAGGTTTATAAATTAGTTTTAACCCTTTAACTGCTGGTGGCTGACATATAAGCCAGCCGCGCGCTGGTCCCCGTGCGCTGTAGGCTAATATATCAGCCGGCACGGTGCTAGTCCCCGGGTGCTGTTGCCTGACATATTAGCCACCCTTTTTCCGCGGGGTAACTAGCACTTTCTTTCGACATTTTTTGGAATCTATAATGTTTACCCGTACCGCTAGATGGCATTTGATTATTCTTTTCCTTACTAACCGTGCCTTGATGCACGGTTGCTTCTGTGAATAACATAACTTAAATTCACACCTGCATTTTGCATTTTCCAGTTCATTTGCATCTCCTGTGGCCTTAACTTGTGTAGTGAAATTGTGAGTTGTGATGGCAAAAATATTAAATACTGAGGAAGATGTGTTGTCTCATGCTTTGAGATTTACCACACAAAAGAAAATTTTTAAATGATAAAAGGTATTAAAAGAAAGGAAAAAAACAAGTTTTTACTCCACCAGTGCCGGTCCACAGTCCGAATCGAAAAGTGAGGATGGAAAAGTTTTTTTAGAATTAATTAAGCTCACAAAAGATGTAAGATGCGAGAGCTTGAATGCAGTAAAAGTCTCCTCACAGCGGGACCGCTCGGTGTGCCTACTAACGCGCACCGGCGGACCATCTCATGTCCCACTACCTCCGCAGTTAAAGGGTTAAGTAGCCGAAGAAGAAAAATATGTTATTCTATAGATTACCAACATTTTCTGGCCAGAATTAGATCAAATTAAGTTCTGTAGGTAGTTTCTAAAAAAATGTCAACTCCACTGTGCCAGGTTGGAACAGGAGTCTGATTTGAATATTTTCTAATTAATGTTGATATATTTATTTATAAAAACAAAAAGAGTAATTAGTGAGATAAAAATAATCACCTATACATTTTGTCCCATCAGAGGAGACATGATATCCTTCGGAACAGTGACAAACAAATGAACCATTGGAATTGATGCAGTTTCCACCAAGACAAAAGCCCTGAGCACACTCATTCACATCTGTTTGATAAAATAAAAAATGTATTATTATCTTTTATAACCACTTATTACTTATTTCATAACTAAGTAAATATTTAAAGATTTTTTGCCACAACATGATATCGCCAGTTTATTGCAAAAATTTACTTCAGTACATTTTGTGAATAAAATCCTGATTTATCAATTCAAGAAAATAATACTAAGACCAAATTGCATTTAAAAAATAGTAGCACTAATGGCAAACTGTTTTGATTGTACTGATATAAAATTTAATTTTACTTGGTGATTTAATTTAAGGAAAAGTTACTTCATATAAACCAACGATAAGATGATGTATGTAAACTCATTAAATGAAGCCACCGAAATTCATCTGAGACTTTTTTCTTTTTTAATCATCATGAGAAGTGATCAATATCATGACTTCAAATAAGTATCATTAACTGTTCAAATAATTTTCTAAGTGATTGTTTTTAATTAAATTAATTTTGATAATGAGTTTAAAACATGCATTATGTTTAAACTATTATATAAATGAAATGAAAATTTAAAAGTTTCAATAAGGGAGAAGGCAGACATATCTCAAATTCAACCATTGCACCATAATACTGTATATATGTACTTGAATTAAATTGATTATAATTGATTGGAAAAACAATAAGAAATTCAACTTAGAACAGGGATGGGTAAAAGCAGATTACAGAACATGGGCCTTCAACAGCAATGTAAGAGATAAAATAAATCGTTTAGCAAAAAGAATACAAATAATTATAAAATGGCAGAAACTGCTGGGGGGGGGGGGGGGGGTAAAAAACTAGAAAACAAGAAAAGGCATTAATCATAAAATAAAGACATAATTTACCATTCACTTTACATATTATAAAGTTATTTAAAAAAATATAGGTCAAACTATTTGTTTATTGATGTTTCTACAAATATTGTTGATCATCATCAGCAGTAAAATATGCCTCACTGTTAGACATATAATCTCCATTAGACTCTGCTTCACCTAGTTTATAACAGAAGATGTGAGAACACACCTGGATCCTACCAGTGCTTATTATGCCTATCTGGATATAAGGTCCTACAATATAGATCAAAATATAGGCATTTAATAAAAAGCTTAAGTTTATTTTCAGGATTTCGGAACTCAATTTATGTAACAGACAAACATCAATACATTAAAATTACATAATAATTAAATTAGTACGTTACAATTCAGTCATTTTCCATTTCATTTTTAAATAATTAATTTAAATTAATTTATTAAATTAATTTATTTTCAGGATTTCGGAACTCAATTTATGTAACAGACAAACATCAATACATTAAAATTACATAATAATTAAATTAGTACGTTACAATTCAGTCATTTTCCATTTCATTTTTAAATAATTAATTTATAATTTTTAAATAATTTTAATAGGAGGAAAGATTGAATCATTGCCGGGAATAGAACCCAGGTCCTCTGCATCTCTGTTGCAGTAATCTTACCACTGAGCTAACAATCCCAACTTCAACAATCCCACCCGCCAGGTCTCACCGCATTGCAGCATAGTATTAGCAGTGCAGTATTAAAATAATAACTTTTTTTTCTTTTTTTTAAAAAGAATAAAAGGGTAAATTTAAGAAGCTGCAGTGGTAAGTCATTTTTATACTAAAAAATAAATATATTTTGATATCATGCACTTGAAATAATTTTTACTTTCACTTATATATATATATATATATATATATATATATATATATATATATATATATATATATATATCTTATAAATAAAGTTGAAATTCTGTTTGTTTGTTTGTTCTTTATAGAAATCCATACCGTTTGTCCTAAATTCTCCAAATTTCGCTTAGTGGTTCTTTGATACCAGGTGCGAACACCTGTCCATATTAAAATTGCATAACTTCAGCCAATCTCATGGTATATTCTTTATTGTTAAAAAAATCGTCATGATCTCGCTTTACAATGGGTTTTTTTACGAAATCGACCGTTTGAGTCGAAAAACAGCCTAAAATATCATTTTATACATTTTGAAGAGGCCAACAAGGCCCGGTAAGACCGTCCCTTGGTAGGCGTCGAGTTCTGGGATTTTTAAACCATATGTTTTTTTTTTTTTACTTTCACTTACCTATATATGAAATATATAGTAAGTGGAAGTATTGCGATCGTGAAAAATTTCGACTTCCGGTTTTCAATGGAAATACACGTTTTGGGGTCCCCTGAGTCCAATTAACCAAGTCCCGCGAAATGGTCTCTCTGTGTGTGTGTGTGTGTGTCTGTGTGTCTGTGTGTGTGTGTGTGTCTGTGTGTCTGTGTGTGTGTGTGTGTGTGTGTGTGAACAGACTAGCTCAAAAACTATAAACCGTGTGAACCTGAGATTGGGTATTTAGTGTATGTATATGCCCGCGATGTGACAGCAAAAATTTCATCAAAATTGCTCAAAGGGAGGGGGTACTTTGTTTAATAACTTTTTAAGTTTTTTTCGATTTTCTCAAAAACGGCTCTAACGATTTTGATTAAACTGAGTATTTGATCTATTTATATGCCCGAGATATGACTGTAAAAATTTCATCAAAATTGATCAACCGGAGGGGGGACTTTACTTAATAAATTTTGTATCATTTTCAAGTGTTTTTTTTTATTTACTCAAAAACGGCTTTCACGATTTTGATCAAACTGGGTATTTGATGTATGTATATGCCAAAGATGTGATAGCCAACATTTCATCAAAATTGATCAACCGGTGGGGGGACTTTACTTAATAAATTTTGTATTATTTTCACGTGTTTTTTTTTTTTTTTTACTCAAAAACGGTTTTCACAATTTTGATCAAATTGGGTATTTGATGTATGTATATGCCAAAGATTTGATAGCCAAAATTTCATCAAAATTGATCAACCGGTGGGGGGACTTTACTTAATAAATTTTGTATTATTTTCACGTGTTTTTTTTTTTTTTTACTCAAAAACGGTTTTCACAATTTTGATCAAATTGGGTATTTGATGTATGTATATGCCAAAGATTTGATAGCCAAAATTTCATCAAAATTGATCAACCGGAGGGGGGACTTTACTTAATAAATTTTGTATCAATTTCACGTGTTTTTTTAATTTACTCAAAAACGGCTTTCACGATTTTGATCAAACTGGGTATTTTTGTATGTATATGCCAAAGATGTGATAGCCAACATTTCATCAAGATTGATCAACCTAAGGGGACACTTTATTTCATAACTTTTTTTCTAATTTTTAGATTATCTCAAAAACGGCTTTAACGATTTTCTTCATATTCGTCATGTTTAATGAAAATTGAGTGTTTTATAATATCAGATAAACGTTATCATTATTAAAATGTTCTGAGGGGTTTATAGAGCAAATGAAAACGAAAATAAGAAATGAATGTGGAAAATGTGTAACTTTGAGAAGTGGCATTAACAAAACGCATTAATTTCTTATCTAAGTAAGTTGGTAAGTGAAAGTTGTGTGTTGCGCGCACGCACCAGATTTTTTATTTACTCAACAACGGCTTTAACGATTTTGATCAAACTGGGTATTTGATGTATTTATATGCCAAAGATGTGATGCTCAACATTTCATCAAAATTAGTCAAACGAAGAGGGCACTTTATTTCATAACTCTTTTACAACTTTTTACCTTTTTTTCGATTATCTCAAAAACAGCTTTAACGATTTTCATCAAATTCGTCGTGTTTAATGACAATTAGGTGTTCTTTAATATCAGGTAAGCTTTATTATTAGTAAAATGTTCTGAGGGGGCTTAAATGAGGAAGGTGTCTTTTTTTTTCTTCATATAAAGTACCTTTGTATTTGTTTATTTGGAGAAATTATCTGTCTCTCGTTTCGCCTAAAAATAAGAAATGGCTAAATATGAGATATGATAAAAATCAAGTATACATATAGAGGAGAAAAAAAGAAAAATATTAGTCAACTCATAAAACACGTTGAGCCCACTCATGCAGAGTACGCCTTTAATGATAGACCATTGTTCATAATTAAAGCCAATCTATTCATTTAATGGAAATTATTTGTTTCATGGTAAATGAAGTTTTCAACAACTATATAGAGAATTATAAAATCAGACGACTTGGAGTATTATGCTTGCCGAATTACCACAAACTTTTATTTAATAATAAAAAACTAGTGTTTTTTGTAGAGCAAACAAAAAGAAAAAATAAGAAATGAATGTGGAAAAATGTGTCTTTGAGAAGTGGCAATTAACAAAACACACCAATTTCTAATTTAAGTAAGTTGGTAAGTGAAAGTTGTGTGTTGCGCGCACGCACCAGATTTTTTTAAATTACAATACGTTTATTTACATGTATGGTGAATTTATTTTTTATAAATGCCTCCTAAGAAGCGAGCTTCAATAGGAGTAGTGAGCTCAAAAGCTAAAAACAACATCAAATACGAGCAGCTGAAACTCTCGACGAACATCAAATTAGGATTGAACAACAGAGGCTTAGACAGGCAGAATCGCGGGAAACTGAGTCTGCCCAGGAATACGAGGCCCGCTTTGCGCCACAAAGGCTTAGGCAAGCCGATTTGCGAGAAGCTGAAACTGCAGGCCAATATTTCTGTTTGTTTGTTTGTTTTTTATAGAAATCCATACCGTTTATCCTAAATTCTCCAAATTTCGCCAGTAGTTCTTTCATACCAGGTGCGAACACCTGTCCATATTAAAATTGCATAAATTCAGCCGATCTTCAGCTGATAGTCTTTATTGTTATAGAAATCGTAATGAACTCACTTTACAATGGTTTTTTACAAAATCAACCGTTTCATTAGAAAAATGAAATTCCCCGATCAAACCGGGTTATACAGCTCAAAGATGAATTTCTGTTAGTTTGTTTTTTCTTAATAAAACTCCATACCGTTTGTCCTAAATTCCCCAAATTTCGCTCAGTGCATCTTTCTTACTAGGTGCGAACACCTGTCCATATTAAAATTTCATAACTTCAGCCAGTCTCTGGGTATATTCTTTATTGTTATAAAAATCGTTATGATTTCACTTTAAATTTGTTCACATTTATTAGAAAAATGAAATTTTCCGGGTGAAACCGGGATATACAGCTAGTATATATATATATATATATATATATATGAAATATATATTAAGAGAAAGTGATGCGATCGTGAAAAATTTCGACTTATGGTTTTCAACAGAAATACACGTTTTGGGGGCCCCTGATTCCAAATAACCAAGTCCCGCGAAATGTGAACAGACTAGCTCAAAAACTATAAACCGCACGAACCTGAAATTGGCAAACGGAGGGGGTGCTTATTTCATAACTTATACGTTTTTTTTTTTTTCTAAAAAACTGCTCTAACAATTTTGATAAAACTGGGTATTTGATGTATATGCTCGCTATATGACAGCAAAAAATTGATCAGAGGGGGCACTTTATTTCATAACGTATTTTCCCATTAAACTCATGTGTAACTTTGAGAAGTGGCATTAACAAAACGCATTAATTTCTTATCTAAGTAAGTTGGTAAGTGAAAGTTGTGTGTTGCGCGCACGCACCAGATTTTTTATTTACTCAACAACGGCTTTAACGATTTTGATCAAACTGGGTATTTGATGTATTTATATGCCAAAGATGTGATGCTCAACATTTCATCAAAATTAGTCAAACGAAGAGGGCACTTTATTTCATAACTCTTTTACAACTTTTTACCTTTTTTTCGATTATCTCAAAAACAGCTTTAACGATTTTCATCAAATTCGTCGTGTTTAATGACAATTAGGTGTTCTTTAATATCAGGTAAGCTTTATTATTAGTAAAATGTTCTGAGGGGGCTTAAATGAGGAAGGTGTCTTTTTTTTTCTTCATATAAAGTACCTTTGTATTTGTTTATTTGGAGAAATTATCTGTCTCTCGTTTCGCCTAAAAATAAGAAATGGCTAAATATGAGATATGATAAAAATCAAGTATACATATAGAGGAGAAAAAAAGAAAAATATTAGTCAACTCATAAAACACGTTGAGCCCACTCATGCAGAGTACGCCTTTAATGATAGACCATTGTTCATAATTAAAGCCAATCTATTCATTTAATGGAAATTATTTGTTTCATGGTAAATGAAGTTTTCAACAACTATATAGAGAATTATAAAATCAGACGACTTGGAGTATTATGCTTGCCGAATTACCACAAACTTTTATTTAATAATAAAAAACTAGTGTTTTTTGTAGAGCAAGCAAAAAGAAAAAATAAGAAATGAATGTGGAAAAATGTGTGACTTTGAGAAATGGCATTTATCAAAACTCGTCAATTTCTAATCAAAGTAAGTTGTTAAATGAAAGTTGTGTGTTGCATGCATCACACCAGATTATTTTAATAGATGAAATTAGAATTTGAAAAAATTAAAAATATTTTTCTCAATGCTCAGAATAGCCGGAAACTTATCTCAATGAGCTCATCAATATTTTTGAATATTTGAATACCTATGTTCAATATTTAAGGTAAAATATCAATATTTTACCTATGTTGAGTTGTTGAATATTTAAAATCTGTAGGCAACTCATGACCCTTAAAATGGATTTGTACGGGCCTCTGAGGAATTTTATGTATCTCCTCAAATTTTGTTTTATGATACATTTTTCAATAATTATTAAATATATAACTTGTTTTATAATTTTCATTAGTCTATGAATGACATTTTTTTATTTTATTTGAAAGATAGTTTTGTTTGTTGAAAGTATTGGAAGAAATTAAAGTAAGAAAGAAGGATTAAATATCTCTTAAATTACCGCTCAAAAGTCAATTTTTTAAAGTTAATAAAAATAATTTTATATCCCTTTTCATATTTGTATTAATTTTGAAAATATCATGGATCTAATGTGTGCCCTATAGTTACATCAGGAATCAACAAACTAGCCTGAGAAGCCTTTTGGAATGAGGAGGACTTGCTTGGAATATCAATAATACTTTTCCCATCTTCTTGCAATCTTTAACTCTTTTCAGGCCCAGCTCTTTCAGCTGCTCAGTTACCAGAATAACTGTTTTGCCCATCCCTGACTCAGAAAGCTAGCATTTAAACAAATTTTATTCATTCCAATACACAAAAATGGTATTTTTTAGGATTAATTTGTAAATGAGATGATAATTTCCATTATTGTGCAGTTAATAAATACGATACATATATGTGATGCATCTAAGTTTACTTGTTATTTAACGTGTGATTTACGACTAGCCTTCACACACTTGTGAGTGGCCCTTAATGACCTTAGTGTAACCAGGGAAGCAGACGCACTCATATCCGCCTGGAGTAGGTTGGCATCGGCCTCCGCCGCAGATGGTTGGTCGAAACGCGCAGGCATTTCCTGTATCGATTATATCATTGCAGAGTCTACTGTATTCATCTGAAAAAGAAGAATTGGTTTGATATTGACAGAGTTTTTAAAAAATAAACAAACAACCTAAAGAGTAAAGAAATTAACAATGAATATCAAAGTGGATTTTAATAGAACACATGATCAGATATTTTATTTAAGACTAAAATTGGACAACTTACTTAGAAAACAAAGTTGTAATTTGTTCTTTAATAAAACAATTTTTCCATTAGTTGGAAAGACAATTGAATGCATAATTAGTAAATTTCTCCTATCTACTATATATATTAGTGTATCTCCAAAATTGAATTCGCACCTTCAGAAATTTTTATTCTCGACAACAACCCTCCTCCTCATGGATGTGTCACTTTTTTTTTCATTATTAAACTCAATTATACATAGTCAATGAAGACCTTACCTTCTCCAGAAACAGGACAGAGTTCACACTGACGACCCCAAGCTTTTCCCATGCCCATACCACAGCAGCAGTCTTTTTTGGACAACCTCATTGGTAAACCTGTATAGCACTGTCCACCAACCAAATCAGGGTAGCATTCATCTTGACGTGTATCTTAAAGTAGAAGTAATTATTAATGATTATATTATTTAAAATGGATCAACTAATTAAATTAATGTATGCATTATATTATAAAGTACTTATTTTATTCTGTTTTTATATCTTATTCTAAGATATGTAACATATAGATTTTATTTTTACACTAACTTATAATTGATCTGTTCACGAATTTGTATAATTTGTTTGTTTGTTTATTTAATATCAGTTTACGCTTATTGTTTATTTAATATCAGTTTACGCTTATTGTTTATTTAATATCAGTTTATCCTACTATGGCTAATTGGAGGAGTATTTGATATGAAAAAGGGTATTATATAATGTTCATTACTGAAGATAATTTAAAGACACTTAAGGTAGAATCTTGTGATTAGTCCCAACTATAGATGGTTGGGTTCTTATACCACTATCAGTTAAGAAAGGATGGGTTATGATATAGTGTACTCTTCTACTCTAACTAGAATGATAGTATTCGGATTTATGAGGCTATTTTATCAATAGGTAAAATAAACCCTCTCACTCGATTTAAATCAAGTGATTTGGATTTTTTTCCAAAACGCTTGGCATTCAAAGCCTTCTTTAAATTATTGTAATCTTAAGATTTTTTAACATGTTATTTTACTTAAAAGGATAAAATAAACAGCATTATTTTTACCTATGCAACCAGTCATTTCTGTATTTCTTATGAATCCGGGATGACAGGTACAGTAATAGCTTCCGTCAGTGTTTATACAATAACCATTTTCGCATACTCCTTGCTCAGCACATTCATCAATGTCTCTGCACATATTGGTCACTTCATCTCGTGCTTGCCCCTTAGGACATTTACAAATAAAAGAGCCAACAGTATTGACACATTCTCCACCCAAACACAGTCCAGGAATGGCATCACATTCATTTATATCTAAAAAACAGAAAAGAAAAATGAGATTTCCAGATAAAAATCTCAAAATTTCTATTTCAATACATTCAGTAAAAATTATTTTTATTTTTTGAAGTATAAACAGAAGACAAACATTGGTAAAATAAAATAGCATTTATTTAATTCTCAGCATATAAATCTAACTATTAGTAGTATCATAAAATTAAAATTAAATAAGCCTTACCAACACATTGACCGCTATGGATATTCTTTAGATGGCCATCTTCACAGGGAAGATTATGAGGACAAGGTTCACAAGGGTGGCCCCAAGCAGCCCCTACAGTAGCACAGCACAGATTTTTTGTACAGACCACACCAGGCAGCTGGCTACCGCATAACCCATTGGAGACTTTTGTAAAACAAGGTCCTGTGCGATAATCTAAACAATATCAAAAATACACACTTATTTCTTATCATTAAGACTATTATAACTAAAAAAGAAATAATAAAACCTTTTTTAACAAAGTTTATTATTCAAACTATTAAATAAAAAAAATAAATTACGCAATACATTGAAACAGTTTATAAGAATGATAAAAATTAATTTATGGTCTCCTAACGAGATTAACCAGCATGCTTCCAAAACCATTTACTTATCAAGTGTGGGAGAATACTCAAAAAATATACTATAATGGATGACAGTCCAAATCCATATGAAATGGAAAATGCAAAAATTATGAAATACTACCTGAAGATAGCCTGGGGGATAATCAAAGAAGCTCAAATGACTAATTAATTACGGACTAATTAATATGAGGAATTAAATGCCCCTACAGTATTTTTAGGCGTTGTTATTTCAATTATCAGCCTTTCGAACAAATTTTCTCTCTATGAGTGTATATTGAGTCTCCCCCACAATAATTTGGTGCTGGTGATAAAATGTTGAACTAAACTTTAAGCTGCTGCTGAAAATTGAAATAACAACGCCTAAAAATACTGTTGGGACATTTAATTCCTCATCCCACAATATATTTTAAAGGTATTTATTACACTTCCCATATAATTGGTGGGTGTCCCCCCTTTCGCCCCTGCCCATGTATACTTTAATATTATTTAATGGTTTGGGTTCGAAAATTTACATTATTGTTTTTGATTGGTGAAGATTTAACTAAAAACACTTAAGTATAACAAAATGTACAAAGGTATCTAATTGTATACCCTAATGACTGACTGAATAACGGGAACTGAATACAATAGAAATGACAGAATCGTGGGGAGAATGTCTAGTTTTCCAAAATGACAGCTGAATGGTATGAAGTAGGCAGGTCTATCTAGGTGAAACATCTCTAATAGCTCTCCGAAACTCGCATTAATTAGAGAGGTCGGATTTCGATGAGTTCCTGTATACCAGAGGCAGGGGTGACGATGAGTGAGGAAGAGATATGGCATTTAATGAATAGCAAAGAGATATCATTTCCAATTTTAGGTTACCTGAAGTCATTTAAAATATAATGAGTTAGGAAAGGTTTCTCAAACTTTTTACAGCTGGGATAAACACGAGGTAAATGTCCCGGTTCTTTTTACCTGCTTCACATCTCCTCCCGGTGTAACCATAAACGCAGGCGCACCTATCTGGAGCTATGCACCTCCCACCGTTGAGGCAGTCTTCTTTACAAACAGCTGAAACAATGAATACAAACAATTTATACAAATACATGTTGCTATTGTGTATTAATTTTATAGTATCAAGGGATCTAATAAATAAAAAGAACTTTACAATAATAGCACATCCGAAGATTTTCTAGATTTCAGAATGTAATAATCAAATATCTTTATTTCTAGAAGGATACGCTTGAAAACCATATCATATCAGCCGAAATGTGCATTGAAAGAAATGGAAGAAAAAATGGATTGTTAAACACAAATATGTCCGCAAATAAAAAGGACGAAATTCTTTAACAAAGTGGACCAGTAAGCGGTTATTATGATTGGTTATTTCGGTTTATTATCGTGACGGCTATTCTAATTTTAGATGGCATTCTCTTATTAGTCAGATCTCTGGCTGTAATCGATTTGGATCAGATTACAAACGACTATGATTTCCAAGAAGGGCAATTTCTTCTTTGAAACTATTTCAAGATCGCAGTTGTCATATTTTTAGGTTTTACACTTGAATTGAACTGATTGTTCTTAAATCATCCAATCAGTTTCTATACATATACATGATAATTTTGCGTATGTTGACATGCTCGAAACTGGGATACAGCCAAGTGGTTTAAGTGAATAATATTTCTTCCTGCTTTTCCATGGTTTTGAAGAATCAGTTAAATGTGTTTGTTTCATGATGTGAAATTGTTTTCTTCGGAATAAATTAACTTGAATACTTTCTAAAGCTCAGACGAGGGAGTGGGAGCCAAAGTCAAGTTTAAACTCCCTGATAAAAATTCTATTATATCCTTTGTAGAAACTAGAGAAAAATAAAAATTAATCGTTTTACCTATTCAACTAATAGTGTTATCAATTAATTTCTTCGCCACCGCCTAAAGTCGTAATGAGTTCTTGGTGGGTCGAAGTATTAAGTCAGTATTTGATAAAGGTTTTTGCGGAATTCCGTTGCTATATTTAAAATAAAAGGTAATTAGAAGTCTATATGTATAAGTGAATCATTTGTTGTGCTTCCACTAACAACATTAAAATTGTATTTCCACTACATTCTTCAATACTTTTGATTGTAAAAGATTCTTTGGATATTTTATATCTTGCGTCCTTCATTGGTACTCTGTTGATGTTTTGTTAAGAAATTAAAAAAAAAAAAAAAAAAAATCCTACTTAAAAAATGTTGAATATAAGCCTGCATCCAAAGTAATGAGGGAAATTTTGAACACGCGCTGCAATAATCCATTTTAATATGGTTCTACAATAATAATATTATTTTTTACCTTCAACATTTTTTATGTAGGATTTTTCAAAATTTAGTAGAAGAGAAGAAAAAAGTTTTATTTATTTTAAAGAAAGTATTTTTTAAATTTAAACTAAGGAGTTTTTTTAATTTTAGATTATTATTACCCTTTTTATATTATTTAGAATTCACACATTGTTCTTTCCAGTCTTAAAAAAGTAAAAGTAACTCTAGCTCTAAGTCATTGCCCCAGCCAACAGTGACATTCTCTAGCGTGTTTTTCATCAGAAAAACTTCTTTTAGACTCAAAAGGTGAAGTGCAATTGTATCATACACCACTAAAAAGCTAACTAAATTCCTCAGTTTTTAGGAAATATGACAGCTCTAGGGTGCTCCAGTGGGGAGTGAGGAATTTTCAAAAACCATTAAAAATTTAAGTTTTAATATATGTTTTGTGTTCCCAACACAAAAGTCCCACTGAAAGTTTTTAGAAATTTTTAGAATTTTTAATGCTGGTTAAGAAAATATCATCGTTTTTGTTTCTACACTAAACCAAAGTAGAGAAAACTGTAATTTTTCATAAAAAATGTAAGATTTTAAAAATAAAAACAAAAAAAGTTCTATCTCCTCAAAAGATTAAGATAGGAAACTCGTTTCTGCGCCATTCTATCCCGTTTAACATGCAATAGTACAAATTTTTTTTTACACTAGGTCTGGGACACCCAGTGTATATATATGTATATATATATACACATATATATATATATATATATATATATATGTATGTATGTATATATATATATATATATATATATATATATATATATATATAAAACATACTGTTTGAGAGTACTCACGGTCCTGACAGTTATGGCCAGTATATCCCGGTCTGCAGTGACATCTTCCTGAAGAGCAAGTCCCTCCGTTCTGGCACCCTCCGCAGTCGTCCCCGTCCCTCGATACCGTCTCTCCTTCAATAAAAAAAATTAAAAGATATACAATTATGTATAAGAAAGTAATAGCGTTAATCAAAGCTATTTGATTGGGTTGCTGCTTGATTTGTGTAAGGTGAGATGGACATTTATAATTTTTTCTTTCTTAAATTTCTTACAGGGGTTTAGTGTAAAAAGTGATTCATTACTTACGTTCCTGACACTTGATCCCAGTGAAACCTGGTCTGCAGATGCATTTTCCCATGAGGCAGGTTGCGCCGTTCTGACAGTTACCGCATCCGTCATTTGGTTTAAAATGACTCTCCTGAGCTCCTATAAATATTATATTCATATTCTAATAATTATCATTATTATTTACCGAATCATTGAATATATTTACCAAATGAATGACTATATTTTTAATAATATAATATACAGACCTGTATGAGGGAGCCGGTTTGGAGCAGGATGAGATTGACAGGATGGGCTGAGATGCCCTCCTTCGCAAATGCACAAATTCGGCTTCACGCACCTACCCCTTCCGCAGCGCCTTCCAGTACAAATTGCTGAAAGAACGTAATAACATGTAGTTGAAACATTTATAGAGTTATCGTTTCAACGAAATAAACATATCTTTGGGTACTTCATAAGTAATATTCGCTACGTAAGTAGTGGTGATGTGTGCCATTGTCAGGAATGTGTTACTCAGAAATGTTTTAGTTCTTTATTTAACTAAATTTACTTTAGTTAAAAAAAAAAAAACAAGTAGGAATATTAACCCTTTGCACCCGGCACCGTTTCGGACTTTACCTACCGACAACTCGATGCAACTAATTGCGAAAACGTACACCCTGAAAACGTAATATTACACAGTAAAATTTTAGAACCAAGTAAGGAATTGTAATGAAATTTAGGTTATATGTATTTGTGAAGCTTCAAGAACACATTGTTACAAAAAAAAAATTAATTTTTTTAAATTTTATATTTTTTTTATAATTTTATATTACTTACTTACAAAAAAAAATGTTTGAAATTTTATATATATTTTTTTAAATTTTATTATTATTATCATAATTATATAAATTCATAAAAAAAAAAAAAAAAAAAAAAAAAAAAAAGTTAAAAAAAATTACGAGATGGGACCTTTTTAGTTGAAGTTTTCTCAGATATCCAATCAGAAAAGCTCCTAAAATGTGAAAATCTACTTAACAACTTTCCGCTTAAAGTAGAAGCACATGGGAAACTAACTCAAAGTAAAGAGATTATTTGGTGCCCCGAACTAAATTGTTGTACAATTGAGGAAATAAAAGATGAATTAAAACCACAAAATATAGCCGATGTTAAAAGATTAACGTACTATAAAAATAATGAAAAACACCGCTAGCCGCGACCGCCATTTATCACCAAAAGCGAAATATCCTACAAATAGTTTTTACGATTTGCTTATGTGCTTATACGTTAAAAACTGAAAATTATTTGCATTGTCTCCGTAGCGGAGCCCTCTAGTTTGAAGACAAATTTTAAATGGCTCCGCTCCGGAGACCTCCAGTGCAAAGGGTTAATTTATGTTGAAATTTCGAATTCAAGCTTTCCTTGGTTTTAACCAAACACTAATAATAGATTAATTAGTCATGATAGTTAAACATAACCATTCCATTTGACACGCCCGTATTCGCCATGGTTTGGTTAATGTGTAAACCTGGCTTAAAGCGCTACTTAGTTAAACTGAATTTATCAAATCATTCACTGATTTTAAATGCATTTGCAGATATTATTAAAGGTCCGAAGTTTTAAAAAAATAATTAATTAAAAATATATGCATGGTTAATTAATTGTACGTCTTTCACAGTGGAAAAATTCCCTTCACATTGCTATATACTAATCTGCAACACTTTCTTGCTGTGATGGTTTAGTATTGTATTAGGCAATACTAAACCATCATTTCTAATACTGAACTCCCAACTTCCGATAGTGAACCATCAACTTTCAATACTGAAGGGTATTTATTACTCAAGATAATATATTAAATTATATTAACAATTCAGTTGCGTCGCATCTGCAAACTTCATACACCAATTGATACTATTGAAAATAATAATTTTTAATATTTATTATGCGTTTTCAAAATATGTAAAACAGCAATAAAAAATATATAAATGTAAAAAAAAAAAAAAAATCGGCATTCTCTAGCTTGATTATCAATTCTTGAATATGATGCAGTGCATTCATATTATTGATTATATTGTTATGAGGATTGCTCAACTTATTTGATCATAATTTTAGGAGCAACATTTAAAGTCTTTGTATTTCTGTATGTAATATATCTTCGATTATCAGAAAAAATTCCTTGAACAACTAGAATAACATTTGATACTACTAGTTTTACGATCATGTATTGAGGGTCATGCATCATGAAAATATAATAAGTAAACACTGGATTCAAAAGACGAATACGTTACACAAGACCTTTATCTTAATGCAGGTGTTTAAAGATGTTAAAATTGGTACATATAGATAGACTATAAGCACGTATCAATAGTCATTGTTTAATAGCAACCTATAACTCCATATATAGACTTTTCCGTTTGGAGATCTGTTACGCTAGAAGAACTGTACTGGAAGTCTAAATATCGCTAAACGTCGAGTCCTACTGCAAGGCAATGTACAAAGTGGTCTGAGGAAAAGAATGCCTCCATAATATTCAACAGATCAAATGGGAGGTCAAAAAGTAGATAGATAGATAGAATCAACCAACGTGTTGCAGAAACGCAGGCAAGCACAGACTTACACGTAGTAGCTACTAAGTAGGCAGAAGTCGAGAGGGCTGGTTCAGTATATCTACTATGCCAGTCCTGGCGAACATTTTAACGTGACCGCGCCAAAAATTTACTAATATTATTTAACGAACTGGATCGCCAATCGATCATTTTCATTTCAGAATCTAAACATAGCCACTCTAAAATGTCCATATCGCGTTTATCTGCTGAAGTCGTGCCTGGATATAAAAGTAAAATTATGTTTCTGCTAACTTTTTTTTTTAATGTGATCAGGTTTCTCATGAGATTCTAAATCTGCAAAAACATGTTCTTTAGTCCAAAAAATGTTTGTATATCTGCGCTTGCGTTTTTTTTTCGTACATGTGGTGCTTCAGTTCAGACTATTAGTTGCTGTAGCGTAGTAATTGTGGGTATGACGTTGAATCGTATGTGTAGGCCTAAATTCCAGGCGGCTCTCGCTGAGTCATAATGATGACTCTGAAATTTCTGGTGGACAACGCCAATGCAAAACATAGTTAAAGTTGTTATAGTTGTATAAGATGATTCATGTACCAGAAAAATATTCGTACGTGCCACCTCCAGTACGCCTGCCGTAGGCTCGCCACCATTGTACTAAACTAGGTCTTCAAAGCTAACAGGTAACATTAATTTAAAACCAAAAAAATATTCTGATTTTGTTGTTCCTGTTTTATTTTGTAGTAATTATATTATTGGGTGACCCTCTTTCTCTATCTTATACATGTACATTGTTTGTTTGTTTTAACGTCACTTCATGCCACTAAGGCTAATCAGACGATGCTGTAGTGGGAATCCTAAATTTTGCCTATCCAGGTATAATTAGGATAGGGATCTTTAACGAGTACCTGACACCTTACAGGCTCCGAACCTCCATTTTACGTCCTACTCGAGGGACGGCATAGCCAAGGACTTTTTACCCCCATTAAAAAATCCCGCCAACGCGGGATCTTATAATATAGATTCTTGATTGGGATGGTCAAATATCAGACATGACAATGCCGATATTGTAGGACTGTTATCAAAATAAGAAGAGAACATAATTTGAGGAAACGTTCCACAACAATTCCCTTAATCGCTTTTTGGAAACTAATTCTTTGAAATGCTTCGTCATGAAGGGCGTAGGATGATGGATTTAATGTATTTCTTCGATTGTGTAACATCGGAGAAGGTTCTTTAGAGCCCATTGTGGAGAGAAGAGGCATCAATCGCCTCGCCCCTCGAGGACGTCACCTAAATCCAGCGTAAAGGGTGCCTCCATCCCCGCGCTATAAACACAACAACCTCTGCCGTACATAACGATGACGAGAGGTGGAGTCGACACCGAGCGCAGATAAAGGTGACCGCCTAATGAACAAGCTGTCACTGCAACTATCAATAAAGTTGTGTAAGCGAGTCTCGGTGCATCCACTGGGACCTCCCTCCTCTTACCGGGGTGGCTTTTACCAGGTCGAGGTTTGAAATTTATCACCTATTTTTCTACTGCTAACTAAATTTACTTAATAACGGTCCGTTGTAGCTGGGAGAACGGTATATATCGTTTCTAAATTCGTAAAATTGGGGTTATTCGAGGTAGTGCAGAGAGAATTATTCTAGTAACGGCATCCTAAATTATAGTTACGGTATTTTAAAATTAGAACATTGTGTGTAGTGGTTACATGATGCACATAATAGACCACCCAGACAACTCCGCTCATGTCGCATTGTGGGGCAAAACGGCAGAAAAACTCTATATCTCGGGAACGGTTGGTCCTATCGAGATGGAAATTGTTTCATTCGATTAAGGATGGAAAATTACACTAAGACTAAATTATATTATTTACGTATAAATAATTATAAAGGGAACTTAACAATTAAAAAAATAATTGAACTTAATTCAGCTTATTTTACTTTGATTTAACTCAATTTTAATTTCAAATTCCTTTAAGGTGGCTTTTTTTTTCTTTATTATTTAGTCAGCTTTACTAATCACCTGATACTGATAATTAGATATTTTTGACAGGATAAAAACAACTGGAGCAGAATTAGTGTCGAAAACTGCATTTTTACTATTTTTCTTTGGGAGGAGGCTGAAGTAGCTGTCAAGTTTCATAGAGTATTACACTAACCATATTATATTTTAACTTTAAAACATAATTGTGATTTAGTGGTTTTTGAATAAAACTTTGCTTACTTTATTACTTTAATCGCTGCATTTTAATCTAGGATAAGGCTTTATCTATTTTTTTTTTTTTTTTTCGGTGGGCGCATTAGGCCTAATGAGACCTTTGGCCGCGCAGTGTGGTCTTCTTACAGACATTTGTTTTGCTTGCGGGAGAACAGACAGCCTGGAGGGGGTAGCCCAAACCTCACGTTGCTGCAAGCCATGGTCACCATGGTACAGCGGCAGACTGCCCATAGCTCCATAACCAATCCCATTGGGGCCAATTTGGCAGTGTCCTTCCCACCAATGGCGTCAGCTCTCTCGGGTTCAAGGACAGTGACAAACTGGTCTAGGTCCAAGGATTATGGTAGCTCAGAGTCAGCAGGCCCCGAGGACCTATATTTCTTTCCCCGAAGCATACCGTCCCTGAACCAAACCTCCGGGCGGTTACTGACATCCTGGAAAACCACACCACGATTCTCGATGAGATACACGGGGAAGGTTCATCACTCCTACGCCCGGTCGGTGATAATTTGTAGTTTTCTACCCACGATTAGATACTATACATTATAACAAGTAGCATACCAACATATTGACCAGATTGAAAATGGAAAAATCTAGATTTACTACAATTTTTCTTGTATTCGCTCTCACCATTATAAATTTCATCTAAAAACGATTCACTGCATGTATATATACATATATTCGAAGCGAGATTTGTACCAACTCGATATATCTAAGCCAGCTGATACATCATTAAACCATGGAATTTAGTGTTTTCGAGATAAAGCAGGGGTAATAATTCCAGTAACGGTCTCCTAGACAGGTTAAGGCTAGGTCTAATTTTCCTATAATTAAAAAAAAAAAGAGAAATCTTTTCACCTTCACTTTATTTAGCGATGAAAAATGACATAATAAAATAACTCCTTTTTTGCTAATATAGGAAAAATGATATTTGTTAAATAAATCAATTCATTGAATTCTCAATTGTTAAACTTACGTATGACGCAAAGACCATTGCCCATCATTTGCCAGCCAGGGCAACAGTGAACTTTCTTATCTGTCTTGCAGATATTAGGCCTGTAACAAAAATGTTTAAAAATATTAATATTCCATATTGCCAATTGATGAGAAGGATTAATAATTATTATTGTCTATGTTTCTATAGTTTGATTATATATGCATATTGTATTTTTTACAACGTTTTCATACTTAACCGAGAGGTATTGAAGTACTAATGTGAAACATGACTATAGTTGAAATGCCAATAAATAGGGGGAGGAGTTATTACAGACGATGTACAGAGTTATCTTTCTTTGATGAATCGGATTTACTCAATGAAGTGAGATGTAACTAGCCAGTAAGTGATCGTTGAGATAATATTCTTATTTTCAGCTGTTGGTATAAAGGGAGAGACTTATGAATAAAATTATTTCGATATTATTTTGAATATATTGCATACAGAGAGGGAAACTGTAATTTGTTATTTTTTCATGAAAATAACATTGATCTAAAGTTTTTATTTGGTAAGTCGGGCAATGATAAATTTTTAAAGGTTTATTTATGGAGGGCTTCTTCATCTATCGCTTTAATCAATCGGTCTTTCTCGGCCAAAAACCCCTTTTTAATTTTTGCTGAATATTGTTACCATTCCCAACTACTGTGCTGGAATCGCAACATTATATTTTGCCTAAACGGCCATACATTACAAAAGAACCAAAGGATTATATAATTTTATTTACAAAACATTGTCAGGGGCAGATTTAGCATCAGATTATTTTCGATTTTTTTATGAGATTTTTATTTGTATTAAAAATAACTGTGATCTGAAAAGTAGTACGTTTAGGGTTTAGTAGCTATGATATTGTATTATTCCTTTAAAAATATAAATATGCAAAATATCTGAGGGGGGTCATGACCCCTTTTACCACCTCCCGGGATCTGCCCCTGAATATTGTTATGTTGGCATGTTTTTTATATACAAGCATGTCGGCCAAATATTGTGAATTTGCAATATAATTGTATTGTATTATAATAAACATATAATTGTATTTATAGTCCTAGGAAAGGCGACCCATACACTAGCTGGGAACGCCGACCTGGAGAGTTCGTATCCGGTTATGAGAGCGTCAGGAAAATTGGATAAATTTCTTAAAACCTACATACCATAGTAGGGAAATATAATACTACACATTTATCAGAAGAGACTATCAGCAGGAGTTTCGATTTAAATAATTGCTATTCTCAGGCTAGAAACATATTCAAATGTTAGAAGTTATACTGCTTAGGAATTCAGCTGGAACTTCATATAAAGCCGTCGGCCAGTTCAATGGCGAAGGACGGAGAACTAAGAAGGTCTGTATTGGCCAGAGCAGTACTATAAATAGAGAGATGCATCTGTCCAGCTTGATAAAGTGCATTTAGAGCAAGATCTGATGCAGGAGTGACATCCTGCCAGGGTTTCGTCACTTCCGGCACGTGCTCCTGCCGATGGACCTATCGCCAACGCCCTCCCGACCCTATCTGCATGTTCAATTGTGTTCGGCTATACAATAAAAATGTTTGTCGTATCGAAATTAATTTCGCTCACAATGACACAAAGAATATATTGGTACATAAAAGAAACAAAATATGCAAAATATATCGAAAGGTTTTAATATTGCTAATAACTATAAATAGGTAATCAACGGCATGTGTCCTAGTCAGAGTTCATGGATCAAGATATAATTGATTTCGTTTTTTTATAATTTAAGACGGTATTAGACTCCTGGTAAAACACCGATATGCCCGACGTCCATTAGTAGAATCCCTTAAAACGTAAACATAGCCCGTTGTTTCTATTCGCTAATAGAGATTATAGCATCCATTGTAATATAGATGTCAAATTGATTATTTGGCCTGAGCCTTCGCTCGGAGGATGTTTAGCAATCAATTCCTAAAGGCTGGGTCATTTGTTATTTGCTTCCAAGCCATCACTTTATCTCAAACATGCCATTAGTAAAACTCGGAACGAGGCTGTGTGTGTGCTGCCTCATGTTTTTGTTTTTGGTCTATCAAAAGACCTTAGCAATTAATTAAGTTCCTATATTTACATTTAAATGAGTCTTCAATCAAAATTATTTGATTTATTATTATTATTAGGTGAGCCTTTCAGTTGACAGACTGACTGACTCCAATTTCAATATTTTTTAAGAAGCTCTTTAAATGACATTTCTTTTTGGGAAATACGTATAAAGAAGGTCGTACCTTTTGGTTTTTGTAACAGTATGAGTTAACTTCTGAAACATCATAGTTTACTATGGCATGTCAATTGCATTGAATTTCAAAAAAGAAACATTATTTATAGTGCTCTACTGCAACATGTGGAAATTGGAGCTAGTCATTCTGTCAACTTAAAGGCTCATTTAGTTGTATCATCTTCGGTCGATAGGCAGTTAAAACTGGATTGGATTATGACTAAAAATAATGCCTCAACTTTCAGTGGATAGAAATCGAATAATCAATATATATTATAAAGCAAAGTGTACATAAGTAAATTTAATGCAATATGATTGAACATTTCTTAGTAGTACAGTGAGCGAATAAAAACAGAAATTAAAAAAAAAGAGATAAATTAACTGAATATAAATCAAAACAAAAAGTTTGAAGTGTTCTTATTCTAGTTATGAAAAAGAAGTTGTTTTGATTACTAGGTATGATGAGCCTTCCAATTTTCAAAATGGCTAACTCCAATTTCAGCATTTTTTCAATAAGATTTTATCACACGTTATAGTTCAGGATAAAAAGGAATATGGTAAAGAAATCAATCCCCCATAAAGTAAATAGGGCCCCTTATTTGTGTGGACTCTGCAGATCTCGAATCTTAATATTAATACCTAGTTAAAACCGAAGTTTCAAAAAGGTGCTAATTTTTTCTGTTATACTACCACACAACTACCGGAGCGAAGCCGGGCATCCAAGCTAGTTTATTAATAAAGACTATTAAGGTGTCACCTGTGGTGTAGTGGTTAGCATAGAAACTTACAATACCAAAGGTCGCGGGTTCGCGTCCCGAGTTGGCTCTAGGATTTTTTAATGGGAGTAAAAAATCCTTGTCTAGGTCGTACCTCGGATAGGATGTAAAATGGAGGTCCCGAGCCTGTACGATGTCAGATACTCGTTAAAGATCCCTATCCTAATTATATCTAGATAGGCAAAATTTAGGACTCCCACTGTAGCATCGTCCGATTAGCCTTAGTGGTATAAAGTGACGTTAAAATAAACAAACAACAAAGACTATTAATGTTACATACATTTATTAACCTATACAAAAAAGAGGACCTGTTCCATTCCTTAGCTAGAATGATCTGTTCTCAGAGCAATCCCCGTCATGTTTCTGGGAATATTATCGTTCCTAAGTGTTATCTTGATTTTTCTGATTAATGCGGAGATGCGTGGACTCAATTTATCTTAACCTCAATTTTCATTTGGAGCATTTAAATTAACTTAAACAAATGGGCATGGAATATACTATAGTTACCACAACATAATTTATTATAGGACTTTGAAACATCCAGAAGAGAATATATCAAGGCCTCTTAAAATGCAATCTACGAAAAAGAAGGACTTCTGAGCGTAAATGACCATTTTTTTCGGTCACCTCTTCAATTTCAAAAATACTACAACTTGAAGAAATTATAGAACATCTGCACGCAAGGAATGATAATGCTTGCGCAGTAATATTCGTTTCGCTCCGCGCTGGAGAAAAGTTGCTTGTCCTCCAGAAATGAGGCCGCAGTTGCAGTTATAAATTATCGGAAAAACGAATATAAATGCAAAGAACCGCAGAAGCCATATTAATAAACGGAAAAACTAACTGGGAGCAGAGGGGTTGCGGTCTCCGATCGGATGTTGGGAAACTCATTAGCTAATCAGGTAATTATTTTGCGGCGTTCGGGGCCGTGGGACTCCGTATCAATGGCCGCCTCTTCTCACCTTACACTTGCATTTTTTTGTCGGTTATAGTAAGCAGATCAAAATAGATCTAGTAACTGTTTGTCCCGATCTGTCTCTGTGTAAGAGGGAGAACTAATCTTGAATCATATCAAACTCGTTATGTCGAAAGGCCCAACCCAATTTCTTCGACTATCCAAGGCACTAAACAAAAAGTTCTTCTTTGGGCATGTTTTCAAAGAAATCCCCGTTTAACACGAATTATTCATTTAACACAAAATTCGAAATATTGTAGGTAATATTAAAGCGAAATTTTCTTTTCACATTTACAGCAACTTCTTCCAGGAGATGTGTAAGTTTATTTTTCGTTGGTTTTTAATCTAACAAGTACCCGATTTTTTTCTTAATTATTAAATCTTTGATGCGCGGTCATAAGAGCTGAAGACAAAATTATGGATTTTCGAAGAGAGCAACAGCAAAGTTCAAAACATTATGTAAAATCTAATTATTGATATTATTTGTAATTGTTATTTTTATAAAACAATATAGTTTGACTTAAGACCTTAATACCCACCGGTAGCTCTGAATTCGTACAATAATATTACGACATAATCTCCAAATGCTCAAATAGTGACTTAAGACTTTATGACCGCGCGTCAAAGAAATGCACTTTTTAATAAGTTGTGGGAATTACCAAACAAAGTTTCGATATTACATTTCAATTCGTTTCATTCTATTACAAGCCATTTGCCGACCCTTTAAGGCCTCTGCTCTTATTTATTTTCTCTCCCGACTTGTTTGTTTATTCATTTATATGAGCATAGTCGACTAATAAAGGCCAATATATTCGAGATAAAAACTATCCCATCTTTTAAGTTGGACAAAACTACACACAATCAGCCAAATTTTAAAGATATATGTTGAGTAGTTTCTGATTTTACCCCTGACAAACATCGTGACACGAGATTTATATATATATATATATATATATACAAAGATGCATCACAAACATATTCCATTAAACCTGCTGTTAAAGTTAGCTGATGCGAATTTGTGCATATATAAAATAAATAATTCTATGCTACTCCTTACTTGAGATTTTGGATCAAGTTTCAGCTATAATATTGCATTATGTAAGAAATTTACAGAAAAGAAAAAAAAAAACCCAGAAGTACTTCAACGTTGTCACATTCTTATAATATTGATTTATAGAGAAAAAAAATCGTCGGGCACAAGAACTTTTAAGGAACATTTTTTTTTCAAAATTACTTGGTATCCGGATCCCATTAAAATATTTCCTTCATATCACTTACGCTCGGTCGCTAAAAATCAATTTTCGGAATTTTCAATTTTTGTTTTTAATTTCCTTCTAAACCTTATGTTCAACGAGTGAAATAAACCCAATTTCTGCTTTTTGGTGCTTTTGCCTTTCTTCTTGGATACTGTAGAAATATGTAATGCGAAGACTTTCAGCGAACCCGATATCTCGAAATTATTTATCTTAGCCGAATACAATACAATACAATACAATAAGGCTTAACGGACCCGAAGGTCCGACGCCGACACCACCAATCGGTCCCTACATACGTCCATCCACCTACCACCGTCCAATCCCAAATTTACAAGATCTGCTTTCACCGAATCTTCCCACCTTCGCCTAGGCCTACCCCTCGGTCGTTTTCCAGTCGGCAAAGCGTTTATCAATCTTTTAGGAATTCGTTCACTACTAAGACTCGCCATTTTGCATGCCCACTTTAACCGACGCGCACCTATAGACTCGATTACATTTACCGGGTAAAGCTCACGCAATTCCGCATTGTGTAGCCGTCTGAATTCTCCTGTTGAATCATCTTTCTTCGGCCCGAATATTCTACGCAGAACTTTATTTTCAAACACCATAAGGCGTTTCTCATCCCTTACTGTAAGCGGCCATGTTTCACAACCGTAAAGAACAGTCGGGAGAATTATAGTTTTGTAAATCCTAATTTTTAAATTTCGGGATAAAAGGCGCGACCCAAGTAATTTTGCAACCGAGAAATAACAAGCATTTCCCGCCTTTAACCTAGCCTTAATTTCCTCTTCGATTTCGTTTTTTCTAGTTACAGTAGATCCTAAATATCTAAATTTCTCAACGGCTTCGAATATTTCCTCTTCTATTTCAATATCGTCATAATTGTCACCATTTCTACAACTAACCATATATTTTGTTTTTTCCGTATTTATTTCTAGCCCTACTTCTTTTCCGGCTTCCATCAATGCTTTTGTATTTAATTCTATCGTTTTCACGTCGTCGCCAAGCAAAACCAAATCATCAGCGTAGCCGAGTACGGATATATTTCCCCCCAGATTCAAACCCTTTCCGGTATTTATCACCATCCTAATGACATATTCTAGAGCTAAATTAAATAAAACAGGAGATAGCGAATCCCCCTGTTTTAAACCAGAGTGAACCTCGAACTACTCAGAAAAATAACGACCGATTCTTATTTTATTGAACGTTTCGGTCAAACACATTTTTACTAAGTTTACTAACTTCTTCGGTATTCCTAGTTCAGTCAGGATGTTATACAGTTTATTGCGGTCTATTGAATCATAAGCTTATCTAAGCCGAAATTTCCATTAATTTTGTTTAACGCAAAGTTGAGAATTTCGTTTCTTACAGACCTCAAAACTTGACTGGCACGAACAAAAAAAGTCTTAAAACACTGGTCAAGAGCACGAAATTTGGATTATAAATCGTATTAGTGCTAACTGATTTTATTCTGCAACTTTTTTTATAGCACTGTTTTTCTGATTGATTACTCGTTAACCGTAATTTTATATTCTTCATTATCTATGACTAATTGCATTCTAGTCTTATTAAGACCGTAAATTAATTAAAACGTATGAATAACTAAGAAACATATGAGACCACCTAAGGAGCTCAATAAAAAGTAACCGTTACTCCCATTCAAAACGGTTATCTAATTAAAATTATTTTCTATTAGGATAAGTAATAAGAATGACATAAAAACTTTACCTTCATTAATGATAAAACAATTAATAGTAATAATACGAGAAGCAACCAACCAACAACAAAACAAGCAACCAAGCGAATGAATATAGGAAAACAATTTTATGATGAATTTCGAGGTTTCCTAAATAAAATTTGAAGAGATTTAGACATTTTGATTGACAATTGATCAAATTTCAAACCCAAAAACCAATTGATTTGAAGATCTGAAAAATTTTGATTTACCTCTGACGCATTAGATGTCTTTCATAGATCTCTAATTTTTATACTTTCAAAGTACAAAAATGACTTTTTGTAAAACTTTTTAGTATCATTTGTATCAATGTATAATGGTGGAAAAAGCGTGGTACCGGATGATATTGTAACGTTAAATCGATAATCAAATAAAAAAACGTATGGTGTAAAATCCCAAACCGTTTGTTGGAACGATTCTTGGTCGGAACAAACCGTTGGAGCACGTGGACTGGTCTAGATCTTTTCGACGGAGACCTAGAACCACCCAGGAGGATCTCGAACCATCCAGAAGGTTCGTTTTGCAACTATATATAAGGAGCGAGTGACTGGGCCAGTTAGTCTTAAGGTCTGGCCACACATGTCCGCACCGTAGCAATAATATAGGTTATGTTCAGAATATTTTTAATTTAACTTACGTATTACCTTTAGTTATGCCTAAAGTGGCCTGTGTCTGACATCTGTGGCCTGAACTTTAGGCATAACTAAAGGAAATATGTATGTTAAATTAAAAATATTCTGAACATAACCTATATTATTGCTACGGTGCGGATCCGGTGCGGATATGTGTGGCCAGACCCTTAGTCTGTGTCTTGACTGTGAAGCTCAAGTCATATGATTTGTGTGTTACAAAGTTATCATTTTACTAACCTGCCCAAATATTTATGTTGTGATTATTCGTTTGACATTGAAATTGATATATATTCGTTAAATAAATATTTGTTGACCCACAAAAGTGTTACAATATATTTAGATTAAATTCTAGCTTAGTCAGTCCATGGTCTAAAACCATAGGTCTGAAACACCATATAATCAATTTATGAGTAAGAATTATTTTTATTTAGGTCAGTAATTTTGTGGTAAGTTTTGGGAATTCCAGAGGACGAAAATGCCCGGACCTTTCTTCAGTACAAGATGATAGCTGATAGATGTATATGGGAAATTAAATGTGTTCTAACTATACCTTTGACCAGCATAGATTATTTTCATCGGTATTTTGAAGGGAGAAATATCTAATATTATTATTATCCGTGACTAAGTATATAGGTAAAGTGGGTTAAACAAAAAGAAAGTCCAAGTAATTGAATAATATTGTAAAGACGAAACTAAAGGCGTGAAGACGCGGTTATTAAGAAGTACCATGTGGGAAAGTACCTCCCCGGTGGGCGGCGTACCCCGGGTGCCGGGAGATTACTGGCCGGCCTCGCGGTTCCAACTGTAATACCAGTCCTTAGCTCATCTCTTATCTGTATCTCATTCTTTCATCTCTCCTCTAATCTTCCTCCTTCAATGCAGGCTTCGTTTTTCTGATCTTGGAGGAGTATGAAGAGAGGAACAGGGGAGATCCATCGTAAGAAGAGGTACAACAAAGGTACCATAGGGGGGACACTTCACTCACTCTTTTCAACAACGTCATATCTCAAAAATCAGAATATGGCTATTTCTAGTTATGACTGCCTTCTAGAAGCGCTGAAAGAGTAATAACTCAGTCATTAAAAAGCATGGAAAACGAAATTTCCACAACTCCGGATGAAGTTGCAGTGAATGAGAAAAGAAAGCTTGACTTCACTTTTAGAAAAAGGGGTTGGCCATGATAAGCACCATACGACAGAAAAACCGAATACAATTTCAAAACCAGAGGACATTTAATCCGGCAATAATCTCCCCTGGCCAGGGAGCATCAAAGGCGAAGATGCTCTCAAAAGAAAGTTATAGAACTCAATAGAGATGCTTGATCTATCAAGAAAAACGTCATATATCAAATGTAACTGTTTACATTTATTATTATTCAATCACAAAAAAGTCATTCATTGCCTAAAACGATCTGTTGCTTAGTAAAAAGTTCCAATGGAGATCAAAACTGTTTCTTCAAACATTTTAGGATTGTATTACAATTCGTATTGGGTCGCAAAACAGTTCGGAAACAAAATCCTTCCGACAAAAAAAATTAATAGGATGGCTTTTTTTTTAATATTCGTTAACAGGAGTTAAGAAAAGCAGAGAGAGCCTCTATGCATCACCTGCGTGGTGCTTCTGACGGTGTCGGATATCTTCACAGATTGATATGCTTACGAAGTAGAACGGAACCAAGTGGGACTGGGAAAGGGCTTGGACGAGATACTAAGGAACACAATGAAGATTGCAGAAAAATTGTTGTGGTTCCTTACAAAAATTGACTTTAATGGCAAAATTTAATTGTATTTTTATATTATCTTTATTTTTACTGTAATATTTCTATCAATATTTTTTTTTTTTATGTCTTCCTGATGCCATTTCCTTAAATATATCTTCTATAACACCTTAATTCTTACGTATGATTCTACCTTCTTTATTGCACTTTGTCATTCATAATTTTTATGTTTTTCTTATCTCATTTTACTATTGTGTGCATTGCATTTACTCATTGTATGTTTATCTTTAACATAGTTATGTACTCAACTAATGTACCATGGAAGAGCCAATGTTAGTTACAAACAATAGAGCAGAAGTAAAAATTAAATTATAGATAATTATACTCCTACAACGTGTTCCTGAAATTCTTCTATAGGTTCAAATTAAAAGGTTCAACCAGATAAAACGAATGTGACGCAGCTACCCAAATAAGACAAAAATTACACGTTTCCGTTATAAATTAAATGAGAATAACTGAATCGTGAGTGTGAGAAACAAAAGCGATACTGAAGGATAAGATTAACTTCCGTTTGGCATGTCTAAGTCTTCAGTAATTGATTAGATCCTCTCACGGAAGACGCTGGATTCTTACTTTTAGTTGTTCGGGCTCTCAAGAAATCGGGGAGGGTCCAAGTCATGTTCAGAAATTGTTTAACCGTTTGATCATTTGAGGAATTGTAAAAAAAAATATTTAAGTTTGATGTAATGTTTTTATTTGTATTGTTGAATATGAATCTTCTAACGCTGAAAAAACTTATCTTTCAGGCTTAATAGTGCCCCTGTCGAAATCAGTTTTCACCTCAACTCGATGTTGACAAGTATGTATTTATAGATCTATGTACATGATAAAAATATACTTTTCCTTTCAGTTAAACAAAAGAGACTTAAATGCTTGTCCTTGCTCTGTATTTACAGTGAACACAAGTGATATTTATGGGAAGATGTTTTACGCTGAGTTAATATTAAATATTTTTTGTAGTGTAGTTGTAATGAAGTAATAAATATTGAAATGACATTTATGATTATAGGTTAGTTTCTAGAATTTTTCTTCAATTTTTCTCACACCAGTTTAGATTTAACTCTACCCAATATAAATATATAAAAAATAATTGAAATATAAACATAGTTTTTTAGGATAGGATATTAATAAACATCAGGGAAATTCAAGACATCTGATTTATTTTGATTCATTATTTATTCATTTTAAAGAAAAAAATAGTACTTAATGTGAATAGAATATGTTAGTTAATTTTAGATGATGTGAATCATTCAATGAAACTCTCAAGCATATAAAAAATTACTTTAATGTTTATATATATTGTTTTTATTAATATTATTTATATTTATTATTATTCTTCAAATTTATTTATGCATTTCATTACCTTTAAGCATTCAAGAAATAATTCTTTTCTTTTGAGTATCTAGGTAGATAAATAAATAAATAGATGGAGTCCTGATGCCTATTGCCTCAGTCTGTTGCAGAAGAAAATCATTCTTCAACTTACCAACAGTTTTCTTTAGATGAACTTAGAATGTAATAAATCTATTGTACTTTTTCTCATCGGTTGGATATTTATTTTAATAAATAAGGGTATTTTACAGGAAAATTGCTGACAGGCAATAACACAAATGATATATAGCTAAATAGATTTTTTTTTTTTTTTTTTTTTTTTTTTAATCGCTGAATAAGATTCTACCTTAAGTGCTCTGTAAGATAATATCTCAGAGGGATATGAATGTCAAGGATTTTGGATTACAAATATTGAAATAAAAAAAAAAAAAAAAAAAAAAAAAACCTGTACCACTACAACCCATAAAGGGTCTTGGGTTCAGTACTATGTAAGGAAGAGTACTGTTTCTTGGTCAGGGGTCGTGCAAGGAGGTGATTTGACCGTGATCACGCTCAACCGCCAGGTTTTTCCCCCTTAATTTTTCAATTAAGGGTACCCACTTTATAGAGGCTGGGTTTGCCCCAGGAGGGTCTCACGGCCCACGAGACGAACTGTGGCGAATAATAAAGATATCATAAGCCATGTCAGTTTCGAACTCGAGACCTTAAGCACAGCAGTCCACTGCCTTACCAGTGGGCTACCCCGCTCCCATAAATATTGAAATAAATTAAATTAAATTGCTCTTTATGCCAGCTATCCTCTTAACTATACATTCAATAAAGGAAAACCCAATTCGTACAGAATAACGTGAGATTCTAACTGGCATTTTTTGGCCGATATGAGAATTTAGGTGCTTCTGACTCTCATTCAAGATGATATTTATTTATTGTTATTTTATTTTGTATGCAGCTTCACTATTTTCTATTTCATTTTTTATTGATTGTGCCTATGACAGTATTTTAAACTTATTTAAGGGAATAGAAGTAAGGCGAGAATTGAAAAATTTCCTTAATAAATAAAAAAGAATAAGTATCTCATATCTTTAAAATAGTTTATCTTTCGTATCAAACTCGGCGCATTTTCCTAGAGATGCATATTCACGTAGAAGCACAGAAAAAACATTAAATAAATGTTTGAAAATTAGCCAATAATGAACACAATATTTCAGTTTAATAAGCAAGTATTAAATTTAATAAGTATATGAAGAAAAAAAGATGAATGAAGAAAAGTCTTCTACGAAATATTCTGAACAAAATGTCCAGCTGGATGAATATCAGAGGATATCAAAGAACTTGATGACTTATCCACTGGGACTTCAACGACTCCATCTACTCTCCATTTCCTCAAGCCCTCTAGGAAGAGGAGGAAGATGGGCTAACGGCGATGAGACGAGTCTAAATAAATAGATCCAAGTGACAACTGACGTAGCCCCGCCATAGAGCCCAATCTTATCTGATTTTTCTTCCAGTCCTATTAACATTCCTCTTGCACCACGCCTTACAGCCTCCCTTCGTAGTTTGTAGTTTTTTTTTTCTTCGTCTGATCACAATTTGTTTCACATTTTGTATACGTTTACTCCTGTTCTTTTTTTTGTCCTTGGTCTACACATATACGATAAATTGTCCTGTCTGCATCCGATAATCGGTTACGAAGTTATGACCCACGTCTTCAAAATTAATGGTAACGGGCTTACTAGCATAATTGCTTTCTTAGAACTCTTCCCCGATGTACTTTAAATTATCATTCGCATGTTACTTGCGGTACTAGTTTACAATTTGGTGGCCTGTCGGTACGTCGCCAAATGGTTTTGATCAACTAAATAACGTACAAAATTTATTAGAAAAAAAAAGGATCGGCAGCAAATGCCTTGAATTTGGTGCCTTCTTAAGGACAAAGTTGACGACGACCAGGTTATTTTTTTTAAACTTTTAAGAGTTTCATTATAAACAATTTTTCGAGTTTATTTTTCTTTTAGTTAATGTACCGTATCATAATAAGATCTAGTTAAGTAACAAGTAGTTGTACGGTGAAAAAAAACATCCCTCTTTTATTTAGATTTGAATATGGTTGTTTGTACGACACTTTCAGGAATCTGCATTATTTTAACTTCCTGTGAATTGTTAGTTACATCGTATTATAAAGCCTCCCCCAATGAACGGGTTAATTCGCGCGAAATATTTTATTTTACTATCTAATCATAAATATACCCTATGTACCGGAAGATCTAAATTATGTAAATGATAGAATGGTGAATATCTTCTTCCCAAATTCTTTTATTTAAAAATTACAACAATTAAATTAATTTGCCAACGTTTCGGGCTATTCGTCCCTCTTCAGGGCAAATTTCTTCAGTAAGATCATGTTTTCTTTACCTAACAATTTCTGGTGGCTTAGTCCATCTATATTACAGCTTTATTCCATTACATTGTAATTGGTCAATTTTATTTAAAAAATATTGTTCACTTGTCACAATTTTACACTTTTTTCTGCCACATACATTAACTTAAATTATTCTTGTCACACTATCTATTAAGACACTAAGAAACAAGAGTAAAATTGTGACATGTGAACAATATTTTTTAAATAAAATTGACCAATTGCAATGTAATGGAATAAAGCTGTAATATAGAAATAGATGGACCAAGCCACCAGAAATTGTTAGGTAAAGAAAACAAGATCTTACAGAAGAAATTTGCCCTGAAGAGGGACGAATAGTCCGAAACGTTGACAAATTAATGTAATTTTTAAATAAAAGAATTTGGGAAGAAGATATTCACCATTCTATCATTTATATTTTTTATTTTACTTTCTGAAATTATCGCAAATTTATGAAACTATCCAGCTTTATGTAATCGAATTCATAAGAAATCACAGACGAGCATTCTTCCCATACAAGATCTCATCCAACATAATATTGGATTATTTATATAAAAGACAATGGATAAGAGGGATGTATATACTGTATATAGGTATGTGTTGCCGGTGACAAATAATGAGATCGATCTATTCATAGATAAGAGATAGATTGGACATCCCTAGGACTGTGCCATGCCCGGCGTAGGAAGGCGGCCTAGGAGGGAGTGGAGCCCTACTATCAGGAAGTTGGTGGGTGTGATATATAGGGTTAATTCCTCATTGCAACACCTTCCCGCTGCTATTTATATCTTCCTGTCCTCATTTAAGTCATTAATACATGTGTGATAGAATCGCAATATCAAGGAGTCCTTGTCGGACATTGTAATACTTACTGTCGTCGTCAAATTCTAGCTTCCACCTCATCCATTTTTTTAATAATCAGATTAAACCAAAAATACATCAATAAGCGGTCTTCTTTGTTCAAGCAAGAAGCAAAATTTTCTTTTTGGAAGAGAGTGGATTTATAGTTTTTAACTTTCCCATCTTGGACAATATGACGAATACAGTGGTCAAAATATTACCGTCTTATTAAGTACGGCCATTCCATTCTAAGGTCTTCTTCCTCTGCGCCTTGTCGGTGAACTTAGGTTTTTTTGTTTTTTGTTCCCGACTAACTTCAAAACGTTATTACAAAGATGAATATCGTATAAACGACGATGTTTCTTTAAGCTGTAATGGGTCGTTGTTCAAGTTGACCTAAACTTCGGCTTTATATTGTTGAATATTATTACTTAAATAATGGTATACCACAATAGCAGTTTCTCTTAAACATACATTTGTAACGTATATAGTCATTATTTGAGGTAAATGTTTGGACTTACTAAATCAATTCGTTTAATACGTTCAAGCCGGCGTGTACCACCGGTGGCCCGCACTAGACTGCCACATTGGGCACTTTATTCAATTACAAAACTTTCCACGACGATGTATAAAGAGTTATATTGTATTGTTTATTTTATTATTGTTGGATTGTCAACATTGCACAATGCCCTTGAATAACTCCCGTCCGATTCAGCGAAAATCATTAGGTTCAGCCGTAAATGGGAGAGGAGAAGAATTACAGTCCCGGCGTGAACGTGTTAAGGAAAGAAGTGTGTGCTCTACTAAATGTTTAAAGTCAAGAAAAAGCTAAATTGACTGACAGGAGTTGAAATTAGTGAAATGTTACTTTTATGTAAAAATACAAATTTTTGGCAAGTAATTAGTCATGGAACTCCAGATCTTGTTTCCACCATCAAGAGTTGATAAGATGGTTGGGGTAGGAAGGTGGTAGGCTCCCGATGATGATAATGGAGGGACTCCCTGGCGGTAAAAGGAGTAGAGGTAGACCAAGACTGCGTTGGCTGCTGGATCTGGAGGAAGGAAGATCTTCGGCCATTGGATGTTTCGGGAAGGAGAAGGGCAGCTTTAGATTAGATTAAGTAGTCATGCCTCAACAAAATTATTAAAACAGGGACAGACGTAAAAGGAACAGAGGAAAAAACACAATATGTCTACAAAATAATCTCAGAAATCATAAGACATTAGTAAACTAAGCAATGGGCCTCCGCAGGTGAGAGCAGCTATATATTAAGTATTACATAAAAAGTTTTATTTGAACCATTATATTAGCCTTAAATAGTCAGAATACCTCGATCTCCCAACCCCGGTCATCAGAAATTTGCTAGGCTGCCCCCCTAGACGAAAATATTACCAGTCTGCCCCCCCCCCAAGTCGTAATTCTGCGGACGCCCTTGAACTAAGGCAATTATTATAATAGGAATTAAACCGGAAAAAATGCCAATAAAGTTTTGCCACTTCAGGCGAGACGTTTCTTGTTCAATGAGGCTGAGAATAGGTGGTGTAATGTGAATACATAAATAGATAACTAATATGTTGGACTCAATTAATTCAGTGGAGTGAAAGGAAATATCGAAGGACAAACTGGAAGACGTGTTTCCATACCTTTAGGAATAGCTAATTTACACCACTAGTGATTTTTTCAAAGCGTCATGGCCAAGGTCCTGATCTATAATGCAGCTACGTAAATGAGGGATGTTGAAATTTACGAGGACGTTTTACATGATCCATTGAAAATAATAATGGAGTAAATACTTTTCTCAATTTAAAAAGATAGATACATATATTTTGAGGAAATTATGTTTTTATATCTATATAAATAAAGATGAAATTCTGTTTGCTTATTTGTTTGTTTATTTGTTTGTTTGTTTGTTCTTTATAGAAATCCATACCGTTTGTCCTAAATTCTCCAAATTTCGCTCAGTGGTTCTTTCTTTCATATTCCATATTAAAATTACATAACTTCAGCCAATCTTCAGCTTATATTCTTTATTGTTATAAAAATCATTTTGATCTCGCTTTATATTTGTTTTTACAAAAGCGAACGTTTGAGTCCATATAGATCTCTTTATAGATTTAAAAAATGAAATTCTCCGGATGAAACCGGTATATACAGCTAGTAATGTATATAAAATAATATGTATAATCTAATATAATCTATTTAATGTTTTTTTTTTTTTTTTTTTCGTCATCCCACTCTTTACTAGGTCTTGTACATCCATCTTCTCCTATTTTCTAAAATGCCGTCGATTCCTTTTCCCAGGGAAATTTTCCGATATCGTCCTCTATTTTCCCCAAGCCTTTGCATGTGCCAAGCAAACTAATTTACATGGACTTAATGAAGCTTACGATATCTTCATGGGTTATGAGTTAGTCTAATAATAATTATCCAGTAATACCATGTTCGCCACGTCCCTTGAATCAAAACGCTCCAAAAATACGCGTGTACTTCGTTTTTTCCAATCAAAAATTCTAGCATTTGTTCATTGGTGCTTCCTAGTGTCCATTATTTCCTGCTCTATGACAACCTGCCAAATTTATAGTTCGGTTATTTTGCTAAAATATGTGATTTTCAATTCCTCTTAACATACCGTTAACTTTTGTAAAAATTATTTATTAATTAAAAAAATATAAAACTAAATTTAGTTTTGTTGATAAAACCAAACAACAGTTTTTATTTACTTATTTTTGTTTAACTAAAAAAAAAAATAAGAAATTATGAAAACTTTTAACGTGAAAACTACCTAATAGTTCACTTTTAGTTGCGTGACCCACATTTATAAGTAGATAAGATAACATTTTACACACTCAGGTTTTCATGAATAAATAATTACATACCTTAATGAAGAATTACGTCGAATATTTTAAGAGATAACGTTTTACTCTTTAGCTTGTAAAAATATTTCCATATCCATATTCCATCTAATTCGTAATAACGTATGCCTTCATTTGAATATTCAGGTTGGCTGATATGTAATAAAATCATCCGATTGATGACTGGACAAAAATCTTTGAACGAAGTCTTAGAAGAAGAATTTTAAAATTATTTGTTTCAGTAACAATCTCATAAGAAAATTTTCATTCCCAAAATTTGACCCATATTTTAAATGATCGTCAGGGCTAAAAGAAAGCATATGTGGTTCAGGGTACGAGTTGTAATAGTCTTTAAAGACATTCAGAGATTCACAGTCAATGACAATGGCCTTCGAATTTCGTCTTGGTTCAATTTTAGTTTGTTATGATTTGGCACACAAACGGATCATGACGAGGCCAGTTTTGACTTTTTATAGCGTCATCAAGTTCTCCAAGCAGAAACATCGTATCATTTTAACAATCTCTATAAGCTTTAAATTTGAAAGGTTTGCATACAAAAATGAAAACAGGCGAAAGAGGCTGGAGAAAAGAAAGTAGTAGTGAGATCTACGAAAATAAATATTGTAATCCTGAAAAGAGTATGTAAATGACAGGCTCAGATTCGGCCCTGGAATAAACCATCGACGTTTAAAAACATTTCGGTTAATAAATAAGAGTTGTTTTTTCTTCTTCTTCTGAGCCTTTACGGATATAAGATTTTCCTCTAGGGGTCAGGGGTGTGTATATGAACTCAATATTATTAGAGATTATCGTAGATTTTCAGGGGCTAAGCGTATTACACCGTGTTATCCTGCTGAGCCATCCCACCCACACAATAAATAGGAGTTGCTTTTATGATAAGTGGGGAGCGGGGTAGCCCACTGGTAAGGCAGTGGATTGCTGTGGTTAAAGTCATGAGGTCGAATCTGATGTGGCTTATGATATCTTTATTATTTGCCACAGTTCGTCTCGTGGGCCGAGAGACCCTCCTGGGGCAAACTCAGCCTCTATAAAGTGGATACCCTTAATTGAAAAATTAAGGGGAAAAAAACCTGGCGGTTGAGCGTGATTACGGTCAAATCACCTCCTTGCACGACCGCTGACCAAGAAACAGTGCTCTTCCTTACAAAGTACTGAACCCAAGACCCTTCATGGGTTGTAGTGGAACAGGTTTTTTTATTTTTTTTTTATGATAAGTATGAAGTTCTGTGCCTAACATCGCCATTTCGGGTATAGAGTCAGTTACATTTATACTTAACTCAGATACCCTCTTTTGTTTCCTTGCCCAACAAGCGCGTTATTCAATCTCTAAACTTATCCCCTGCGCGCTTAGTATTTAATGTTTAATTCCGTTTATATAGCAGCTTTTGGTCTACCTCTGTTCTTTCCATCTAGAATGCCCAGGTGAACTTCTAATCTAAATGTATAAATAATTACTCTATCATATATAGTTTCGATATTTTAAGGACTTTCTTCTATGAGATATAAGTTAAAGGCCAATAACTCGAGATAGATTTCCCCTCTTGATAGTCGCGACGGGTCCCGATAAACAAGACGGCGAAAGACGATTAGCTTAAACTGGCTAGCGGGACCCCGAAGCAAGAGGTGACCTAGGAGGGGGGGGGGCGACACGTAGCTCACGAGGACCATTGTCTTGCCCGAGGAATCCAGAGCATCTCCTTAATAACAGATATCCGCTGTCACAGCCATCTTCGTCTTCACAGGTCTTCCTCGCCTTTATAAATATCGGGTCTTGTGATCCGACGGCGACGAGGTCTGTCAGGTCTCTATTGTTAGTGTCATCGAGTCGTGACCTTGGCCTCCTCAGCAAACCCAATTGGTGTATGTACATAGGGGTTATTATTATAATGATTAAGAATTTAGGTCAGTTCTTGCAGGAAAAAATAAATATAAAAGGGTCCTGCCAAAAACTCAACAATTATTTCCGATTCTTCCTATATGTTCCCCGATTAATCACACACATAAAGCTTGGGTTATTTTCTAACAAATATTTAATTTTTTTTCTCTTCATTTTATTCTGATTCAATTATCAATGCATTCAGTAACATACATTTTTTTTTTAATATAAGGTAGTTGTACAATATTGTTTTCCTTAAGAGTTTTTCTTCTTTATACTGTAAAAAATTATTGGAAGTAATCGTGTTATGATAGTATCTTAAGCTGGCGTCAGATTGGTTTCTCACGAAGTTATAGAATTATATGTTATAGAAGAATAAAGGATAGCTTTGATATTTTTATCTATTTATAAACATGTTCCAATAGCGAATATTATTCAATATTCGCGATCGAATAACTGATAAAAGCGCGACTCATTACCATAGCCGCATTACATAACCCAAGAGGAACGACCTTGGAAGAAACATGCCGCAAAGTTCCCGATTAAAAAAGAAAAGAGTACAAGTGTCAAAAATTGAATGATTTCGTGATTAATTCATGAACGACGACGGGAGTACACAAAGAAGCCATTACAGATAGCATTTTATTGGGGGACACGAGCATTATGCGATAAGCTGATTAGCAAATTCCGAATATTAATATCCTCCATTCCATAATTCTGATTTTTATTTTGTTTACACTAGCAAACTGACACACCTATATTGCGTGCAAAAATTCTGGGCTCTCCCCGCGCCTGTATACGCTCAAGGTGGATTCCCTTTATGGGACTAGGGTCGTACGGAGTGGGTTCAATGAATCGGCAATCATTAGGAAATGTTTTCATTTATTCGAAACCTACGCTTGAGATCGCCCACGGCGTCTAGACCTGGTCGGGAATTCTTTGCAGTACTTGTTTCCGATCTGAGTCGTGTTATATCGGGTTAAATCAAGGGCGGAACCGAGGGGAAGGTGATCAAAAGGATCCATTATTGGGATTCCCCACCCCAAATATTTTAGTTATTTATCTTTTTGTTTTTGGTTTTTTGAAGGGCTAATGCAAGTACACACCTACTAATAGATAAACGTAACATTTTTAGTTGTTTTGATTGGTTCCTTTGCTGATGCATAAATAAATTTTAAAACGTAAGTGCTATAAGACAAAAGGCAACAAGTGAGTGTGAGACCTGTGGGTCGTGACACATCGTTGATTTATTTATTAATAAATTATTAGTTAATAATTAATTACCTAATTAATAGTTAATTAGGAAATCCTAGTCCTAAAGGTAATTCCTAATTACCTAACCCTAGGTGATAAAATAGCCCAGAATCTTTGGTACATCAAAGATACCAAATAGCCGCAAATCCATATCCCTTTATTATCATCAAATAGGTGTTAAAGTTTTTATGCACTTTCATACAATCCTGCATACGCTTTTTCCATATTATAACAGCGCTTCATCAAGTTAGTCGATGTGATAAAAATGCAAGACTCGCTAGACCAGAATAGACTCACTTTGCAAATTTTCCCAGGAGTATGCTAAGTATCATTGTTTTTTTTTATCACAGAGCCCCCTCTTCGTTTCATTCTAGTTCAGCGACTCTGTTTAACATGTCTATGACATTTTCGTCTCTTAAGTCTAAACTACTTGATGTAAAAAACCTTTATCCCTGTTTTTTTCTTAGAAGCTTAGCGCTTGTGGATTTTGTTTACGTTTGTTATGACCTTTTTTGTAATAAGGCGGATCTTCCCATTAAAACCTAGTAATAATGATAATAAATATAAATAAATTGATTTCATTAAATATTCTATTAAACTTTATATATATTTTTATATTTTATATTTTAGGAAACCTCTGTTTATAATATTTTATTCTATAATCTATTCAAAATAAATTATCCCCTTACTGCATCTGCTCCAATTTATCCAAACGTTGTGTTTCAAAATAAATACCCATATTTTCTTAGTGCGGTTACCTTACATTTTTGAAATGATTTCTTATCCCGGATTCTTAAATTACGTAGTACTAAGTCCACTTTTAAAGTCAGTAAAGAGTCTATATTTATAATAGTAGTCTATAGTTATAAACTAATATTTTGTCACATATAAATCAATCATTATCTAGTGTTTTCAATTTCAATATGGAAAACGAATCCATTAGAAATCGTTCCAATATGGAAGGCACAGTAGCAGACACGCATGCTACACTAGATACAGCTACTAAAAGAATATATTGGCCAATCTTAGGTGGGTCGGTTGCGCCAGTCGAGTACCACCGCTGTTATGATAATCGGATCTCTGAGCAATGAATATTTATAATGAAGGTTACACGTGACTAGGTTAGGATGCCTCTCGCCTCGGAGGCGCCCATTGCGTCATCCTATCATATCCATGTTCCGCTCTTGTTTGTTTTCTTTTAAGTACCATATAGTTGGAGGTGACTTCTCGAGATCTATCCTTCCTTGGGGGCGAAGTGGGGAGGTACCGCACTCTGGGAGCATTACCATACATTACTCTAACTGACCAACTCAACTAAACAAATTACACCTCTTTTCTCGCCCATGATGTTTGCATAATGACACCCCTAATTCACTCGATTGATCATTTACCAGTCATTTCGACCAATCTCTGTACCTAAGTTGGAAGAATTCATCTTGTTCGAAGTGAAGTCTGATGTCCCACACTAAATCAAACAAAGCGATTTGGTTACGAAATGCCTCTTATCCTCCATGCCAATCGTCACATAAATTACTTAATCCTGGATTATGGTAAATCATTGAAGCTAACAATTTTAAGAATTGTTAAGTTACAAAAACTTATAAAATTGAGGCGATTTTTTCCAAGAATAATGGTAACTCTTTTCGTTGGTTTCATGCCCATACTGAAACTCTTTTTCATTTTTATTGTGTCTGTTTAAAAAAACAGTTTCGTTGGTTATGGTCAACTAATAATATTTATTAGAAGCTATGCGCTTGTAGAATTGGCATCATTTTTAGTTTATACATAGAAGAATAGTTTATTCATATGTTAACATTTCAACCAAGGAACGTAAATAATCTTAAAAATATGTTACAAATAGTGATAAGATTGAGGAAACCAGTAGCAAAGAAATTGGTAAAGGGCGAGCTTTAAAACTGTTACTTGGTGATCACACTGTCAGAAGTTGGTTGTTTGCTATTTTGAGAGATTCTGTTTTCTTTGATAAGTATCTAGAGTCCAGTCTTCTTTTTATAAAATTATCACACGCCATAAGCATCCCAGATTTGATTGACTCTAGCTGCTTTCTGTTCGATTCGTAATATTTGAGAGTTTCAGAGTCAAAATCAGGATAACAGTTTCTATTTTTTAATTTTCTATTGATAGAATCAGTGATGTGTTTGACTTTAATCCACCCACCATGGCTTTCTCTTATAGGAAAACACAGGACCATGTCCAGATCTTACGCAGTACGCCAGGTCCTCGTTTCTATTCAATAACAAATTTGTTTCTTTGTTCGGTTAGCGTGGGACCGAACTCTGTGACACAGTTGTGGAAGTTCATTTTTGCTTTGTATATTTCCTCGTGTTTCGTTTTTTTTTTTTTAAAGAGTGTTGTAATAGAGAAGGACAAAGGTAAGTCCTATGGGTGTTTGTACCACAGTTGACATCGGTGACACATTTTTCTGTTTTGGTTTTCTACGGTACATCTTCACTGCAAAAAAATTAAATCAATTGGTGCCATTAATATGAACCAAATCCTAGGTGAGGTTTCGTATCTAAAATAAAGGCAGAAATGGGTTATATTATACTAAACTTATCTGCCTCACCTAGGAGGATTCTTCAATCGTCTAGTTTCTTGATCTTTATGACTTAATCATGTCATTTTCAGCGTGTTTTGTTTTCTTAAGGCTGTTACGATATATTAATCTCATTTTAGAAGGGGGAAACCGTTGCAAAATAAAATTAAAATATTATTGTAGAGGTCACCTGTGGTATATTGGCTCGTAGCATAACAGTCTACAATACTAAAGGTCGCAGTTTCACGTCCCACGGTGGCCCTTAGATTTTTAATGGGTGTAAAAAATTCTGTGCTATGCCGTCCCTCGGATAGGACGTAAAATGGAGGTTCCGAGCCTGTACGACGTCAGGTACTCGTTGATGATCCCTATCCTAATTATACCTGGAGAGCCAAAATTTAGCATCGCCCGATTAGCCTAAAAGTGACATTAATTTGAAAAAACAAAAGCATTATTGTATTAGGTATATTTTAGTATATCTCCTTATATTTTGTAAAAGTGCGCATGAACTTGAACCATTTTCAAAATGCTCTTTCTCAACACTGAAATAACCATTCTGATGAAAGGAGGAATCATTTCTCAATCATGGATAATGTTTTACTATTCCTCAAGGGTAAAGTACAATTCGTGTTCATTAAACAATAAGAAAATAAAAAATAAGATGTAAGAGAGTACATTGTGTCACGTAAGTCTTCTAAACCTATCAACTAACAGGTTTTTTGAATGATCAGCAAAATTATTGACTGTAATAATTCTTTCTTATCTCTCGTTCATATTTAAACGATATTGCACGGGATTCCGAAACCGTAATAACTTTTTATAGCAACGTTGCATGTTGCTGCTCTGCTCAGAAGTTTGAAATGGCTTTAGAAAATCTAAAACTATATTAGAAATAGTTGAAAAGCACCGTATCCAGTGAATCTATAAGACTTTAATTCTAGTTACAAATTTATTATAAATTATAAATTTAATTATTAGTCTTGTTGGTTTGTTTTGTTTAACGTCTCTTTATGCTACTAAGGCTAATCGGACGATGCTACAATGGGAGTCCTAAATTTTGCCTGCAGCATCTGACATCGTACAGGCTCGGGACCTCCATTTTACGTCCTATCCGAAGGACGGCATAGCCAAGGATTTTTTACTCCCATTAAAAATTCCTAGGGCCACTGCGAGGCGCGAACCCGCGACCTTTAGTATTGTAGGTTGCAGTGCTAACCACTACACAATGGTCTTGTAAAATCGGTTTAAATTGTGCGAAACTTTAGAATTCGGGTCGGGAGTAGATTGAACCCACTTTGGTGAAGGACACTCGGCAAAAGTCACACTTCCGTAGTCTTCTGGAAGGAAAGGGACTATCGCATGCAACTTTCGTGGTATAAACTAGCCTTGAGCCCTGAAAAGTTAATTTCGTTCCTAGAAGCTGACAGGAGACCTACCTAATTCCGGAGCGCCCCGATAAAGATCGGAACTGTTAGCGGACAACAATACGATTGGAGCCGAATAAAGGGCCATGTTGACAGGGTGCGGCCTGGCTAGGAACTAGTTGTACAGTATGCTAAGGAGTTCCTGAGTCTATCGGGGTCCCCATCTCCAGCACTGCTCCACATTTCTCCCCGATCGGTGTCCGATCATAATTCGAATCATAATCAGATAGCTTGATGGCTTCCAACACACCCCTTGCTTCGAGATTCCCTTGTGTTCCCATTACCCTTTGGGGCACCCGTTGGCTTCGAGAACCGTGGAATAACCATATTAAAAAAATTCTGATATATATCTCCCAGTCAGATCACGCTAAATGCACAACTGGCGCCCCCCTAAAATGGAAATTATTACCTGTTTAGATAGATTTGTGAAGAATGAGATAAAATGATAAAACTAATTATTTAGTTAGACAGGTGCTCAGCCAAATTGATCTTTAATTTTTAAAAATGGAATAAGATGGATGATTTGTTTTAAAATAGTAATTATGCCTCACAAAAATGTTCAAGCAGGAAATATGCGCTAAGAAAACTTTCACGTTTTTATTTGTATCTTTATCTTCCATACTTAAGGAGATTTTTTCATGTAAAATTAGGTTGAAACATGGTTCATTTAGAATAGTTATTTTCGAGTTACAGAAGTTGAAATCTGAATCCAACAAGAATATTAAATATTGCCATCTTTGATGTTCGGTAGTGGCTAAACCTCTAAACAGATATTATTTTCAAATACTTTTTCTATTTGAAATAGTACAGCAGTAAAATAATAGTTTAAAGATAAAAAATAAATGGCCAATATTTTCCATTTAGGGCCCGCCATTTGTACATGCACACAATTATTCTTTTAATATCAATGTTTTTATAACGATCTAATCGTTGTAAGTAATGTTGCGAAGATCTAAAAATCGCTATCAGAATATGCATGTAACGCTGATTCTTAATCTTTTACCAGCACTTAAAAGCTCTTTCAACGGATGTGTTATGATTCAAAGTAAAAAATGAACTATCTTCAACAAACACCTTGAAAGATAGATAAATTTATATAAGTTTTGATCTTGTATTACTGCTCAATATTCAATTTCCTAATTCCAATAATTAAATGGAATATTTCCCTTCGCTCGTATCTTCCATTGCAACGTGTTTCGGATTTCCTTACAATTTTTGTACGTTTAACTTTTTTTGTATGAAAATAAAAATTATTCTTTATTTCATCTATTTTCTTCCAATACTATTAACTCGAAATACTAAAACATCGATCAAGTTAACATTGTTGAATTTGAAACCCTTAATATTTTTAAAGATATATATATCAATGAAATTCTTATAACTAGACATTAGGCCATATTCGAAGTTCGATAACTTTTTAAATTAAAATTTATTCAAAGCGTAACATATTTATTACATTAATAATAATAAAAAAAGCACAAAAAAAAAGGCATGCGGTTAAAAAAAAAAATAGAGTTCACCCGATCTTCAAAATTACTGTTAAAGTGATACGTTTGAAAGATAACCATATATGAGATTACGAATAATGAAAAATTATGACAACGGCTATTAAAAAGATACATCATTAACAATAGTAATTAAGTAATTGCGGAAATGAAGGATACGCCAATTGTCTCCTAATCAAAATTGAAAAAGATAAGAAAAAAAAAGACCGTCCTTCGTATAATTACAATTCGCATAGCATCGTCTCTTAAAAGACTTGTGATCATTCAAACGTTACAGATTCTATAATTTAATGATAGTTCGTATTAAATCTACAGATTTAGAAATAAATGTTTAAATAATGATGCTAAGATATTATTAAAAACATAAATATAATATTCACAATATATATTGTATATCTGTACTCCGGAGGTAAATTTAATTAAATCTTCCTCTATGAATTTAAATACCATGACGAATACTTCCAAATAATTATGAACTACAATAAAAATATGAGAAAAGTTCACTTTTCTCATATTTTAAACATGTTTTTATCATGATGTTTAAGTGGAAAATTTAAATAAAAAAATTGAAAACTTCGTTTTTTTACCAACGGTGTTTAGATACATTAAAAATGAGTATATTTTAAGAGTATTAATCGTGGAGAAAATATTTAATTAAGACATTCGTTACAACAACAAATTAAACAATAAGACTTTTTTTTTTATATAAATAATAACCTTAGCCGATTAGCGGAAAGTTTAAGCTATTTGTTGGAGCTGGACAAAAGGTGTACAAGAATAAAGATCTACTAATTACCGTTGAACAATGGATCTTTAGATTTCAACGACAACTCGTAAAGTAAATGAATTTTATTATTTTCCTTTGATAACAATAATCTTCAAGGTAAATGTCCTTTGAAGTTTGAGAAGATTTATTTATTTAAAAAATATAAAATTGTATTTATTATTCAAATTCATTTTAAAAACGCTTAGTTTAAAACATACTAGAAATCATCTGGATTAGTAATTTCGTTAATAAATATTTTTAATCGGATAGCAAAAGAAAATACGTAAATCATCCACCTCAAATTTTGTGTTTTTCCGGCTACAAAATGTTACGTGAACAACCAAGGTATTTTCTTATTCGACAGACCCGATTATTTTTTAGGGCGATAAGGGTTTCAAGCGATTTTCTATAATGAAGGAAAAATATTAAATTTATTTACAAAAAAAAAAAAAACATAAATACTTGTAAAAAAATTAAATCCTTATCTGAAAAAGATATTGACTAGGTAATTATTTGATATTCAAGACTGGTTATTACAAATGAACTAAATATAAAGATATTCAATAGATAATAAACTGATAACAGGTAGTGAACTGTATTACTAATATAATCATGACATCTTTTCTTCCTTAAAATTTACTACATATTATGTATATTGGCTATATTTAAATGGATCATTTAAAATTAAAAAAAAAAAAGGAATATTTTGTCAAAAAATATGCAAGACAGCTGTGGATAAAACAAATATTCGCTCCAAATGGAGGTCCCATTTAAAATTCAAATTTTTTGTGGGGTTCGTAGTAGTAAGTGGGAAGTGGGTTTTCACGTCAAACATCGATCATTCATGAGCAAACAACTTTTCGAGTTATATTCGACTAATAGAACAAACTGTCCTGTGTTGATTTCAGGAAGATATGAAATTAAAATTCCTCCGGCGTACGATTCCTTTTCCAGCATACGTGCCTGGAGCAAGGATGGATAACAGAAACGAAAATGACATCAAAGATGACCGTTTTAAAAATAACATGAGACTGGTGATAAATACTTCCTACTAGTCGCTAAATAGTCTGGTAATTATCGTTTTGGTAGACAGAGCTTCATTCATGTTTTTCCCAGAAGATGTCCTCAAGATATCCTCTGGCCACACATGTCACAGTATAAAGTACTCGTATTACCAGCAACACGTTTAGATTAAACATTAAATGAATTTTTTATAATAATTTATTTGAATTTTTTATTTGTATAAATGAATTGTTTAGTACAAATATTAGAAATGGTGTGAATTTTCAGAGTCTAGTATAATAAATTTTGTAATAATAAAAAAGCAAAAGGATTACGCTTCTCTTGTATAACCGCTTCATCAATCAAAAAAACAGGAAACCTTTTTTCATTCATGCAGTGAGTAAAAAAAAAAAAAATCAGAATAGATAATTATCGTTTACGTCTTACATTTCAGATATCAAATAACGAATTTGGCACTGTTCTTCGTTAAATCCTTAGTTTAACATACCAAAAACAACCATCTATAGAGGTAGATCGTTCAATTATCCATTTTATCAAATACCATACGATTTTTGAGACGCATATAAATTTCTTGTGACGTTACTTAAAGTCCGACAAAATATTGTCCGGAAATTTCGATGCGATATTGTTTTATTTTTCAAGCAATAAGTGCTTGAACATAAAAGCAATTATTAATTGTTTTTCTGCTGAGAAATTAAACCATTTCTAATTTCTTTTCAAAAAGCTTTGTCCCTGTCGTATAACAACCATTTTGAAAATAGCAATTACTTAGTAATCATGTATATTGCTTTTATATTCAGCAGGGTGAAAGGAAAAATTTGTATTATTTAAATAACAAACAGGTGTAAATGTAATGTAGCCAGAGAGAGTTAAGTATTTCGCGCAAATCATAATATTATTTTTTTAAATGAGCAGCGAAATGCATGAGAGTAATTATTCTTTCTTATCTTTTGTTCATATTTAAGCTATATAGTTCGGGATTCTGAACAGTAATAATGGATATTTCGCATGTCTGCTTCACTCAGAACTCTGAAATAGCTTCTGGTAATCTAAAAATATATTGGAAATACTTGAAAGTATTATAATACTTAATCGTTACCAATGACATATCAGCGAATTTAGACTTTAGTTTTATTTGTAAACCTACAAAGGTCATTTAAAATGGATCTAACTTGTGGGACTCCCTTAGAATTGATTACCCCATAGTTATTGATACAAGGCAGACCAAGCACGTGAAATAATTCTACAGGGTATCCAAAAGGAGTATTCGGGGTTTGAAATTTGAATAAAATCTCAAATATAGAATATCAAGTAGGATGTTTAAGTTTTATTTAAACACATTGGACTGGAAATTTATTTAGAAAAACCAATGTTGTCTAGGTGTTCACCATAACGCTGCTGGCACTCCTCGAATCTCAAACACGGTAAATAGTGTAAATAGTACTGTAAATAGTGAGCGTTACTGCGAAATGAGAAGAGGTTTTTTGGCCCAATAACTTTAAAGGATATAACTCTAGAACATGGTTTCAGCAAGACGGGACCACTTGCCAAACTTCAGACTTATCAATTGCTACGGTAAACGAATTATTCCAAGTGATTTCTCGTAGAGGCACCATTAGCTGGCCTCTCAGGAGTCCCGATCTCAGTCCACTTGACTTCTTTCTATGGGGATACCTGAAAAGTAGGGTATACGAAAAGAAACCGACGAATCTAAAGCAATTGAAGCAAAATATCGAACAGAAATTACGGCAATCTCAGGAACAATGTGTCAACGCGTTTTTAGAAATCTGCGTTTGAGATTCGAGGAGTACCAGCAGCGTTATGGTGGACACCTAGACAATATTGTTTTTTCTAAATTGTGTTCATTGTGTTTAAATAAAACGTAAACATCCTACTTGATATTCTATATTTGAGATTTTATTCAACTTTCAAACCCCGAATGCTCTTTGTGGACACCCTGTATTAAAAAATTTATTATTGCCAAGTACTTCGATTTTTAAGCTTTGTTAGTTATCTCTTTAATCCACTGAATCAAACCCATTTCTACCATTCAACAAAAAAATAAAATTTATGAATGATGACAAGACCAGACCCCACTTTTCATTGATGAAATTATTTGTCGTGTAAGTACACTCGGGTAAAATATATGCGAAAGCTCTATGAACTCGACTTTTACTAATGACATTCCCTACTCATTCATATTCTCGGATCAGGATTGAGGAGGCTTTGGATGCGTCAGTGCCACAATTGAACCCTGTTATTGCCAATTCGCAGTCGGAGGAAGAACGAGACGGCACGCCAGAACTCCTCAGATGAATTATGTAACGATCCCTCTGATCTTGAGAGCATATGTCTCAATCTAGGTCTCATTACTATTTAGAGCGAAGGGTGGATCTCCTGCGATAAAAGGAGTCGGGCGATCAAACAATAAGTGTTGCGATGAATAGTTATATCTTGTCGGAGAGGATGCAGAATATATAGTGTATACGACTTGTTTTGTATAAGTAATAGCCTCATGGTGAACTAATAGATCTGATTGTATTCAGTAAGTAGCACTTTTGTTGTTAAACCACAATATAGACGTATATCCTTTTTAGTTTATTACTCATAAACATACCGCTATAACCCTAAACCGCTATTTACGGATTTATTGCAGTTATATACCCTTTGTGGAGTATATTTCCAATCATTTTCAACCGCTTTTTTTCATTGCTATACGTTTTAAATATTTTTTTTAGATTCTTTGTGGAAAATTTCCCATTAGGAGTAAATAACCTAACTTTTTCGATAACATTTTTTATATCCGAGGTAAAAGGAATTGCTCGACTATATATAGGAATCTGACAAATCCTGTTTTTGAGATGTTTCGCACGTTTTGAAGAAGACTGCCACAATTCAAAAAATTGAAATATTGCAGGAGAAGCATATGTTGTGATCATTATTACAAACTCTTAACTCTATGTAAGACTTTTGTGTATTGCTGGTTGCTCTTCAGCGTTTAATATATACCTTAGTATTTTAAAGATTTAAAATATATACCTTGATTTTATTGTTTTCTTCAAGGGTTGCAATAAAAAAGGATACTCGTGTGGATGCGGGCACCGCTGACTGCTATCTGCCATTTTTATAACCTGACACTTCACTCACTGATAAGGCACTAGTTCGTATTGCGTGTTCGCGGAAATACGAACGTTAGAAATCATGAATTTTTCAATGCGAAAATTTTATTTATTTAATATACATTTATTAATGAAAAAAGAAAAATAGAGTCTTATCCGCTAACAATTTATACCAATAGTATGGCCTCGACGTCCACAGAAAAGGACCTGTTGGGGATTTGTCATGTCTTTTGGGCTTAGAGAGGTATCGGAAGATGAGATCTAATAAAGCAAATGAAAACCATTTTTAACTGAAAAAGATGATATAGGGAAACGATACCAACGATTTTTATAAACTCAATTAATGAAATAAATTTTTAAAAACACATCATTAGACAAGCATTAGATAAAAAATAGACTATAACCACCGAGACAACAAAGGCAATCTACTGATGTATTAATGATGGATTTAGAGGATAGGTTGCAGACAGTGCCCGTATCTTCACTAGTACTAATAATAAAATAAATATATGTATAATACTCATATAAATATATGTGTGTATAAAGAGAGAGAGAGAGACAGAGAGTGTGAGAGAGAGAGACATAGAAGACTCTTTATTGCCTTAGGGCCTTTGGCCCTTTCTTACAATAGATAGCAAATAAATAGAGCAATGAGTGATAAATTATAAATTTAGTATGATCGAGTAAAAACTAAATCATGATGAGAGCTTTTAAATAAAAGAGAGAGAGAGAGAGAGAGAGAGAGAGAGAGAGTTAGGGAGAGAGACTCCATCTAATGCAGTTGAAGAAAATCCCGTAAATTTCATCTCCATTACCAACTGGCATAGAACGAAGTACTGTAAGATAAAACTCTAAGTATTCCCCTTCGTTACTTAGACGCTAAGCGCCTAATGCTCCGACTTATCAAGGTGCGCTTAGCTGCCCAAGCACCCCGTGATGCGCCCCCAGTGGTGGGTGGGCCGAAGCCCTGATAGCGATCTCAGTTCGGCGGGCTGGAGTAGCGGACCACTCCTCCGGAAACTGTGACCTCAGGCTGTCCATTATATATCTCGTCCTCTATATCAGCCTGCCCACTTCCATCATCGGATCTATTAGGGGCAAAACAGGACTGATTTTGTGTTTGAAGGGTACGGCATACCTAAAGCAGTTACGGTATCATTGTCAACAAGAATAAATGGAAATCAGTTTTGAGCAATCTTTTCGCTAGAATTCATCAATATGATATCGCTTAAGAGTGGAGACCGGACTCGAACGAATACAGGTGAAGAAGAAAATAAAGGATTTTTTCAATTATGATCAAATAACAATACGAAACAAATAAGAAGAACCATCCTGGAATTGGACCGTCAAGGTTAATATGTAGTACCGTGAAACAAAACAAAAAAACGTATGATTGTTTGTTTGGTTTGTCACTTTATGCCACTAAGGCTAATCGGGCGATGCTACAGTGAGTGTCCTAAATTTTGCCTATCCAGGTTTAATTAGGATAGGGATCTTTAACCTGACATCATATAGGGTCGGGACCTCCATTTTACGTCCTATCCAAGGGACGGCATAGACAAGGATTGTTTACTCACATTGAAAAATCCTAGGACCACATAGGGATGCGAACCCGCGGCCTTTAGTATAGTAAGTTTCTGTGCTAACCACCACACCACAGGTGACCCCAAACGTATGATTTAAAATAGTTCTAGACTTTGTTGGAACAACCTGTTCTTGTAAGTGTTTGTGACTACTATGTTCGGGAATAATCTACGCTTGCCTAGAACCTTCCAGACAGTGGCATTTCAGACTAAGTATAAGGAAGGATGAACGGAAGAGTCAGTGCTGTTACATTTGTGTACTATATGGTACACCATACTATATGGTTACAAATCGATACTTTTTGTAACAGTGTTAATTAATTGTATGGTATTGTAAATTATTATTTTTGATATTATAATTAACTAGCTGTATATCCCGGTTTCGCCCGGGGAATTTAATTTTTCTAATAAACTTGAACAAATTTAAAGTGAGATCATAACGATTTTTATAACAATAAATAATATACCCAGAGACTGGCTGAAGTTATGAAATTTTAATATGGACAGGTTTTCGCACCTAGTAAGAAAGATCCACTGAGCGAAATTTGGGGAATTTAGGACAAACGGTATGGATTTTTATTAAGAAAAAACAAACTAACAGAAATTCATTTTTAAGCTGTATAACCCGGTTTGATCGGGGAATTTCATTTTTCTAATGAAACGGTTGATTTCGTAATAAAACATCGTAAAGTGAGTTCATTACGATTTCTATAACAATAAAGAATATCGGCTGAAGATCGGCTGAAGTTATGCAATTTTAATATGGACAGGTGTTCGCACCTGGTATGAAAGAACTACTGACGAAATTTGGAGAATTTAGGATAAACGGTATGGATTTCTATAAAGAACAAACAAACAAACAGAAATATTGGCCTGCAGTTTCTGCTTCTCGCAAATCGGCTTGCCTAAGCCTTTGTGGCGCAAAGCGGGCCTCGTATTCCTGGGCAGCCTCAGTTTCCCGCGATTCTGCGTATCTAACTAAGCTTCTGTTGTTCAATCCTATTTTGATGTTCGTCGAGAGGTTCAGCTGCTCGTATTTGACGTTGTTTTTTAGCTTTTGACCTCACTACTCCTATTGAAGCTCGTTTCTTAGGAGGCATTTATAAAAAATAAATTCACCATACATGTAAATAAACATATTGTAATGTTGAAAAAAAACAAAAAAACATATGGTTTAAAAATCCCAGAACTCGACGCCTACCAAGGGACGGTCTTACCGGGCCTTGTTGGCCTCTTCAAAATCTATAAAATGGTTTTTTAAGCCGTTTTTTTCGACTCAAACGGTCCATTTCGTAAAAAAAAACCATTGTAAAGCGAGATCATGACGAATTTTTTAACAATAAAGAATATACCAAGAGATTGGCTGAAGTTATGCACTTTTAATATGGACAGGTGTTCGCACCTGGTATCAAAGAACCACTGAGCGAAATTTGGAGAATTTAGGACAAACGGTATGGATTTCTATAAAGAACAAATAAACAAACAAACAGAATTTCAACTTTATTTATATAGATTTATTGGGATGATATTGTTATATTTTGTTTTAATTAGACTCAGAAGATAAAGATAAATAACTTAGAAACTTTAGTTGTGAATGTGTTAAAAGACGATGTTTTTATAAAAATAAAATATTTTACGAGTATATATAGGAGGTTTGAGTTTTTTAACAAAAAATAAACTAGTTGAAAATATGTTGTGAGACTTTTAAAATCGGAATAAACAAAAAAAATCCTTAGCTAAAAGGTGAATACGAGTATGAATTAATTAATATATGTTTTTATGACAGCGTGGGTTTTGTTTTTTGTATGCGGAGCGTCAAAATAATCCTCCTTGCTTTATGCTTATGTTAGTAAAGGTTTTTTATGGACTCGGGATACCTTCCGGGGGAACACCCTTCCTCAATCAGGTGAGAGACTTCTCATTCTAATAATGAATACGCAGTCCGCTCAAACTAAATTAAGATAATTTTTAAACTATTTTATTAGAAGATAAAAGATTCGACCACGGCCGGGAATCGAACCCAGGTCCTCTGCATCTACGTCGCAGCGCTCTTACCACTGAGCTAACCGTGAGTCCGTTCCGATCGTGATCGAATCTTTATCTTCTGTGAAAAGAAGAGAAAGATTCAGGGAGAGGACCTGGGTTCGATTCCCGGCCGTGGTCGAATCTTTTCTCTTCTAATAAAATAGTTTAAAATTATAAATTAATTATCTAACGATAACTAATTACTACATAACAACATAAATTAAGATAATTTGAGGAAAAAAATGAAAATGCTGTTGTTTTTTTTCTCGCCTTTTAGGCTATATTGAGTATCATTAAATGTCCCCCGGCTCCGGATTTCGAATATGCTATCTTCGGGTTTCCTTTAATACGTTGTATTTCTTAACGCGCAACGCGTATTTCTTAACGCATTTGCCCGCTCGGCCATCCCGCCACCCACCCTCAATGTTGTATTAAAATTACTAGTATATCTATAATTATTATTAATTATCTTGATTATAGATCATCAGTATCATCATTTGTCAAGTAATTGTTGCCTTTGCTACATTACAACGTTAACGAGGCCTATTATGAACGAATTCCCGAGCGGACACTTTGCCTGTTGTCGTTGTCAGACACATGCATGCATCTTGACCTCTTGCACTGGTTCTTCATGAATCAGTCATATATATTTTTTTGAAGGGGGGTCTGTCAACAAGACACAAATGGACACTTATTGTTAGTGATAACGATCCTTTCATGTAGGGACGGTAACGCTTTCTCGATAGATCCATCATGGCGTCTTTCAACACGGATATTTTTTGTTGAGCATTGATATAACGACTCAATTTCTACAGTTGAAGTAACTTTATAGGTGATTACTCTTATTGAAGAGCAAGGCTATTGAAAATCCTACTAATATGTTGACACTGTATGTGTAATTATAATTGTTAGATGATATTAACCTTTCAAAAAAGCAAGCATGTACTACGGAACCCAAGAAGAGTCTTTTATTCAATAATCGAAGGACAGGGTACTCATTTAGGGTATTCTAGTTTTTTAACGAGATTAAATCCCTCATTCCTTTCACCTGGGTCTTATTCCAAACATCGTCTGGTTTCAGTTACGAATGATTTCTGAAAGCGCTGGAGGAATATTATATCCTAGTAAAATCTTCGGATTTTTAGCTCAATCAAAGCAACATCTATGAATATTTTTAAAAAAAACTTCATAAATCAAAAAGAGCTGTTTAAAATTTAGACATTTTATATTGTTCTTCTTAAAAAAGAGTGAAAACATTGTTTATTATTTAAAACGATTTGTTGTATAATAAAAAATTATATCGGATGCTTGATGTCTATTCTAAACATGTCTTATTATAAAATTATGTTTTTTAAGGTTAATATTTTTTAAGGTATTTTAAGGTTAATATTATCTAAAAATCATGTTGTCTTGAAAAATCATGTTTTTTTGAGAAATAAAAAAATATACCCCTCCTTCTTTGTTGTTAGGTAGATAACATTTTCCTATCCTTCTTTTTTATTGTTACGTTTTCTCAGAAAACTGATTCGTTAAGTACTAGGAGGCTTGTAATTAGTTGCGTAAATATTTATGTCATCAACATTCACAGAGAAAATTTCCATTACAGATTTCAAAATTGAATTTTTCGATTTAGACGTACGGTTACAGTGTGACTTCACAAGAACATGTCTTTACTTTTACGTAAAAACATTACTAAAAATAAGGTGGTAAGATGTAAACAGAAAAAATGTATAATAAATCAGACAGTTTTTAGGTTTACTTAAGCCATGGTGGTGGAACTTTACCTAATTTTTAAAAAATCAAATATATCCACTGAATTTAATTTGTTTGTTTAATTTAACGTCACTTTATGCCACTAAGGCTAATGGACGATGCTGCAGTGAGAGTCCTAAATTTTGCCTCTCCAGGTATAATTAGGATTACCTTTTACCTTAATTAGGAGGACCCTTAACGAGTTTTTGACATCGTACAGGCTCGGGACCTCCATTTTACGTCCTATCCGAGGGACGGCATAGACAAGGATTTTTTACTCCTATTAAAAATCCTAGGGCCACCTATCTCCACTGAATGTCACGTTATGTTAAAAAAAAGAAAGATATTTAAAATAACAATCTTATTTTTTTTAATCAAAATTTCGTACTTTAAATTTGACTTGTGAGTGCCTAAAAAACCACGAAGATAAATATTTTTTCCATTCTTGGTTTTAAATATGTGAATGCCGTGACCAAGTAAAAAATATGAAGAGCATTTCCGCTGGGCAGGTCAATTCTTAGAAAGTGGGCACGAACCTAGTTGTTAAGGGATTACAATTACTTTTAATGAATTAACGAGAAAAGAACTTTCGAAAAAATAAATATATAAATTTTCGATTTATAAAATCACCTTTTCTTCTTTCCATTACTAAGGTAGCAAGTCATAGATGAACTTAAAGCTTGGTTATGTATTGAGATTCCTCAGGTTTAAGGTAAATTTAACAGTCGAACATAAAGCGATTACTTTATTAAAAGATAATAAATTAAATTAATATAAATTTGACTCTTCAATGTCCATATATAATGCCCTAAAGTTTCGTAGTTAAACCTCGTTAATTAGCCTGTAAAGTAAGCTTCATTAGTAATTCAACGCTCTGAAGTGTAATTTGCTGCCTTCTTACATGTATTCACCGAGAAATCCTTTTTCTCTGGAGTCTTTAGGTGGTCTATCGGTATTGAAAGTAGGTAGGGAGGCCCCCAAATTTAAATATAATAGCAAGACGAAAAGTGCGAGTATGGATAGTTATTTGATAAAATGTTGGGAGTGAGTGACCCGGCGTGAGCGTTAGTAGTTGCCGTGGGAAGTTGTTGGCCCACGCAGGCAGCCTATGTCATGTCGGCCAATCTCTGCTCTTGCTCTTCATGGGCCAATAAACGGGAGCTTCTTGCTCCTCTTCCTCTATCCGATAGAATATCAAGAAGGAAACGATTATGTTGATTTTAGAAATCACCTCCAACGGAAGGATAAGATGAGTCATTGAGCCACGCACAAGTTATTCGGAGCCTTAAGAAAATGTTGAAGATTTTTCAGCTTTCATCTTCTTGGCAATTCGAACTAAAGAACCAATCAATAAATAAAGACATTCCAATCTAAAATATTAATATAAAAACTCCCTCGATGGTTAGCTAAACAATAAATAAAACTTGAATTATACCTTTATATTAAAATGTAAAAACTCTGAAAGATACAATATACGTCTGAAATTCCAGAACATAATGTCTGGATTCACTAACATGCAGATCCATAAACTGCACCATTTGGCTCAAAGGTAACACAAAAACGAGAAAACAGAAAATCGCTTTATGACATCTGAGCGCTTTACTAAGTGTACGAGGAGGTGGCAGATTGACTAATATCCTGCTTACGAGATCACGTTCGAGCTTCATCTAAATGACTTTAAAACAGACACCAAGAGCGTATGAAAAGTCTCGTCTCACACACACACACCCAAAAAATCCAAAAATATATTGCCTAGATCGGTGGTTCTCAAACTGGGAGTTGTGAAGACAAGTCAGGAAGTGCTCGAAACCAGTTGAAAATAAAAAAAAGCTCTCACTTTGTTAAAATTTCAGTTTACAGTAATTTACGTAGTAGATATTGTTAAATTAGCCATGATTTATAGAAAATAAAAAACAAATTTTTCAATGTAATACTTATTCTATTATTTTAACATCCCATACAACCATTTTTGTAAAGGGGGGCGTGGAATTTCAACAGGGGGGGGGTGAAAAAGTTTTAGAACCACTGGACTAGAATAAAGTATCCTAAAAGGTGACCTCATACAGAGGCGCCAGTTAAATCATCTAACAAAAAGATCTCATCTGCTCCTTTTTCCAAAACTTTTTTTGTTTTTTATTGATTCAGATTTAACGATAATTTTAATCCATTAATTAATTAATAATTAATGACAGAACAAAAAGTTATTGAGTAGTTGATTAATAACCTCACAAGATGTTTTCTTACCTGATCTATTACGGACTTGTCATTAACCGCATTACAGTGTACAAGCAGTGTGACTTAGATAACAACATTTAGTTTTGCAGCCATGCAGATTGAATGCAGTTAAAGCTTTTATTCTTGAAATAAGTTCTCCTAACATTTTATTTTACAGACATGGCTGAATTTTAATCAGGATTCTGCACAAAATGTACACATACATGTCTATAAATTGCTATATATGAATTAAGAATTCTAACTTCATATCTCTACCCTCAGGTTCGGACCGATGGACCGGAAAAAGAATCTGAAATAACCATTTTTGGAAAAACATAAGATACCTGCTCCGGTTTATTGTATTCTTATACTCAAGGGGAAGAATTTAGCTAAGAGATAAGGCATGTCGTGAAGGAACCATTTAGATGCTGATGCCCGTTCTCTTATTTCTATTTTATATTTTTCGTATCCTTTTACATACTAAATCCAGAATGGTGATTATATTTTACAAAATTAGTTGAACGTTTTTTTCCTTTGAATTTTTTATTAAAACAAATGGTAAAATATTCCCAATTATTTATTAAAGATGTGATTTAAATTCAAAAAATATCAATGCTGTTCATTAAAGCTAAATATTATAATATATTTTGTATGCTGTAGGTATTATTTAAATTATTAGTAATTTCTGAACCTGACTGGAATAATTAATCCATTTCGTCCCAATGCTAGAAATAATATGAATTGTCCGTGTTTCTTTCTGCGTCCATGTATGCCGTAAATATATTATTGATAATTAAAAAGTCATAGCCCTTCGGGAACGATGTTTTTGGAAAACGCAACTACATGGTATTAAGGGTTGAAATGTGAAAAAAAAAAAAAAAAAAAAAATTACGAACACATTCCTTTATTCAAGATTAGACATTCAAAAACATTTAAAAATTTATTTTTCACGATACTCTTCAAACATCACTAATTTAGTTTGAATTGTCACATTTCTAAAACAACGCATATTTGAAGTTTTCAAGATCACCAAAAAACAAAAACAAAAAACTATCTTTGACATTTTTAAAAATAATTTAGAACCTTATACATACATTAATTGAAGGGGTCGGGGCAAAATAGTGCTAAGCAACATTTTCAACAAAAATAAACTGTAGTTGCCGTCTCTTGTATTTTATGTAGTACTGTATGTCTATGATGGAAATGCCACCTGAAATATGACTATGGAGCACTCTATAGTCAAATTAGGGGACATTTCCATCATAGACATATAGTACTACATAATATACAAGAGACGGCAGCTACAGTTTACTTTTGTTAAAAATTTTGCTTCGCACTATTTTACCCCGACCTCTTAAATTAAAACAAAAATCACATAATAATTTACTAAAAAAGTAGTAGTAATAATTATGCCTATACACATCTCTCTGGAACAAAATAGTTTAATCCCCCCCCCCCCCAAAGATTCCTAACATAGATCATACTCGTCAATTTCAAACTTCAAATCTTGTGCATAATATAGGTAATTTAACCGATATCACGCTCAACCACCAGGTTTTCCTCTAAAGGATTAAGATATCATGCTCCATCAATAAATAAAAAACTAATTAAATTAAATAAGTTCAGGTTATTGCTTGATTTTCGGGTACTTCAACATGAATATGTCCATTGAGCCCAGTGTTTGGAGTACAAATCATTAAACCACTGCTACTAGAGTCATTTTTTTTTTTTTTTTAATACAACATGTAAATGTGAATCGTATCATATGCGTCAAGCAACCTTCGACCCTTCTTTAAGCATGTAGTTCTCTTACTTAACTCCAGTGATGGAGGATGGTTTGACAGGCGGACTCGGACAACGCGCAGGCAAGTGTTCTTAGGGATTGGAACAAGGGATTAAAGTTGTTAACCGAAGTTGATGGCCGGTCTGGAAGATAAGGACGTGGGGACGGTTGGTAGCAGTGTAATCCCCGGAACACGCAGCAGTGTGGCCACAATCTCATCACGACTTTAAGGTTTAGTGCTTCCGTTTAACAAGGCGGAACTAAACCGCTTTCCCCTCAGTAGTTTTGTCACAACTAATTTACTAATCGCATTAGTCTGGAGCATCTTTCTTTATATCTGCTCTGATGTTTGGCTTCTTCTGGAGCCTTTAGACCAAATCCTTAATCGATTGAGTTGGTTCAAAATGGATCCTGATTAGCTGGTGGTAGCAGCTCATTTTATTGCATATTTAATTTAAGCTTATACAGAAGCTAAGAAATGCCCATAATGGATATCGTCGGAAGATTATGAAACAAGGCTTTAAAGTCAACATTCGATCGATTTAGAGGCATCTTTAGTGTAAAAAAAATATATAATATCCCATAATTTTAATTAATCTAATCTTAGTTTGTGGCTGACCACCATATATCCCATACTTTAACATACTCCAAATATTTTTCAGTAGAGCGCTACTGTTTCAGATTGGTATATATTTTTTTCTTTCAGTAAATGTTGATGTGATATGTCCATCAAGGGCGTCCGCAAGATTTCCGCTAATGGGGGGGGGGGAGGGCAGGCAGATGAAATTTCGTCTAGTCGGCAGTTTGGTAAAATTCTTGTGACCGGTGTGGGTCAATGTAATGGATCAACCAATCAAGGTTGGAGGTATTCTGCCTATGAAAGGCTCAATTAATAGTTCAAATAAACCTTATTTATGTTTAAAACATAATATATGTTTTTATATAATACCTAATACGTATAGTAAACTTGAGGCGTTTGCTATCAAAACCAGCTCATTCCATTTTTGGAAATTTTACAGAAGAGACAAAAAACTTCTCACGTCCACAGTTCTAAAGCTAGATTTTTTTTAAAAAATTTCTAAATGTAGGTATAACCGCCTAGAATTTGATTAGTTTTTCATTTTCATTCCAGGTGCATTACCTTAGGCACGATTTTTCATGTTGTTTTTTTCAGTTTTTTGTTCAATTAAGTTGATGAAATTGGTTTTTCCAGTTTACCAGTTAATATTTGTGTCTTTGCGAGTTTTTAATAAATTACATCTACTTAACTTTTTAGAATTATCTGAAATTTAACTGAACTTTAATTGAAACATAAACTGTGGTACAATGTGAAAATAGTCATAAATTACAACGCCATATGGCACAGAATGTTTTTTTTATTTATCAAAGAAAAATAATATTGTAAATAAAATGCAGATAGCAAGTAGAGAAAGGAAAAAGAAGGCTCGTTATTTAAATGAAATTGTTGTCGTCGTAATACATCGGCTCACATTCTTAGTTTTCTTCTGCTGGCCTTCCTTCCTGAAATGAGCTGGATTTGAGCTATATCCCTTCGTCAGGTCATGAAGGACCCTCTAAACTTTCAAAATATGCAAAAAAGTGGATTTCAGAAAAATATGGAATGAGCTGGTTTTGATAGCAAACGCCTCACTTATAAGAATTTATTTAATTTTTAATCATATTCTTAGCTTTCAAGTTACATTTTTTTCGAAGGAAGGTATTCATTTAGGGAGGATGTGCGATGCACGGAGTTCCTTGTGCATTAATACAATTTCTTAAATACATTAAAATTTATTGGGTTGAATATTAAAGAAATTTACATGTAAAAGACGATGACCCAATAAATATTGTAACGTTAAACAAAAACATGTGGATTAAAAGTCCCAGACCTTTCAGTGGAACTGGAACAAACTGTCATAGCACGTGTTTGTGACTACAAAGTTCGCGGAGCATCCACGCCGTTCTTGACCATTCTCCTTACGACTATGTATAAGGAGCGAGTGACTGGACAGTTGGTCTCAGTCTTTGTTAAAGAGAAGCTCAAGTCATAGGTTATCTGTGTGTTACAAAGTAATAATTTTTGTAAGTATTGTTACAATATTATATTTGATTTTTTGTTTTTTTATATTTCTAAAACCAGGGGATGTTCTTTTGCTCATTTTTTTCTTTAGGATGTGCCGTATTGGATGCGAAACTCACGTCAAAAAAATAATCCTAAATGGCAGATTGGAATAGCATCGATATCATTGCCCGTCACGGTTCCTTTCCACAGATAACTATGCATATGCGTTAGCTTTCAGCTGCATTCATTATCAGCAAATTTTATTTCCGGGATCGAGATGGCAGATTTCGAAATATTTCGAAGAATTGGGTTATTGATATGGATCGTAAAAATAATTTTACACGGCTAAATATAGACAGTTTACGATGCCGGGTCCGTTTTGTTTTAGGAAGGAGAATGCATTAAGAATTCCAATGAAAAATTTCCTTTTTTAATTTATATTAATTTTTTTAACCGTTATATAATAACAATTAATTTCAACATAATTAATTATTAGTGGTGCCTTAATATCATCTGGGAAATAGAAATAGGTCTCTATACAGTAAAACAATAATTATACTCTTGAATAAAAAATAATGACGGATAATCATGAAATGTTCATATTAGCATTTTAATTTTTTCCAGTGTGTTTACGCATCATTAATATTAATATTTTTTTTCTTCAGGTTTTAAACCGTTCCTCGGGGTCCGATTTCTTACATTCCCTTCATAACAGCCGATTTTAACATGAAAATGTCCGAAAGGCCGAACACTTCCAACACTCAATTTAGTCGAGTTTTAATTAGATTATTGCTTTTTAGTGTAAAAAATGCAGAAAACTAGAGCAAATAAAGATTTGTGTAAAAAGTTAGATATTCCCCCATCCAGGCTGCTTCAAAGAACATCTATTAATATAAATTTTAATAACTTTTAAAATGTGTAATCTTGATTAAAATAATGCGTTAGTAAAACCATATTTTCGAACCCTCATGAGTTTCGAATCATTCCAAAAAATGGAATGCCCAAAAGGCTATAATTTTTATATTTACCAACATATATATTTGACATTTATTAATATAGATATGGAAAGAAAAAATTCATATTATTTCGACCCTTGGGACGAAGGGTGTTAATCCAACATAATGCATAAACCTCGATAGTCTCATCACTTTTAGAAAACTAATATAGACCTCATGTCCTCATGTCATGTTGGCTTTCCGTTTGAAAAAAAATCAAATGGTTTTTTAAAAGACCTAGTAAGAATTTACGAATAGAAGTCATCATGGAAATCTTTAAGCCTATTCAGCCTTATTATAAATATTGCAATTATTCTATTCGTTGAAATTGTAAACAAATTTGCCACATAATCATATAAATTTACATATTTTAATAATGTATTTCACCAAATCGACTATAAATATTATTCACTCACTATTCAACTTATGTTTTTTGTATTATATTATTAGAATACAAATATTAGATACTCAGATGAGGGGAAAACCTAAATCAACTAGGTTTTTTACTGCTATGGTATAAGTTGCTGTTGTCGAATTTATGGAAAAAAACTACAGCCTAACGTTTTGTTTTACCGAGTAATAATAAAAACCGTCCTAAACATAGTTCCATCGATAATTTCAAATTGTGGATATCGTACAGGCCTGCAAGGAATAGTAATTAGTCCGTTTACTTAAGGCCACTTTCATCTCTAGTAAATTCCAGTAACTACTATTTTCTCATTCCGTAATCGTTTGTGTCTGTCATTTCAATTAGGTTCAACTGTGGCCATGCAACTCATCTCTCTCTCTTTTCTTATAAACTGATTGCCAAAATGTTTATGTTTGTAAACTATGAACAACAAGCATTGGAAACACGTAATAATAAAATCGGCCAAATTATCTCATTTATTTGATTTATATGGGTGAATTTCCCAATGTAGATTATAAAATCGAAAATTAGCTCTTCCGAATCTGGGATTGAGCAATATAGAAAAATCCAAAAGGTTATGAATACCAATGAGAGCCTATCGCCTCCAAACTAAAAAAGATTGAGTTATATCCATGCATGTTTTGAATAAATCATATATAAAAATGTGTAGGCATCAGCTGCTGTATTAGTTCGCTATCTGTTTAAAATAAATATATTTTATATACTTATATATATCATCGACTACTGTTTTGTAAATATATGTTTGGTTGTATACTGTTGTTTTTTTTTTCTACATGCATTCAAAGGAATTTCCTCAAATCTTTCGATACTTTTTTCTAAGTCCAGGTTTAGTTGCCATATTCTGGAGCTCGTTGTCGTAGTTTAGCAAACACCTAATTTTGAGATTTTATATAGGCTCCGTGGATTTCGTTGGAGTTCGTAACATCATGTAAACTGGAAGAAACAGCTCTTCAAATATGTCTATTAGACAAGTTTAATTTTTTTAAAATAAACTGTTTGAAATTTCGATTTTAATCTAGGGGGCAACAGCCTTACTCCCTCCAATCTTTACCTGAAAGCAAATACCTCACTAAACGAAAGCTTATCTACCGGCCAATAAAACTACGAGCAGATTCACCCGTATCATAAATTAGATCCTACAAATCTTTTATGAAACAAAAGAAAAATTTGCAAATGACGAAGACGCTGCGTGATTAAGTTTTATCTCAAATCTAATCAAAATTCGAACTCGTTAACAAGGCTGTCGAGTTCGATAACCAGATAAGTGCTTTTCGGGTGCTTAATTATAAACCGGTAGGAAGGGCGCAAGTGACCGGTCCGCTCCGGAGTGATATTCCGTCGGGGGAGATCGCCTTCGAGTCTACCATCTTCGAAAATTACAAGAAAATCGTTTATATTTCAAAATATTTGTTGAATCGTGAATATTTTATCAGGTCAAATTTTATGTATCCTAAGGAATCCTGAAATATACAATCGAAAAATTTTCTGATATGAATCACCGATACGGTCTCTCATCCAGTTCTTTTTTTCTCCCTCGTATTAATGGACCCGCCAGATGTGGTCACATCTCTTATTAATATGTGGGTTCGTTCCAGAGCTCCTAACGAGGGGTTTGCGGCACCATGGTACGGATGACTAGGAGTTCTATCAGCTCGACGAATTTCAAAAAAAATTCTATAAATCTATTTTATTTATTTATTTGATTTTATATTTTTGGGAGGTTTACGGGCCAAGAAGATATTTAGCCACCCAAATAAGTTTCTCCACTTCTACCTTCTTTATTTATTTGGCACTTTTTTCTTCCCCCCCCCCCCTTCCTCGCCTCGGGGAATAATGCTGAGTATTATTAAATGTCCCCTGGCTCCAGGTTTTGAACTTACTATCTTCGAGTTCCCAATTGTATTTTCTAACGCTTTAGACCTCTCTGTGAACCCCCTACCCATTTTTTTATTTGACAACTAGGATTCAAAATATTTTTTACGTGATGGTTGTTCCCAGACGATATTAAATTAGGCTTAATGTTTGCTAACTTAAGAGTGGAATATTGTAAACTTGCAACTTTTAGTCAGTACTATTACCTCTGATTGTAGGGGCAGTAAAAATTAAGCAGTATTTGTTTGTTTGTTTTTTTAAACGTCACTTTATGCTTCTCAAGCTAATCGGACGATGCTACAGTGGGACTCCTAAATTTTGACAATCCAGGTATAACAGGATAGGAACCTTTGACGATTACTATTCATCGTTCAGGATCGGGGCCTCCATTTTACGTCCTACCCGAGGGACGGCATAGCAAAGGATATTTTAATCCCTTTAAATATTCTACGGCCACCGCGGGACGCGATCCTATGAATCCTAGGAACCTGCGACCTTTAGTATTGTTATTAAGCAGTATTTTATAAGATACTTATGAATATCCAGTGGGCGCTCTTTCGTTTGGAATCAATCCTGTTTTGAGCAAAAAAGAGCAACAAATATATAAACAATTTGTTGTTCCCAGACGATATTAAATTAGGCTTACTGTTTGTTAACTTAACAGTGGTATATTGTAAACTTGCAACTTCTAGTCGTTACTATATTATAGTAAAGGTACTATAATATGGTATAGGTAATATTATTATCTATGATTGCAGGGACAGTAAAAATTAAGCAGTATTTGTTGGTTTTTTTTAATGTAATTTTATGCTTCTCAGGCTAATCGGACGATGCTATAGTGGGATTCCTAAATTTTGCTCATCCAGCTATAATTAGGATCGGAATCTTTAACGATTACCTGACATCGTTCAGGATCGGGAGCGTAACGAGGGACGGTATAGCCAAGGATTTTTTAATCCCTTTAAAAAATCGACGGCCACCGCGGGACGCGATCCTATGAATCCTAGGAACCTGCGACCTTTGGTATTGTAATTAAGCAGTATTTTATAAGGTACTTTATACCTAAATATCCAATGGGCGCTCTTTCGTTTGGAATCAATCCTGTTTTAAGCAAAAAAAGTACAACATTATATATATAAAAAATCTTTACGAGGATATCAATTATATATAAAAGTCTAATAAAGTATCAGTTTACGTTTTTAACAATTCATGATACCTTGTTAGCTTGCTAATGATCCATAAAAATCTTATCGTTCTAATCAATCGTAAAAAAGAAACGAGGAGTGTAAATCGAACTTTAACGATCCTAATTTGAATTATATTATAAATAAAAGGAGGTGTGAAATACTTAAAAGATAGGATAGTTTTTATCTCGATCATTGCTCTCAATATTTCTTTTATTGCAGATTAAGTGCTTATTATAATAAGATTGAGTGTGATTATTTTTAATGTCGGTCTAAGTTGATTTATTGACACAACACTTCATTTTCTTTCGATATTTAGGGTGGATAAGCATCCAGTAGCCAAATCTATTTTTTCCGGCTTGGACTAGGAAAATGCGTGTTTTTCCCCTGGGCAATTATGTGTCGCCTTTTCACGTACGGGGAAAACATCAAATATATTTTTTTAGTAAAAGACAGGTTAACCAGAATCATTGTGCAGCTATTGGTACTGCAATAAATAGGTACTGTAAATTCTAATAATAAAAAAAATGTTAATTATTGTTATAAAACGTTATAAATTATCGTTATCAATCTCATTCATAAAATTACATGTTTATGTTTTGATAAGTACCACCTTAAGAACATGCAGCATGGTTTGAGATTGCTGGCTTTTCATAACCTGTTTTAGGTAGTACCTACTGATACGATACCTCATATCATCATGTGTTATGTTCGGAATTTATTTATTATGTATTATGGCAAATGATTAAGTTGGTACATTTTTTCTATTGTCATTTTACTGGACCATATTTCAATTATATTCATCATTAGTTCCTTTTAGATTTGTTTTACCAAACAATTTTTAATTTGGCATTCTATTTTGAATCCCTAAATCCCCTTTTAGATAAATTAAAAAAAATTTTGCAGGGACCTCTACTGAAAGATATATTTATGTTAAACGGCTTGATGGAATACATTTTTGTAAACAATACTTAATACAAGTATATGATTGTTTCATGGATCACTTCAGCCCAATAAATTACTTTGCATGAAATATTGGTCATATATAATTTAGGTTGTTAAACAAGAAGATGCTGTATCTTTATGAACAATTTATGTATTGATGTTCCAACCGAATTGGCTGTATTTGTTGTCAACTCATGAATTGGTGTTCATTGAGCATTGAGCGAATAGGCACACGATCGAGATAAACCTATAGATCGCTGCTTTGTCACAGCTGTACTCACAAAAGTCTCTTTAACGTATTCTAATGTAAATTTGTAACGTGCCCAACGTATGGCTGGCACAATAGCTCAATCACATGCTGTCCTTTTCCCTTTTCAAATTATTTTCAGCTGTATTTCATCTTAACAATAATTTATTTAGGATATATATTTGAAGCTCTGCACGAATGATATAAGATTATATTATTGGAATATACCGCTTGTTTGTCCTGTTTTGATGGTTATTAAAACAGCAAGAGACAAATGAAAATTATCCAGCTAGTTCATCGTAAATTTGATTAAGGAAGAATTATATGTTGATCTTATTCCTTAATTTTAACGGCCATTTAAAAATATATTAAATTTAAATAATTAACATGAATCATACAACTTTGTAATAAAAAATAAAACTATTAGGTGGTTGCACACTATTTTTTAGTACCTAAACACAAATGAAACCTATGTTTGTTTTTTGTACTTGAATCGTTTATTTCAAAAACTCGTCAACTGACTTTCCTATATAAACTCAGATATGAACAGATCCTGCATGGCCTACTATAAACACACCGCTTTACCCTTAAATAGCTGCTCCCCCCCTTATTTTTAATGTTTATTTCTGATGATAGATAGGTTAAAGAAACATAGTTTGTTAGTGGTTTTTAAAATATGCTGATATATATACTATTTTTTCCATAGCAACGTTATATATTTAATAATACGGGTATTCCATGTATAATGTAAAACAACAAAAATTTTGTATGACTGACTAATTAGTCATAGGTGTGATAATTCTACGTATTTGTATGTGAATCACAATTCTAGATAATCTGTTTGATATATGCAAACAATAAAGTCTATATGCAATTGTCAATGTTTGCACGGTGCGGATTGCACTCTTAGCGGAATCCCAGGATTAAACTAAGAATGCAACAGAATAATATAATTGTGATTACAAAAATGATAATAAAAAAAAAAAAAGGATTGACCTAGTTCTTAATAATATAAAGACATTCGCCTGATCTAGGCTCTATTTATAAATGAGCTTAACATATGTAACAACACGCCGAGTGTATTAAATGTATCAAATTACTTCTTATGCCCGATAAGACAAATGTACTCAAAGGATGATAATGAGGATGGATAATAACAGCTATAGTTATCTCGGTTTATTATCTTGTTGGCCAATAAAGGGTTTTATTACTTTCATAGAGCTCCTCAAATGACTTCATCTTTAATAGCTGACTCCTGATAGCGACTCCTTGCAGGCCTTCACATAAAAGAAGAATGGGGCCAGAGTGAACCAGGGGATATCATGGGAAAGATAAATAATTAAAAAAATATATAAATTCCATCTGTGGCTCTCTCAGCGAATAAAGGTCTGGTCAGGCATAACCGCACCGCAGCACGGCCGCGTATCGGATCTGATTAATTTACGAAGGATAATTAGTAACCGGTCACACTTGCCGGACACCGCTTCATCCGACACATACTATCTATCCTTCGTTAATTAATCAGGTCCGATACACGCCTGTGCTGCGGTGCGGTTATGTTTGACCAAAGCTTAATGCCCAACTGCAACTTAATGCCCAGTGATCTTCTTCCGAGATGACTCACAAAATGATATCTTAAAGGCAACTTGAGTTATGCATTTATCATTAATATTTTACCCGAAAACTTAGGTATTCGCATTGGTCATTGGAATTGGAAAGGTCGTTGGAAAGAGATGGGAGTTGGTTTTTTGTCAGTTTTAGAGCCAATAGAACACGTTAATTTGGCCTCGTGGAAGATTGTTAAAAAATATATTAGTACCGCTTCTGAATTTTCTTTTTCAGTGTTGATATGTGATTTGACCAAAATCTGACTCAACTCCCAGTTTTTCTCACTATAGGAGAGTTGGCTGAGCAGGCTATCCGCTTAAATACGCGTTGTCACCCATGACCATATGGATAACCAAAAGTTTTCAAGTTCAAGGTCCGATTGCTGGCTTTACGACCTACTCCATACCTCCATGCAAGCAAGGATGAAAATAAATATGATTTGTGCCGTCCCAACGAATAAGTGGTTATGTCGAATCTGCACCAAAATGGGTTAACTGATTAAAAAGAAGTATAGAGGCGATTTCTTCGTAGGGAATAAGTTTCGAAGTCAGGCGTTCATTTGAAATGCAGTTATCACAATATTCATTAAATCTGTTGTAATCAATTCTTGAACAGTAGTAAACTGTTAAACTTCATTTCCGATGAAATCTATTCAGTTGTTTAAATGGCTGTAATTAGTACCTTATTTTATAGCGATACTATTTAAAACTTGAAAAGTCGTGCCCAGAAAAGTAAGGAATTTTGACCTAGCCACAGATCTTATTATCCAATGTATTGAAGGTCTCCCGACCTCATTCGAACCAGTTACCATGATTATAGTAGTCCCCAGTACTTCCCAATATACTTTTTCAAACACATTTTCATATTACGATGCAGCACATCCTGCGGCTCTCTGAAGATTATATAAGTTGAAAATCGAAATTTCGTTGTTTTCTAAGCTGAAAAATACCATAAATTTTCGGTGGTGAATTTGGTCAAAAGATTCCCGTTTTTCAAGTTATCCACACGTCCCAAACAAATTAGAGGATTAAACTGTGTGTGTAAATTGAGGTGAAGTTAAAGAATTGCCTTTCGGATACTCAACTGTTTCAACTCACCCTCAAAGTGTTTTTCATTTTCTTGATGTTAGAGATAAAAAAAAATTCTTCTCAATTAAGCATTAATGGAACTCTTATATCACTCTTCATTGGTTTTATAATAAAAACATTTTTTTTCTTCTGATCTCAAATGAAGGCCAACTGCGGCCGAATGATATGAATATAAAACTAAAAAATATCACTTAGATAATAAAGAAATATAAATAAATAATAATAATACTTATTTATATTTCTGTGGAAATGATTTTGTATATTTCCTATTATTGCACGGGAGAAACATAAAAAAGATTTGAAATAATCTGTGTGAGGAAACGAAAACAGGAAAGAAAACCAACTTTTATCAAGTTAATGTCCGTAGTTCAATGAATGATTCATACCGCCAACATGTGTGCCTTATCATTTTTTTTATCCTGAACATTTGAAACTTTATTTAAACGCTATGACGCCAATCGCGAAAATGATGAGCTGTATTCTAAGGAAGTACAGTCATGAATAGTTTGACAACATATGTCCTACGCGGATGATGTGATAATCATCCACATGTAACCGAGAATTTCAAGTTGCTTCGCATAAATCTGGTCTCGATGTTAATATACAAAAAACAAAATGCATGACGTCCTCCAGAATTGAAATTCAAAAAGACCAACGTATAGACATTTTAACCAAGTTTTTGAAAGCGTATCTGATTTCAAATAACTTGGGTCGTTAGTAACAACGAGGAAACTCATTGGGAAAGAAATAAAAATAAGACTGGCAGCTGGCAGTAGGTGGCACTCTGTTTTAGAAACCTCTCAAATAGAGCGAAATTGGTGACATAGAAAAATCATCCTCCAGTAGTGATATATGGTAGTGAGGCATGGGTACTGATACAAGAATATGAAAGAATCATTAGGGTATGGGAAAAAAAGGTTCTGCGAATAATTTTCGGGCCCTTTATTATCGGGGCAAGAGACTATGGTGATGTATGTATACATCAAAATGGCCATAATACGATGGCTTGGCCATGTGGAAAAAATGCTAGCGAACCGTCTACCGAAAAGGTAACTCTACGAAACGCTGGGAGGAAGCCCAGCAGTAAGGTGAACAATTGTTCTTTGAAAGCCTCTCTTTCTGATAAAAATGGCAATTTAATTCTTAGAAACGGATAATCAGGGAGAGAACAAAGTCAGATCATCTTTTTAAACAACCTTTAACCAAGAATTAGTACATCCTTACCAAGCAAAAAATTAAGACCCACGTAATGAAGCTATAGTTTATTTTTTTTAATGGCCTTGTTTTGTCTCTTTTATAAGTTGTTTGTTAGTTTTCCGAACCTTTGCTCCCCCACCCAATCATGTGAATCTCCCACGGCAAAACTCCAGCCAAAATCGTAAACAGGATTCAGGATCCTTATAATCTGAAGGGTATGGATCCTGTTTGAGAACCATTCATTATCATGACCTCACTAGCTGAAACATGGCACATGAACAACCGCAGAACTTGCGGACCGCACAGACACGAGACCGGACAGATGTACAAGCCGAAATAGAGGCGGGGTGATAAATTCGACAGGTACAATAGAGGAGATTGCCATGGGCGCGGTGGATCCATCAGGGCTGAAGCAATAGATAATTGAGCCCATCATTATCTGTAACAAATGCCATTAGATAAATCACCAATCACAAGCCGCCATCTACCTGTCCTTGACCTCTTTAGCCAAAGGTTCAGTTCCCTTTAATAACAATAATTCCATGTATTTTATATGTTTTTTATTTATTCACACCTAGTGTTATAAAAACAGGCGCTCTATATAATTATCGTTGCCAAATACGTATTATTTTTTTTTTTTAAACATGGAGAATCGTGAATGAGCGGGTAGAGGCCAAGAAAGCAAGCAGCCATTAAAATCCGCCCACTCTTGATAATATATTCATTAAATTCCAGATCCAATGATGATAACTACTGAGGACTATTATTTCCAATTATGAATTGGATTTCCTATTTACAAGTAGATAACTTGGAAACTCTGAGGGATATTACAGTTCTCCACCGTTTAACATAGTTCAAGATCGCTTCGTTCGCACGTTTATAAGCCGATTTAATAATTGCAAGCATTAATATTTATTAAGTAGAATTTTTAATAAGTTAATATTTTACACTGAAACCTGTCCCTTACAAGGAAGCCGACTATTTCATGAACACCGATTATGAGGTGATCTGAAATATCCTCAAAACAATTAATGGTTTTTCCTGATTCATGGAAGGAACATTTTACGGAAGGGGGGGGGGAGGGTTGAGTTAAGCTTCCTGTACATATTTAGGAAGGATATCGATTCCCATATTGCTGAGACTATTAAGCACCTAATTCCTGTCTTTGAGGAACAATAACTCAGAATGAAGAGAAAAACTGGAATCTTCGTCCTTTGAGAGAACGACTTCTATCAGGAAGGATGGAAATTGGCAATGTGCCTAGCTCCATTTTATTTCTGGAAGAAGAAGAAGATGATGACCTGCTTCTGGCAGGACACTGGAAGGATGAGATGAAAAAGGAAACAAAAAAAAAAAGAAAAAAAAACATGAACGAAAGGAACTAAAACTAAAAGATAGGGTTGTTACATTAATTAATTCTAATTGTTCCGTGGAAATAATTCGTATACCATATTAACCAGTTACGTATCAGCCAGATTATGAAACTAAGTAAACACGGCATATTAAACAGAAAATTTTTATCTTCACTCTGTAAAATAGAGCATGAACAGAATTCAAATTTCTTTAACTTTGTTAATAATCCGATTTTCATATTTTTTTTATATTTTGGGATATTGGTTAGAGCCATGGTGAGATTACTGCATAAAGAAAAGGACTTCATTTTTTCTTTCTTTTTTTGTTAAGGAAATACAGTGACCTTTCAGTTTCGCATTTACTTAATATCAAAGAAACTATACTTTTTTAATTATGAGCCAAAGAATTTATCATTTCCTCATATCGCTTCCTTTGAGTTATTTGGGGGATCTGACTAACTAACTACTTTTCCTGACTGTAGGGGAAGAAAATCTTCAAAATGATGGTAAATTTTATGAAGTATTAAGAACGATATGGCTCACCGAAAAAAAATGAAGAATCCTTTAGAAATAATATATAAGATAAATTGGACAAAATTAGGAATTCGTCGAAAATTGATTCGAATAAAAAAAAAAAAAAGTAATAGCAAAATTTTTAGTTCGAATTATTTATAATGGATAAAGACAAAATATTCAAAATACTTAAGTATTAATTTACTTATTAAATATTCAATAGTTTTAAATTTAATCCATCGAATTAATTTTCATCCGATAAAAAATAGTTCAAATAAAATTTTCTAAAGAAAACTGAATAACCGCAGTATACAGAATCATGGGAGTACTAACACTTTCACAATGTACGAATTCGTGTTAAATTTCGATTTTTATAATTATATTTAGCAAAAAAAATCTGGTGCGTAAGATTATTAACTTTATTTATGCATTATTCTAAATTTTACTTGTTTACTACAAATAATTTATTGTATTATTAATTTATTTTTGTATCACTAAAAATGTATATGTTGTGTTCGTTGGACAGATTTGTAATTTTAACGTAATAAGCTGAAAATATTTTTTAACTATTTTTTTTCCAAATATGCATGCAGTATAACAGTTATTAATTACGAAAAAAGTGTTAGGAGTTGTTCTTTCATATGTATAAGGTAGTTCATTTTGAAGAAAAGAGAAAATATAAAAAATTTTACTGAAATAAAAAATAACTCATTTTACAGATAAGAAGTTTCTGAGTCTATTCCGGGGTCAGAGATTACCCAGTGTAGCATTAGGCCTAGAGCCAAAAATGCACAACCCATTTTCCATCTTCCACGTTCTTTCCTCCACTCTTGAGCGATACTTACTATTCTTTGCATTAAAGGCTGCCAAGCAGACACTATAAACTCAAGTTCGATGCTCACCACATAATATTTCATTAATAATGATCCGCTTTTTCTTAAATGCAACAACACTCTTGTCCTTTTCTACCTGATGTATACTTATCCAAAGTATGTGGAAGAAATACGAGGCCTTGATATTGATATGAAATCGATCCTCGAGGCGATATTAACCACCATATTTTCTTCATTTAATAGTGTGGATTGGTTACGAACTAGGCCTGATAATGCTGTCCAATATTTCCCAAAAGCATGAAAACGTTGGTCGTTGTTCACTAACACTTGAAAACTGTTCTCTGCTTTCTGTTGGTTAAGCATCACTGTTTCGTATGACATTCGTTCACTTTTTCGTTTCTTCTACTTTTTATTTTCACTTAACTATACATAAAATATGTAGTAAGGGAAAGTATTGCGATCGTGAAAAATTTCGACTTCCGGGTTTCATCGGAAACACACGTTTTGGGGTCCCCTGAGTCCAAATAACCAGGTCCCGCGAAATGGTCTGTGTGTGTTTCTGTGTGTGAACAGACTAGCTCAAAAACTATAAATCGTACGAACCTGAAATTGAGTATTTGGTGTATGTATATGCCCTCGATGTGACAGCAAAAATTTCATCGAAATTGGTCAAACGGAGAGGGCACTTTATTTCATAACTTTTTTTCCCATTTTTACGTTTTTATCGATTTTCTCAAAAACGGCTTTAACGATTTTGATCAAACTTGTCATGTTTGATATGAATCAAGTATTCTTTAATATCAGGGAAGCTTTGTCATTATTAAAATGTTCTGAAGGGGGCTTAAATGGGGAAGGGGCTTTTTTTTGTTTTCCTATAAAGTAGCTTTGTTTTTGTATATATTGAGAAATTAACTGTCTCCCGTTACGTCTAAGAATAAGAAATGGCTAAACATGAAATATGAAAAAATCAATTAAACATATATAGAAGGAATAAAGAAAAATATTCCGTCAACGCTGCGCCCACGCATGCGCAGTACGCCTTTAATGACATAACATTGTTTATAATTAAAAACGTTCTGTTCATTTAATGCAAATTATTTATTTCATGGTAACTAAATGGTAAATAAAATCAGACGCGATGGAGTATTATGCTTGCTTCTAGGAATGGGATTGAACAAAACACGTCAATTTATAATCTAAGTAAGTTTGTAAGTGAAAGTTTTATGGTGCGCGCATTGTACCAGATTTTTTTTTAAGAAGTCATTAAAGCTGAAGTATCTTGAACTTTGCTAAGGGGATGATACTACATGATACATGATACCGACATGATACAGTTTAGTTCATTTATTGATATTAATAGACGTTTGGGACTGACATATTTGACTTTAATGCTATGTAAATATTTGTATAAATAAATTGAGCTAATATTTCGTTGCGAAGGACTATTTGGGTAAATTAGTGCCGTCAGGGCAGATCGCGGCTGTCTCGCGGAGGGACCAGATCCTGACAACTTCCAGACAATGGGGTCCTGCCCACACGGCCCAGCTTCATCCATGTCTTTTCAAACGGTAATCGCTGCTTTTACATACTCATTTTCCAACTTATACATATGTATTCATGCGTGTCTCAACGCTATGTCAAAACAACCGTACAGTTTATTTTATTTTCGGATTCTGACGAGTAATAAAGCTGAGATGGAAGATCTTCTTTACCGATGTCTATATTAATTTAGGAAGAGTCAATACCTTAATCTATTAGAAAATATTATTTTATCAAATATAAACTTGAATTTCTGGGTATGGTTATATGAAGAAAGCAAAGCGTTCTCAAACTCCAGATAATTTTCTATTCTGTTGAACCAGGTGAGTATTTGCCTTGCAATCTAGAAATAGTAGTTGGAGAAAAAAAAAAACTCCCTAACTTCGCAATTTATGACATATTAAAATTATATCACAAACTAAAATACACCTTAATTGCTTGTATAAAAGTCGTAAAATGTGTGTTTCTAAAATTTTATCTCAGCTATAGAATATCTGGAAACCTTCGTTTCTTCCCTAAATGATGTCACTGTACTATTTCCGTAACTGGAGATATTACGTCCGTACGTTACTGCTCTATGTTTAGATTCTTGAAAAACTAAGCTAAAGATATTCGTTTTTATATTTTAACTTTTTTTAATAGCAAACTCCTTATTCATTTTAATATACGCCATGAAGTGAAATTTAACATTTTTTTTCCTTACTCGATATGATCGTTAATTTTGTTTGACTGGCAACGCGGTTCAGCGAGAGAAGTTGAGAGTACATGAAGTTCTGTTTTCCCGTCAGAAGTCCTGTATCCTATTTTTATTTCTTTCATTTATATATTGTAGATATTTTGTTGAATGTAGCCCCATATTCCTTTTAACAAATCCCTTCCTTGGCACAGCACTGTTGCAGCATAAATGCAATATTATTTAAAGAGAACAAAAAAGAGAAAAAAACATCATACATTACTTTACATCATAATTATTATTCTCCAGTCTATTATTAAAATAATTTTTTTAAAACATTAAGCTGCTATTCCAGGCATTCCAAGAGATCCTTTTAAACTTCTTTGGCACATGCAGTAGTCAGATTAGAGGGGAATGTTTGTCGGGTGCGTCATCATAGTTACATGTGTTCCCTGTTTGCAGAGTGTAGGAATCTTTTTTAATATACTGTCTTGCATACCTTTAATTGGGGTCAAGATTTCAGGTTGCAATAAGTAAACTTGAAATGTTTACATACATCAATATTCATCATCTGCTCTGCGCAGTTCTTTAAACCGAATGCGAACACCAGATATATGAGAAATCGAAGACGTTCCCACAGAATGAGATGGATATTATTAAAAATGCTGCGAATAGATCTTCAAGATGCTCTTGTACTTCTTGACTACAGCTCATCGTTTGGAAGTCCTCCAGAGAACCTCATATCCCTTGCAAGTGGAGGAGATGGTAGAAGGAATTTCATAAATTTATTGTCCTAAAGCCGCTATAAAGATCCGCCATTTATGTAACGCCTACAATGCCTATAACGACCTCAGCTGTATCAACGTGTCGTAAATGTGGTTCGGTTCCGGTTAGGGCAACCTACGCGTACTACCACCGCGCGTCGCGTAGATCAGCTTCTTTAAGATATTTGATTCATGAAGAGGCCATCATTTTTTATTATGGTATTGTTGTTCATCCTCAATTGTCTATGATTATGTTTCAAGAGAAAGATTTAAATTTCATTATTAACAATACTTAATAGACAGAGTGAAAAGTATCGTTAATATAAGTATGACCCTTTCCTTTGTTTGTTTAACTTCAATTTATGCCACTAACGCTAATCGGACGATGCTACAGTGGGAGTCCTGAATTTTTCCTATTCATTTATAATTAGGATAAGGATCTTTTAAGAGTACCTAACATCGTACAGGCTCGGGACCTCCATCGACCATTTCCTTGCTTGAAATTTTCGATATATCAGTTATATTGATTCACAAAATAAAGTTTTGAGTTATCTCATAAATAAAAAAAAAAAATTTCTGTCCGGCGACAAGTTCCAATAGTTATAAATAATAAACCAACCACCAATCTATATAAATAGATCTCTTATGCTCATTGTCACCTTGAAATAGAAATTAATAAGTGCGTATTGTTTTGTGTTTTTTTTCTCCTTTTTTGTCTAAACATTGCGATTTAACTGACAGTTTATCGTAGACGTTAGGCTGTTCAACAAAAACCTCGGGCGAATGAAAAAGGTTATGAAAAGAAAAAAAAATGCAGATGCATGAAACAGAAAAATATTTAATATCAGGTGAAAATGTTTCATTCCCTATAAAATTTGATTGAAATACAATTTATTTCATAACATATACCTACCTAGTGGAGAATTTAATGAAGTGGAAATCTGAATATATCGTTCAATGATTGATCTGAAAGGATCTATTATGGTGTAATATGTATAATTTTTCATTCAAAAATATTGAGTAAATAGGATTTTCACATCGTTGGTCCCATCTCTGTATAAAATGTTTGTTTTCTTAACGTCACTTTCTTTATCGTCACTAATCGGACGATGCTACGGTGGGAGTCCTAAATTTTCCCTATCCAGGTATAATTAGGATACGGATCTTTAACGAGTACATGACATCGTGGAGGCTCGGAAACTCCATTTTACGTCCTATCCGAGGGACGGCAGAGCCAAGGATTTTTACTCCCATTAAAAAATCCTAGGGCCACCCACACGGGACGCGAACCTGCGACCTTTAGTATTGAAGGTTGCCATGCTAACCACTATACCACAGGTGACCCCTCTGTATAAAATAAATAAATAACAGGAAACTAAAAATGTAAAATTTTTTTCGTATGAAATCCGTCATTAAAACTTTTTACTTTCACTTACCTATATATGAAATATATAGTAAGTGGAAGTATTGCGATCGTGAAAATTTTCGACTTCCGGTTTTCAACGGAAATACACGTTTTGGGACCCCCTGAGTCGAAATAACCAAGTCCCGCGAAATGGTCTGTGTGTGTGTGTGTGTGTGTGTGTGTCTGTGTGTCTGTGTGTGAACAGACTAGCTCAAAAACTATAAGCCGTGCGATCATGAAATTGGGTATTTAGTGTAGGTATATGCCCGCGATGTGACAGCATAAATTTCATCAAAATTACTTAAAGGGAGGGGGTACTTTACTTAATAACTTTTTAGGTTTTTTTCGATTTTCTCAAAAACGGCTCTAACGATTTTGATTAAACAAAGTATTTGATCGATTTATATGCCCGAAATATGACTGTAAAAATTTCATCAAAATTGATTAACCGGAGGGGGGACTTTACTTAATAAATTTTGTATCATTTTCACGTGTTTTTTTTATTTACTCGAAAACGGTTTTAACGATTTTGATCAAACTTGGTATTTGATGTATTTATATGCCCAAGATGTGACTGTAAAAATTTCATCAAAATTGATCCACGGGAGGGGGGACTTTACTTAATAAATTTTGTACCATTTTCACATGTTTTTTTTATTTACTCAAAAACGGTTTTAACGATTTTGATCAAACTTGGTATTTGATGTATTTATATGCCCGAGATATGACTGTAAAAATTTCATCAAAATTGATCTACGGGAGGGGGGACTTTACTTAATAAATTTTGTATCATTTTCACGGGTTTTTTATTTACTTAAAAACGGCTTTAACGATTAACAAAAATAAGATATGAATTTAGAAAAATCTGTGACTTTGGGAAATGATAATTAGCAAAACACGTCAATTTCTAATCTAAGTAAGTTGGTAAGTGAAAGTTGTGTGTTGCGCGCACGCACCAGATTTTTTTTTTATATAATGAAACTTAATATTTCTGTCCAAGAGAAAATACTTTCCATGAGCAATTAAATATATCCTATAAATATAAAATCTAAGATATTTACAAACATTATATTTTTTCCGTCGCAGCGCTCTTACCATTGAGCTAACCGTGGGGTCTTTCCCATCTGGTCAATCCTTTCTCTTCAGCGATTCCACCGTCGTCTCGTCCCATTGCAGCCTAGTAATCGTGGGACTGGAAAAATGTCCAGACGCCCGGATCTAATTGACATAGCCCGGTGACTACACTGCGATATAGCGAGACATGGCGGGTAGGATTGCTGAAGAGAAAAGTTCGACACAGCTTGGAACGGCCCCACGGTAAGCTGGGCAGAGCGCTGCAATGGAGATGCAGAGGACCTGAGTTCGATTCTCGGCCGCGGTTCAATCTCTTCTCTTCTATTAAAATAAAAGAAACAAATTTTACAACTATCGAAAAAGCTACTATAGTAACAATTGATGGTTATATGAATAGAAAATAATAATTTGCCAAAAGGGGCACTGTTGTGGAAGGGAAAAATCAGGGTGCGAAGGGCACAACAAACAACTTTCACATACCAACTTACTTTGATTAGAAATTGACGAGTTTTGTTAAATGCCGCTTTTATTTTTATTTGCTCTTTAAGGTACCTACACTTATTTTTTTTATTATTTAATAAACGTTTTTACTGGTGATAATTCAGAAATGCAAGCATAAAACTCCAAGTCGTCTTATTTTATTATTCTCTATGTAGTTGTTGAAAACTTCATATAATAACCATGAAACAAATAATTTCCAATAAATGAACAGAACATCTTTAATTTAAACAATCGTGTCATTAAAGGCGTACTGCGCATGCCTATGAGATCAATGTGTTTTATGAGTTGACGGAATATTTTTCTTTATTTCTCTTGTATACGTTTACTTGATTTTTTCATATTTAGCCATTTCTTATTTTTAGGTGAAACGAGAGACAGATAATTTCTCCATGTGAACAAAAACAACTTTATAGATAAACAAAAAAGGCCCCTTCCCCATTTAAGCCCCCTCAGAACATTTTAATAATGATAAAGCATACCTGATATTAAAAAATACTTATTCTCATTAACCATGACGAGTTTAATCAAAATCATTAAAGCTTTTTTAGATGAAATCGAAAAAAAACAACGTAAAAATGTGAAAAAAGTTATGAAATAAAGTGTCCCCTCCGTCTGATCAATTTTGGTGAAAATTTCACTGTCATATCGCAGGCTATACATATATCAAATACCCAGTTTTATCAAAATCGTTAGAGCCGTTTTTGAGAAAATAAAAAAAAACGTAAAATTTATGAAATAAAGTGCCCCCTCTATTTGACCAATTTTGATGAAATTTCACATCACGGGCCTATGGATACATCAAATATCCAATTTCAGGTACATACGGTTTATAATTTTTAGCTAGTCTGTTCACATACACACACACAGACCATTTCGCGGGACTTGGTTTTAGACAATTTTTTAGACAAATTTAGACTCAAGGACCCCAAAACGGACGTTGTTCTTATCACTGATTCAGTTGAAAAGTTACAGCAAGCAGTGAATGAATAGTACGAAGAACTTCGCCGAAAGGGGATGGAGATCAATACCAGCAAAGCAAGGTGCTACAAGTTGGAAGACGGATCGAAGACCTACATGTGCATTGCAATGGAGAAGAGCTGGAAGTGGTCACGGACTTCAACTACTTAGGAACAGTCATAGAAAGATCTGGGAAAGTGGACTCAGAAATAACGAACAGAATAAGTAAAGCTAATGCTGTCTACTACCAGATCTGCAACACTGTTGTAGGAAAGCGAGAGGTGACTAAGGACGTCAAGCTCCATGTATTTAAATCAGTGTACCTTCCAATACTTTTGTACGGCGCAGAAAGCTGGGTATTGACAGACAAGCAGGAGAGCAGAGTCACTGCTGCTGAAATGAAATTTTTACGCAGAATAGCTGGTAGGACTAAAAGAGACCATGTTCGAAATGAAAGAATACGACAGGAACTCGAGATCGCCCCATTGAAAGAGGTTCTGCAAACCCGCCAATTGAAATGGTTCGGCCATGTAGTTAGGATGGAGGAACATAGGGACCCACTAAAGACGATGGACTATGTTCCAGATGGCAGAAGACCTAGAGGACGCCCAAGAATGTCCTATCTCGAATATATTGATAGACTTTGCAGAGGAAGAGGCAAAGATCTCCGACAGGCCAGGAATCTGGCAAGGAACAGAGAGGAGTGGAATTCCTGGCTATGCACTCCCCAACGCTGAAAGGCACGAAGGGGATAAGCGAAAGAAGAAGAAGAAAAAGAAGGACCCCAAAAGGTGTATTTCCGTTGAAAACCGGAAGTCGAAATTTTTCACGATCGCAATACTTTCCCTTACTATATTTTTCATAAATAGATAAGTGAAAGTGAAAACAATCTTCTTTTTTTGTCTCAGGCAGCCTATGCCTATTACATGTTTGAGAGGCTTTTTTTTTTACCTGAACTCCGTCGTAAAAACGAGATTTTTTAAAACTCTATGAATTGTGAATTTCCCATTTATCTTCTATAAAAAAAGACTATTATACATTTCTAACACACAATAGTATATCTCCGTATTTTACACTAAATTATCATGTTTTTTTAAAACTATGATGCAGCTGAAAAAAACCTTCGGCAGCATGTTATAAATTTTGGGCGGAAAGAAAAGAAAACAACAATGCTAAAATTGGCTCTTCAGTTTAGTTTCACTGAATATAATTGATCGGTATAGGTACATGTAAATAAGAACGTTTTAAGTTCTTGTAAAACCTCAAAAAATCTCAGATTTATTTTTTGTTTTGCAAAAACGTGTATTTTTTTAAAATATTAATACAAAAATATTTTTTCAAGAAAAGAGAAGATTGGCCTTAGCCGGGATTTGAACTTGGATTTCCTTATCGCTTGTAAGGCGCTCTTTTCACTTGAGCTACCAGGCACATTTCCCGGTCAAGTCAATCCTTTCTCTTTCCAGATCTTTTTTCCCACTGATCTCGCAAGTTTTGTGAATTAGTGGACAATTTGTGTGGTCTCTTGACCATAAAATGTGAGATCTCTTGACAATACAATGTGAGTTCTCTTGAACAATGTCAATTTTTTATAATATTAATACAATTATTTTTCTTGTTATGTTAACATGACAATTCTTAATATAATTTTTAAATATTTTTTATAAGAAGAGAAACCTGACCGGGATATGTGCCTAGTGACTCAAGTGGCAAGAGCACCGTACCAGTGATAAGGAAATCCAGGTTCAAACCCAATCTTCTCTCTTCTTAAAAAATATTTAAAAAGTAAAATTTTTACTTTCACAACATATTCATTATTAGAATTAAAATATATTCAAATCAAATAATTTGAGTCGAACGACCCTGTTCCCAGAGTTGTATTGGGTTGATGCAAAATTAATGCAGGTTTTTAATATTCATTGAAAATAGGCCATATCTTTACTTTAACTGTATATATTTAATCAAAATAATTTCCATCTGAATCAATGCACTTTTGCCAACGTTCAACAAGCTTTCTTATTCCACCAGGGAAAAAATCCTTATCCCTGGACTCAATGAAGTCACGAAAAGAATTTTCGATTTCATCCTGGTTTTGAAAATTTTTCTCCCTCAAAAAGTTATCCAGATGCCTGAAAAAAGTGGAAGTCTGTAGGAGAGAGGTCAGGTGAATAAGGTGGGTGTGGGAGAACTTTGTAGCCCAACTCGTGCAGTCGTCGTAGCGTTGGTTGTGCGACGTGTGGTCTGGCGTTATCATGGAGAAGGATAGGTCCCTTCTGATTCATCAATGCTGGGCAAAGACGTAATTTTAGATTCATGTTGTCAGTTTCTTGACAGTACTTGTCAGCAGTTATAGTCTCACCTCGATTGAGAAAGCTGTAGTGGATAACACCAGCAGTATACCACCAAACTGTAACCATAACTTTTTTTGGGTGCAGGTTAGGCTTCGGGAAAGGTTTTGGTTGTTCATCTTTGCCCAGCCATTGACTACAACGCCTTCTGTTGTCGTATAAGATCCATTTTTCATCGCACGTCACAATACGATCGAGAAATGGATCATTTTTATTGCGTGTCACAAGCATGGAACAGATTTGAAAGCGGCGATTTTTTTGGTGGTCGTTTAATTGGTGTGGCACCCACTTGGCCAACTTTTTTCCCTAACCAATTCTTCTAAGTGGCGTACAACTGTGGATTGGTTCACGCCGAGTTCTACCGTTATTTCCCGGGTGGTTTTGGTTAGGTCTTCTTCCACTATTGATCTTAGCTGGTCGTTGTCAAGACCAAAATGACGGCCCCGACCTTCCTTGTCTTCGAGGTCGAAATCTCCACTGCGAAACTTCTGGAACCAACGCTGCACCGTGCACTCGTTAATAGCCCCCTGACCCCACACTTCGTTAATATTACGAGCCGTTTGCGCAGCGCTGCGCCCTAATTTAAATTCGTAAAAATAAATTTGACGAAAATCGTACTTCGACATTTTCGATTTAAGACCTTTGAACACACTGAACCAAACTATTTTACTGATCAAATTCATGGTGAAAGAGAGGGTATTAGATAAGGTTTGTTTTGGTAAAATAATGATCAATGTTAGGATTTGCTTTGTTGACACGATTGGAATTAAGATATCGCAATAGAGGAAACCTGCATTAATTTTGCATCAACCCAATATTTTGAATATGGTCAAGCATCTCTGACGTTGTATTGCGTGCCTAGCTATAGCTCACACATCCTTTATTGATGTTGGATAATATAACCTCTCTATTTCAACTATTAATTATTTTTGAAAAAAAAAAAAGAAAAAACCTTTACGTTTATCTTATCTGTAGGAAGGTTTTTCTCTTTGAATATAACATCTGATTATTTTAGGGACGTACACTCTAAACCCATGAGCATCTTCTTACCGATCTACTAAGATGTCAACTCAGAAGCGAGTTGTATGGCGAAAATATCTCAGGATTTTAACAGGGAAATGAAGTGGAAATCATTGGGGACGCGGACAGAAAGAATAACACTAATAATATAGACATTAATGATAATAATAATAATAATTTTGATCTGACGTTTCGGGCCGAGTTTCAGGTCTTCATCGGCCCATCCCACCCCTCATCAGTGGTTGATAGAGAGATTGAAGCAACAATACCAGGATAATGATTTTTTGTGGGAGCTTTCGAACGACAGAACTAGTGAACAGGAAAGGATTTTTAAATATAGTTTTGAAAAATGTATGCATTATTTTTTGCTATTAAACATTTACTTTCTCCATGCAATAAGAACTGGTCGAGAATATTTTTTATTTATCTTACATTTTTGAGTTCTTAGCGATTTGCAAAACCAAACCACAATGGATTACTTATCTTGTATCCCCAAAAGCATGCTTTAAGCCCAACGTTCTATACACTATTAGTTATCTGGTTTAGTCCCTATTAAGTCTGGTTTAGTGCTTATTAAGTCTTCAACTCTACGATTTTTTCTCTTAAAATTAATAAACCGTAGGTGAGTCGAAAGTATCACTGCAAGTAAAACATTTAATCCACGATGGTAGACATAGGCGACCTTTAAAAAATACTACGTGAACTAAATAATTTAATGATTTTTTTTTCATTTACTTGGATAAATAAATTGTTTTTAGGGGAGAAGAAAATTATGTACGACTTTATTTATGGGAGAAGAGTCGACTCGATTGAAGAACGTTAAATATATATAAAGTTTCAAGTGAAACCTGATTTAGTTATTCCAAAGGCATTATATATTTCTGACTCGGTTTAACAACGTGATATCTAAAAAAATCGGCTATTTTCTGAATGGACCAATAAGAAGAATATCCTTGAATGATCCTCAACTTTTTAATTCAATCCAAGAAAAATCTATCAACGATTTATGACAACGACGTCATAAATCAAAAGACACAGTTCCAAATAAAAAATTATTACATTTTGGTTCATGTTCAAACAGAAAAGAATCAATGAAAAAAAGTCATTGATTATCTGAAACGATCTTTTGCATGGTAAAAAGCTCAATTAGATGCTTAATACACATTATGAACATATTTTATTCCACTTTTAAAGTTTAAATTCACTCTCCTGGAAAATCTGCTGAAAGGAATATGCAGTATGTCTAAAAATACCGTTTAAACTGAAGTTCTTTAAATTGCTTTTAAATAGTTATGAAATAAAGTTATGCTAATGATAAAATTTTTGTTTCTACTCAGCACCCATTTGTTTATATTTTTTCAGTAATTATAGCGGATCAATTGAAGGGGTCGGGGCAAAATAGTGCCACGTAACATTTTTAACAAAAATAAACTTTAGCTGCAGTCTGCTGTATATTACGTAGTACTATATGTCTATGATTGGAATGCCACCTAAATATGAATATATAGAGCCTCTATAGTCATATTTAGGTGGCATTTCCAACATAGACAAATAGTACTACGTAATATACAGCAGATTGCAGCTACAGTTTATTTTTGTTAAAAATGTTGCTTGGCACTATTTAGCCCCGACCCCTTCAACTGTACTTTTTGGTCCTAACGAATTATACGGTGTTTCACATAGTATATTATAAATATTATTAATATGTTAGCGATGTTAATCAAACTGAAACAAATCACGAAATCCCCCATGACTCTCAAAGTATTGTACATCATTGGAATTCTAGGATTGATCGTTTCTGAAAATGGAGGTCCCTACGCGAAATTCGATGATTAATCGAATGAGATTTAATAAATGGACTGAATTGCTGGAAATGGGTTTAATTAATCTCTTTTGTTGCTACACCCAGAGTCCCCCCCTTACTAATATCTTCAAATGGGATCATTAAGTTATTATCTGAAATTAAGATAAATTAGGCACGGTGCCCTCCTTAAGGGAACAAGGATTTCTTTTCAAAGTCTGCGGGCTCTAGCGACCTTAGTCACACCTACGACCGATCTGTGCTATGTTGTAATTAACAGGTGTTTCGGATTTGTCTTTGACACCGATGGAAAACATTCCGATCAATCCATTTCGTTCAGAGTCGCTAAATAAAAATATAAATTAAATTATGATTGATCCTTTCGATAAGGAGTGAACGGAAAATCGAATCTAAGTTTTTGTTGTTGTGACTGAAAATATGTTGTTAAAAAATTATAAGCGTATTGAAAAACTTTTTTCACTTGTATAACCAAACGATTGTGACAATTTTCACCCCGTAAAATCTAGTTTATCCTGCCTCATTTATACGGATCAGCGGGTTATCCGGTATAGATTTTTAGAAATTTTTATTTTATTAAATTTTCGCATAGATAATAATTTTATAACACTAATAGCAAGAATGTAATTATGACCAACAAAATTTGCTTTTAGTTTAATATTTCCGAATACCTACCAAACCGAACTAGTAACTAAGTGATTCATTCAAACGCGACACATGTTTAAGAAAAAATGCATTAAATGAAATGGTGTGAAAGTTTTTCCTTAATGAATTTTTTTTTAAAAAATCATACATGTTATGATATAAACATTGCTTTTATTATCTTAATAAATTTAAATTATCTAATTTAAGTTTTGTTTTGTTTTTACTACCCGTATTTTCAGTTTATCGGTATTTTCGATTATCCGTATTACCTTTAGTTCCTGTTAGTTCGGATAAACGAGGTTGTTATGTATATTAAAAAAATCGTATAATTAAATGATCAATAAAAAAAATGTAAATACAGATTTAAAATTCTCGTATTTTTTTAATACTATTTTTATAAATTTGTACAGTTATAAATCGCAAAGCTTTTTTCAACATCCATTAAAAAAATTCAGCCATATTAATCTCAAAAAAATTACAGTAAGTAAAAAGGCCTAACAAATGAAAACATTAATCTAAAATATATGCTTTGAAATAATATCTATTGCTGGTATTTTAATATTTATTTCCTCATTTTCAAAAGAAAGTTCGAAATTAGGGGAAAATACTACAAAATCTTTTTTTTTTTTATTTGCTTTAGTCATATGAGTTTTAAAAATGTATTTATTATTTAGGAATTTTAAATGGATTCAACATTTCTGGTTCACCTTTTGTACTTACTTGCCCCATTATTTGTACTTGTTTTCCTTATTTATTTACATGTGTGGGTTAATTCATTGTCGTAATAACTATTTTATGTAGTATTGATTATAATTTGATTTTTTAAAAATGATTGATAGTAAAATCGTACAAAATCTCCGAAGGCTTAGTAGGATCAGCAATACTGATTACCATAGTTTAGGTGTAATATTTAACGAGGGCTAAATGAGGAGCAAGAAGCTCATTTTTCAGTTTGAAGTGTATTTGTTTGACTTTTTGAACTTCAAATTAATACGTCATTCTATTATGTTTCGGTTAATAAATTATTATTTTCATTCATTATTATTTTATTATATTTCGGAATGTATAATATATACATATATATGTAAATTTGTAAGCAGGGGCCTAGTGTTTGTTATTAGCTTTGAATAATTTATGTAGACTATCCATTCATTATATAGACTCATATAATATATATATATATATATATATATATATATATATATATATATATATATATATATATATATTTATTTTTTTATTTTTTTTTTTTTTTTTGCTGCGCTATATTATTTAGTAGCTTTGGATTATTTAATAACGATAGTCATTGAAACAAAATTACCTTAATTACCCAACATAATCTGTATATTTTTGTAGACAAATTATGCATTATTATTTTTATTTTTTTTCAGGTTAGACATAAGTAAATATGTTTGTTTTTTTATATATGTTTTTGATGTAATCCGTAGCTATATGATAGTATAGATATATATATTGGATACTGACCCTCCATTCGGTTGCAGCGGAGTCGCTTCCAACAGCTGCGCGAGCAGGAAGATCGGACCCAGAAGGAACATCCTGAGCGCTTGCTTTCCTCCCAGCTTCTGGACCAGGGAACTCCTAGCGGTAGGTATCGCTGTCACCCCCCTCCTAGCGGATAGCAGCGGGATCTGGTGGCATCTGGCTATAGCTCTATGTCGCATGTAGAGTATCCGATGTTATGTATACCCTGTTCATAACTAAGGGGAACACCTTTGAGATGAGTAATAAAAAAATATCCCTCTAAAAATTTAAAATTCTTTTTAAAACCAGACCTTATCCTGCTTTTTGTTAGTTTTCCTTGTATTAAGAAACAATTTTTTAAACAATTAGAAGAGGGATTGAAATTAAAAAACTAAAATTTGATGCGAGTTTCAGATGAAGGGGAGGGAGGGTGCCTCCCTAAAGTTTTAGGGGAAAATCTAGAAAATTAATTTGTACTGTGTAAAAAACGCATTTATTCAGTAATATGTTAAGAATTAATATACTAATTATAAATAGATTAAATTCATTTATGTATTATTAGTATATTAATTCTTAAATATATAATTATAAATATATAATACTATAAATATTATAAAGTATACTATAAATATATATTATAAATTAATAAATTATATTAAATATATATATTATAAATTTATATAAATATTATAAATATATAATTATAAATAGATTAAATTCATTTGGGGTGGCAGGATGGCCGAGTGGGCAAACGCGTCAGAAAATACGCGTTGCCCATGGCAGCGTATGATTGAGAACCGAAACATAGCAAGTTCAAAACTCGGAGCCAGGGGAAATTTAATAATTCTCGGCATCAATCCCCTACCCACACCCCTGGCCCGGAAAACCCCGTATATCCTAACTGGTGAGGAAGGGGAGGACCAAGAAAAAAAAAGATTAAATTCATTTAATTGTAGTGTATAATTTTTTTTATGCATATTTTTAATTGAAACCTCTCCCGTTTACACGACATTGCCATTCACCAAATCTTCACAATAATTTTATTTGTGGAAATAGATGCCCTAAAATCAATATCCTGCTACAGGTTGAACATTTTTCCCATGATGGTTAAAACTTCATATGAAAAAAAGCGCGAGCCTCCTTCAGAATGTTTCTGGATCTGACAGTCGTTAGCTGAGAGTGTTTCAATGAAAATTTTAGTACACTCTTTTTGTTGATTAAACGTTAACCTCTACCGTTACAATCTATATAGAATCATGGTTTTACTAATTCTAGGTCAGTGGTGGTTGTTCATCAAAACAGTTATATTAGTGACGGAGATCACGCACAACCGTCAAGTTTTCCCCTTAATTAATTATTTTATTAAGAGTGCCCACATTATTGTCTATATGTCCTGATCAAATGGAGGATCCAGGGACGAACAAAAATTTGGGGGGTACCCTGGATCTCAAGAACAGTAAATAGTTGGGATTTTGCGTAGCACTAATTTGGGAAGAAAAAATAATACAAAAGAAATCCTTCTTCGAATCGAAACCTCTTGAAAATCGAAACCCAGCTCTGGCTCCGCACTATGCTACTGGTAGGGATGCTGTCTTAAACGGGAGAAGCTTCTCTCCTTCCGATCACTATGGTACGAGCTCTCTGTTTCTCTTACATTTCTAATTTAAGAAATCTGCTTTGCTAGCCTATCCGATGTTTCTCAGGTTCACCATCGCAGTTCTGAATTGAACTAATTTCCTAGGTAAACGAAAAAGATGGATACATTTACTTCTATTTATTCCCCGTTACATGTTATCAGCAAACTTGCTTGGATTCTACCAACCTGAAGTATTTTACTATTGTTAGTAACTATCTGCATGTTTTATCCTCTTCGTTCTTCGTACCAGTAGTTAGGACTATATCGCCTGCATATATGAGGAATTGTATGATTGGTGGAAGGAAGTCCACTTATTCAGATATAATAATCCAAATTGAGACCGTTTCAAATCCGTTTATATATTAAATAGGAGCGCGCTTAAAGAATCCCCTTGTTCGACTCCTTTTCTCAAATCGAAGGCTCTTGATTCCTGGCATTTCAGTGGAACTATTCCTTTCGGCTCTCGGCATGTGGACTTGATTGCCTCATTTAAGTCCCTTGGGATATTTTTCATTTGGAGAGTTTCCATATATATATATTTATTTTTTTTAGGAGGGTGGAATCAAAAGCAGCCCAAGCCACTAAAGTCTTAAATCCTCTAAAAAGGAAGTAAAAATCCAAAACTACGATTTTAAACATTATTGCCATGACCTGTTTGGCTTTTTCAATATATTTCGTAGATAACGAATAAATTAAATTTTAATTTTCAAGTAGGAAAGGAGGTTTATTTCTCAGAAAAGATTATTTTAACACATTTGAAATATCTTTCGTTCAAGCTTCGTAGTATACGAGTATATTAGATATTAAGTGGCATACCTATTCGGGACCCATATGGGAATAACTTGGGGGAGGGAACAAGCCAATCTCCGTTAAGGAACGCTAATCGGATATTATTAATTATCCTGTATTGAATACTACTATTAGTAGTAGAAAAAATACTTTATTCATACAATTGTGTAAAGATCATTAAACAATATATAGGAGTATGAACCATATTTATTTATTTATAAAAAATATAGAAGTTACAGAAGATAATGTACATTTTTAGTGTCCAGGTTGATTCTATTAATCCCCATCAATATAGTCCATGCAAGGCGGTAAAGAAAAAAATACTTATATTCAATAAAATGTGCTTGTTTCTTTTCTTATTTAGTTTATATGAATTTGCTATTCATCTACTATGCCATAAAATAAGGAATCTAGGTCTAATTCAAGCAGAATATTGAATAATTTACATATTTTGTTGTTTTGTTTCCTAGACTTTCTATTATTTACATATTGTGCCGTATCTGACATGCCAGTCATTTTTCCTGAATTTAAACGAATATCACTAACTCGTGTATGTACCTTATTTTGCTTCACACCAATATTAACTATATATTTATTATACAAAATGATAATAATAATAAACGATCTATCGTAATTTACTGTTTCACTCAAATATTAACATTTGAAAATATTCACTTTCAAGACAATTCAACATTGACAAGACAACAAATTATCTTTTAAACAGGAATCGCCGAACCCAAGATAAGCTTCCAAGTAGATTTTAAAATTATTTCATCCTTACTTTTTTTTATGTATATAAAAAAATAATATTTAGTTTAAAAGGTTAGTTTCAGACACTGCATATTTGATATAGATATTAAAATAACTACCCCATTACATACAGATCATTAATAAATAATTGTTATAAAATTATCTTATAATTTTGATATTTGTTATATTCTCAAAAATTATAAATGGGGAAAAGGGGTGAAACAGTGCAGTTTAGTGTCCGTTTCGAGCGAAGGCGCCATGCACTGCATTTTCCTGCTAACATGAAAAGCGAACAGAAGAATCCTAAAACTAACACCAATCAAATAATGAGTTGCGAGTGCATGGGGGCGCTGCTATTTGCCATTCTGGAGTCTTCGCGGTGCGGGTTCGCATCTGGCCTGGGCGAATTATTTATTTCGTGGATAAACTATGGAATGCATATCGACCTTGCCTTCCTGATTATATGTTGGGTTTACCTGTAAATTAGTCGTGGTATTATTGAGGGAAGTAAAATACCAACCTTTACGGAGCGGTATCTTTAAAAATCGGCAAAATTAAATTTATTATTTCATGGTTTTTTTAAATAAAACAACTAATTGTATGTATTTTTTTCCTTTGTCTGATGAGTTAGAGTTTTTAAAACCAGTCATCATAATTCTAACGAAATATTTATCCTTTCACGTTTTAACATTCCTATTTTGTAATAGTATAGTTTACATACATATTTATAATTATAGTTTAAATACACATTTGCCCGTTTTCGATTTGCCATCTGCAAAATTTATCATTATGAAAATCTGTGTTCTATCTATCCAAGGTTGGGCTTTTGTAGTAAGTACCTTATAGATCAAGCCGAAATATCGTCAAGATGATTTTGGAGAATCAAACACGCTTTATCAGCATTTTGTGGGATATGAGGAGTGTGGTCAGCAAATGTGGTCAGTGTGGTCAGCAAATGTGGCCGGTAAAGGATGTTCGTGTTCGGATAAGTCTGCAGTGTAAACATTGGAAAAGCAATGGACCAAGTACACTGCTATGTGGAACTCATACTGGATAATTCTGAGTACTTTTAAAATAAAAAGTCTCTTTGTCAACTATAATAGATAGTAGGTTAGAGGGAATAAAATTTGTACACATTGAAAATTTGCTTCCTTAATGTTATACCATTGTATTACATTTAAAAATATTAATTAAAAAAAAACATCAAGGATGGTTCCCCATGCAATCTATATTCAGTATCATAATATTATCTCTACCCAACTAAGGATTTAGTGTGACCAGTGTTGATTTCACCCTTGTACATGCAGCATCTACAGACTTGTCCTTTATAAAAATATTAATATAAATTTAAATAATGGTAACTTATCCGACTAACACCTATTATAATCGACCTAAGAACAATAAAAAAAGATAGCACTATATTTTTACTACTAGTAACTGCAACTGGAAGTCATAAAAGAGTGAAACGACTCGCCTATCCATTGATAACAATCCAATAGAAGGGTTCGGGGTAATAAAAATCAAAAGGGTGGGCTTATTATCTTATTTATGATGAATAACCTGTTTAAAAAGTATAGCTCAGTTTATTATTCCCACTTTATAATCAGATAAATCACCTAATAATACTGGATTGATGGACTAAATGATTTTATGCATATATATAACTGATGAATTTAGTGACAAAGCAGAATTATGTTCAGACATTTGTCATTTATTGAAAATGGAAGCCAATATTATCCAGTATAAGTTGATTTTACCTATCAATTTATTTATTTGGCCTCCCAGGCAATTCTAGTAACAAACCTGCTCCAACTCCGTTTATCTTGGGCTACTACTTTGCAGTTTGCTGCATAAAGCTCTGCAAGTTCTTTGTTGATTCTGTATACTTTCGATGTATTTATTGTTGTGTAGAGATTTCCTCATGAGTTCCATCGAGTTACACGTATTTCCGATCTTCTCAGTCTTGAAATCATGATAAGTATACAGGTTAGTTTCTTTGACCAGTTCTTTCTTAGTCCCTCCCCTTTATTCTTGAGTACTCAGAATCCTTGATCGCTCCTTTATAATTTGCAGAACTTTCCTAATGTTTAAAAGTTAGAAAAATTTTATATCGTTTCCAGCTTAGGAAGGTCTGCTTGCATTTTTGCACTTTTTTCTTTCTTTGGGAGATTGATGCCAAATTTCCTAAAAGACCCCCGGCATTAAGGACTTGAACTAGTGAACCTCAGGTTCTTTGCGGTTGTCTGGAGCACCGCATATTTTAGCGCGTGCATGGGCGGTTCCAGCCGATCGTAAAGGGGGGGGGGGCTGCACTCCAAAAGGGGGGCTGCAGCCCCACAGCCCTTCATTTGGATCTGCCAATCAGCTTTTTTACCTATAAGTTCCTTTCCCACAACTAAAATTCTGCTTGTTCTGCACATTATTTATTCTTTAACTTGCTTTCTTACATTAAGTTAAGTCAAATTCTATCATTAAATGACGAAAAATTTTCCAAAGGGAGGGGCTGCAGCCCCCACAGCCCCCCCCCCCCTGGATCCGCCAATGAACGCGTGACGCCAATGCTTTTAGAACCAATACGCAAGAACGGTTCATCATTTTTCAAAGATTTTTCCTCTTGTTGAAATATTTTGCACAACGTTTCCTTATATGTTATTAGAATTCTGTGTATAGCATCTAAAAATTTATACCCATTGGGATATCCCCCCATTTTGTGTGCTTATAGTTATTGTTCATTCTCTGTTTGTTTGTGTTTTTTTTTTAATAGTAAAGGAACTCGGATTGTTTTATAGGATATCTAGTAGTTATTCGTTTAATTTCTACCCGCATCATGTTAATTTTACCGGATCAGATCCTTCACAAATTTCTATTTCTGGGAATGCATCATCTTCCGAAAAAGGAATGCCATTAACGAACGCGTCACCTCTTCGAACAATGCGGCTTAGCCTATTGTAGCAGTTTCCATTATCTCTAATGCTAACAATTTTAGACATAAACCTTTAGAAATGTAATCAGTATGATTAAAACTCTATTTCCTAGATGAAGTAATGGTCTTGTCCTCGAGAAACTTCTAAACACTTATTATTGTAAAATTTGAATTAAACTTCTAGAGTGTGATATATAAATATATGTATAACCGTTTCGATCATCGAAGAGGCTTTGGCATTCAGATGGAGGAATATTGAGGTGTGATGTAAACTGAGCGGTGAGGTAAGTTAATTGTTTTCCGTACTTTTTTTTTTTTAATTTTTCTGATAAAATTTTTATAAAGCCGTAAATCATGAGTTATCTGAAATAAGCTATACAATACCTGCCGCCCGTTTTTCTTCTATTACAGCATCAATTACCTGGCGCCATCGAGTAGAAAAAAAAATAAAGGTACAAATCTTACTCAATCCTCAATCCCATCAGCAATCGTTATTTTTTCTCATTTTTTAATAGTGGAAAACTCCAATTTTCATAAACTAATAAAATATTAAATAAAACACACACAATCTCGACTTTTTTTTTACCTCTATAAATTTTAAATATTTTTCAATTCAACCGTTAAAATGACATAAATAATTCTGATGAATGGCATTGTGTAAAAGCTTTTGATTTTTTTCGACAATTCCTTGTTTTTTTTTAAGTAAAATAATTATAAATAATATAGGTGTTTAGTTACTTCGCTAAAACAATGTATTAGTAAAAAATATATTAACAACAAATATACAAATTTTAATCAATTAGTAAATATTAATGATAGCTTAACAACCTTGCCATTGAGATAATACTAGTATTATATTAATGATTCAGTGACTAAAAATATAATACAATAAATTAATAAGCAAATATAATATATTTTGAGGGCAAAATATTAAATATATTTTTTTTAACTAAATGTTGAAACTTCAAGCGAAAAACCTTCAAAATCTGCAATTGATAGCATTGAATCCCATCACGTGCAATGTCCTGCAGTATAAAACTAAAACAACCCCGTTAGGCTTGTTTCGGAAAATCTGAGCTTTACAATTTCAAGTAATGGATAATTTCCCAGTTATATTTGCAGACAAAGTTTAGTGGTATGTAGATAAAGTTTTTTTGACTTTAAAACATTTTTCCTGCGCATTTGGGGGATTTACTTATTTTTCAGAATAGAAGAAACTCCTATCCCCAATGTCATGATCCGATAATTGGATTGTATAATCACTATAAAAGTTATGGCATAGAATGTCTTAGAGAAATAATTATGATTATAATTAATTTATCAAGTAATATCAAAACGGTTTGTGTGTGTGTTTTTTTTCTTTTTTTTTATTTTAGTTCTTTGTGCGCTTTATATCGTGTACCTATGAAAATTATCGATGGCTAAAGTCCTCGGAACGATAATCGAAGTGATCTGTGATCAGTGCACTAGCGATAAGAGTAGAACTATCTAGATTTAAATGATTAAAAAAAAAATATATATATAGTCAGACTAAATCCACGCCATGAAGCTGAGAGTTTAAGATGAGCGGGATAAAGATTAAAGAATTACATCAGAAAGCCTTTAAGCAACTATGAATGTATTGACAATAAGCAAGTGGATGTAATAAGCTAAGCTACTGATCTACATGCGTACTGAGTAGCTCATGGACTGGTAGAAGTGAAGAATGTTAAAGCGTACAATGAACTACAGTTCTGTAAATCTAAAGTAGAAAAGAAAGGTGTATAAAATAAATATATACGTAACTGAAAAAAAAATAATAAACAGTTCTTAGCATATCAGCTATTTTTTTATAATCTCTGATAATGCATTTCAAAAAAAGTGAATAAGGGTCATAAAAAGTGCAAGCCATATTCTATTTGCTCTGTTTATCGCATTGTCGCAATGGTATTTATGTCAGCGAATATGAATGACCATGAGTTTGGGGGAATACAGGAAGAAGGGTGACCCAGATATCACGGTTATCAGTTTACAACTTTTGTGTTATATTTTTTTCTTATCAAATCTATTGTTTACATAGTCGTCGTGATGATTAACACACTCCGAAGTTTCGTCCCAACATAAGCTTTTCTTTTTATATTTTATTTTTATATGTGAGCCCAACGAGCATTCAATGTTCACAGAAGTTAGCACCCAATAATTTGAAAGAATGGGTTACAATGAAAACCGCATCCATTTAATGGTATTAAACCCCCCCCCTCCCATTTTGGCATGAGAGGGTTCATAAATATAATTAAACATGCAAACCGGTTTTTCAACCGACTACATCCTCATAATGGCTCCGAATCCATCATACAAGCTATTCAATTTTGCACATGTTTTAATTAAACGAACTATTATAAAAAACATTTTATAAAAAAATATTAAACCGACTTCGAAACCTAGGAACCAGTAAAAATAAATTCACTGAAAAGTATGAAATAATTACGTTCTGATTTTTATGAATACACAGCAAAATTGAAAATGGTATAAAAAGTGGAAAAGTGCAATGAGACGAATAATTTTATTTTGATTTGTACAAATACACACTAATTGTTAGTAAAAATTATTAAATTTAAATATTAAATACTATGTTCAATACAACACAATCTTTTCGGAGAGGCGCAAAATAGAAATAACATGTTACTGATACAATTCCATTAGTAGGCATTGAAATCAATAGCTGGGAAGAGAAGATCCATTTAGAAGATTTTCATAATGTCTAGTGTAAAAAATTTTAAATTTTGCGCCGCCTCCGAAAAGATTGTGTTGTATTGAACAAAGTATTTAATTAAATGTTGTTTCAGGCTTCCATGGTCTGAATCCATTATCCGCATTTCTTCTTCCAGGTTTGACCATGTCACAGGTTTTCCAACAGCCAAGCTTTCACCCATCTTGCTGTGGGCTTCTTCAGGGCTAAGACAATTTTCCTATGCGGCCCATAGTCAGCTCAATAGGATCACCCACTTACTACATTGCAAAACACCTCACACAAATCATCAAACCACACGTAGGAAACTCAGAACACCACATCAAGAACTCTAAGGACTTCATCGAGAAAATTAAGAAGCTCAAAATTTCAGAAAATAGTATCCTGGTGAGCTTTGATGTAAAATCATTGCTCACTAAGGTTCCTATTGATGAAACTATACTATTATTACAGAAGATACTTACAGCAGAGGAATTGGACCTGGCCAAGATATGTCTGAAGACAGCATACTTCCTCTTCAACGGGAAGTATTACAAGCAAAAAGAAGGAGCAAGCATGGGCAACCCACTAAGTCCTGTCATAGCAGATCTATACATGGAACATTTTGAAGAAGAAGCCCTAAGAAGAGCCAAGTTCTAACCAGCTGTTTGGTATCGCTACGTAGACGACACCTTCATAATATGGGAGCACGGAGAAAAATTGCTTAAAGAGTTTCTTGAACATATCAACCACCTACACACCAACATACAGTTTACCATGGAGACCGAGGAGGACAACAAGCTACCCTTTCTGGACGTACTAGTAGAAAAGAAGGAAGACCTCACTCTAGGGCATTCAGTTTATAGAAAACCGACCCACACGGACAGATACTTACACGCAGAGTCTCACCACCATCCATCACAAAAGAGAGGGATCATTGCTACACTAATACACAGAGCATTGACCATAGCTGAACCCACAAAAATTCCAAAAGAAAAAAGAAAACTCCGGACAGCCCTCAAAAAGAACGGATACTCAGACGAGACTATAACTTCCGAATTCATTAAACAAGAATTCAAGACCGACAACCATCACCCCAAAGAAACTGAAACAGAAAAGAAGCCCATAGCCGTCATCTCCTACGTAAAAGGCACCTCGGAAAAAATAGCCAGAACATTTACAAAAAACAACATCAAAACGATTTTCACCACAGACAGGAAAATTGGACAGATCCTGCCCAATCCAAAGGACAATCTTGGACTCAACAAACCTGGACTTTACAGTATCCCTTGCTCGTGCGGTAAACAATACATAGGACAGACAGGAAGAAACATTACTACACGACTGAAAGAACATATTGCCGCAGTTAAGAAAATACAAACAGACAAATCAGCCATAGCAGAACGCTTTTACAACACACAACACACTATAGCCTTCGAAGACACCAAAGCCATAGTTAGGATTGACAACTATCACCATAGATCCATCAGGGAAGCTATAGAAATTATAAAACAACCAAATAATATAAACAAAGAAGACGGATACAGACTTAGCAAAAACTGGTACCCTGCACTAAACAACATTAGACAACAAAACATATCTCAGAGAGCGGATGACATCCCCCCTCCCCTACCCCCTCCACCTGACCACGCCCCCTCGGGCGCTAGCCAATGGGAACACAGACTTCGCCCCCGACGGAAGATTATAAGTTAGTGATCCCCTTCTCCACTCTCATTCTTGTATTAGCCCTGAAGAAGCCCACAGCAAGATGGGTGAAAGCTTGGCTGTTGGAAAACCTGTGACATGGTCAAACCTGGAAGAAGAAATGCGAAAGTATTTAATATTTAAATTTAATAATTTTTACTAACAATTAGTGTGTATTTGTACAAATGAAAATAAAATTATTCGTCTTATTGCACTTTTCCACTTTTTATACCATTTTCAATTTTGCTGTGTATTCATAAAAATCAGAACGTAATTATTTCATACTTTTCAGTGAATTTATTTTTACTGGTTCCTAGGTTTCGAAGTCGGTTTAATATTTTTTTATAAAATGTTTTTTATTTCACAATTTTTAGTTGGAGAAGATAACAAATGTAGAAAACCGTACGTTGGTTTAAAAAATTCGTTGGTAATTAATTAGTCGTTGATAAAATAAACGTTGGTTTAAAAATTTCGAAATCTTTTTACGCTCTACCACTTTGTCTTTCCCAGGTCTTTTTATTATACAATAATTGTATAAAATTATCATGAAATTCACTTTACCTTTTCAATTTTATGAATACACACAGAAAAGTGGGAAAGCGGTGCGTGTATTATACAACTTTCAACACACTACGTTTTATGATTATAAATGGATTTTTTTTTTTTTTTTTTTTTAAAGATCAGTGTTCAATTGGGAAGGGCACACATAAAATGTTTTTCCACAATGACAATATTTTTCCTTTGCTAAATGTCGTCAGTACTTGTCATTTACGTAGAGAATCAGTGTTCCGAGATGTGTTGAGTTAATTATACATAAATACACAAATCCGGCCATTCAAAGATAAGTCACTGAACAGTCAAGATTTTGGCCGGTTTTAGACAAGATATCGTTAATGGAGAATCAATGAGGATGCTAATATGACCTATAGTAAATTTGAAAGTAATTTTTAAATTTTGATTGCTTGAATATCCTTCTGAAAACTATGGCGATATTATACACGACTTCATTGGATTACATCATTGGATAGAAGTCCCTGCAAAAAAAGGGGCAACCATAAAATTTATCGATATCAAAAAGACTGCCCCGCTAGGATAGAAGCAACAGGGTTTGGGACTCACATATGGTTAATTTATTATTACGAAGGATATTATTATTCTCCGTATTAGACTACTGACTTAATTCCAAAGGTTGATTCAATAATGTTCGTAATTCCTTTCGATGAATTTTTGACTAAATTTATTACCGAAGTACTATGAATTATATCCTTCGTAATAAAACATTATTCAGAAAATAAATTGCTAAAAAATGTTGCTTCAATTCTAGTGGCGTAGCATTTATCATCATTTTTAACAATCATTTCCATGACTGCCAAATTTTTGCTGAGGGGACTTTCATACAATGAGGTTGTTTTCGGGTAGTTATCAAGTTTTATTTTGTAGTTTTTATTGATGGATGAACGCCAGCAAACGCCTCGATAGATGTAGAAACAAATTTAGAAACCGATACTAGTAATCCGGATAACATAACAGAAGTGTCACCCATAAAGGATCGGCACAAGACCTCCGGCAAGATATTCAACAGTAACCGAGTGTATCCGGAAGAAGACAGAGGTATCTGAATCCTTTATTAAGTCAACTGAAAATGAGCTTTTCCAGGAATTATTGTATTCTTTTTTAATGTGCATAGTCAATAAAAGATAGAAATCAAAATCTAATTTAAATCAATAATAGCTACGATTTTAAATTTAAACGATCCTTCGGGAACTTGAAGAAGTCTTAAATTCTGCTTTAAAACGATTACAAATACTCGGTCATTCTTGGAATTCCACGAATTTTGTGATCTTATCATTATGGTGTCCAACCGTTGATTAGATCTAAATTAAGAAGGTATACTGTTATCGGTGAATATACATCTATCTATCATTTATGCTGATATCGCTACAGAAAACGACAGCGATATTATATTCTCCTGATATTTATATCTTCATTTAAATCTAATGTTGAAAAATTAGTTAAGGTTATGTATAGGTTTGTTCCAACAAGCACGTAAAATACATCGATAACTAACAGACTGCTCATGTTCTCCCCCCACTCTTTTGATTCTGAATTTGATTGGTTGGTTTTCCCATTTGATTTATCCAGCAGTAATATAATATTTGGATTTGTTAGTTATCAATTAGCTTTAATAGCTTGTTGGAGCATACCTTATGTTATATATGCCATATGTTTTTCCAATAAGTAAACAATTTGAGCGATAATTAAATAATTATTTTCATGTTTTTTCTTGATAACTTCTTAAATAAATTAGGAACTCCAAAAAGGTTTAAATGGGACCACCTTGGGAAAATACTCTACAAGATGCAAAAGGTTTCCTTCCAATTGGTCCACCCATCTCTGAGTAATCGGTGAACATACATAGAAAAAAAAAAAAAAAAAAGGCACAAAAAAAAAAAAGTTACATACGTATCGAATTGAGTAACCTCCTCTTTCGTTCGAAGTCGGTTAAAAATGCCAAAAAAAAAAAAAAAAAAAAAAAAAAAAATGGATGCAAAAATAATGACTTATCTGTCCTGTTAAATATGTTCTGTTTAATGATTACATTATGACCATTAGGTCACTAATTAATACAATGTGCCAATTCTTCGCACAGATCAACTAGTAGTAATTATTATAAGTATATAATAATGTATTATAGTTATAGAATAATACACAATTATTCTAATCATAATTTCTTTTGTCTTCACTTTTAATTCACACCTGTCAGCAAATCTTGACAATCAACGAATGTTATGACCACAAAGAATTAATATGAAAGGCATTTTAGACACGAGGAAGGAAAGTGCCCAGCGGCACCTCTTTGCAGGATTTAAATTAATTCAGGAAAGAAGGTCTCTCATTCAGTTTCTTTTTAGTTGCTTTGTAATTAACATGTCAGTCATGTCCATGTCATTACAATATAACATGAAAGCAAGGATGTATATGTTGGTGGATGGATGGTTTTTGTATGTCATTATGTAGAGTTTTGTTACTTACGTCCCAGATTGTCTGTAATTAGTCTTAAAATTTTGAATCGAAAAGATAGTAATTTTTGTAAGTAAATCTTTTTGGTTGCGCCGAAAATCTGTGCCATCAAATTTATTAAGTTTTGGTCCAATTTTTAATTTTGATAATTATTCGAATATATGATAATAATGATTATTCGATTATTTGAAAAAAAAAAAAAAAAAAAAAAAAAAAAAAAAGGAGCACAGTATGAGTTGGTTAATCACAAATAAATAATTAAATAAAAACATTTATATTAATTGTAAAGTGATTAATATTGTAATTAGTTTTTTATTCATATATTGTACATAGTAAATTTTTATTTATGTCAACCATATAACCATGGATGTCTGCTTATAATTAGTAAATTAAACTGGGTAAATACTTATTTACGTAGTTATTAGAAGATATTTTTTACTTCAGGTTTGTTCCAACAATCGTTGAAAACAAGTTATCAACTAACTGAGTGCGGATGTCCTTCCTCCACTCTTTTGACTTTAAATTTGATCACTTGGTTTTAAAAACAATGCTCGATATTTTTTCAATGATCGATGAATCGAATTGGAAAACCGATTCTACAATCAATCAAGTATAGAATCAAAATAGTTAAATCGGAAGGGCTGTCTGTTAGTAGATAAATGGTCATGAACGCTTGTTGGATCATACCTTTAATATACTTTTTTGGTTAAAATATTCGTAATTACCAATATAAAAATAAGAGGACAATCCCATAGTTATCATTTTGAAACCTCCAAGTTTTTTCAGTACCTAGTGAGAATTCACGGATTAATATAAATTCTGATTATATAACAAGTAGATTCTCCTGAGAAAGCTGGAGGGAAAGATATGAAGAAAATAAAATGTTATCTATGCATGAATTAAAAAAGTACCCAACGTTTGATGGCAAGCAATGTTCCATACATCAGGAAAAAATAATCATAGATATCGTCACATGAATTGTTAATACAAGGGCTCAAGGCATTCCCAAAAAAAATGGAGCTGTACCTAATATATAGGGTGAGTGAAGGAAAAATGGATCTTAACTGTTTTTCAATAAGAATAACAACATTTAATAAAGAATTAAAACATTTAATAATAATTTTCCAAGAAATGTTATTTTGTAAAAAAGGGACTTCAATGCTAATTGGCAGGAATCCAAATGGCCGAGAGAACAGCTGGTTGGGTTGGTAAAGGCTCCAGATAGACGGGAGAGACCGGGTTTGCTCGTGTATAATTAGTAGCATTATAGCTAAGAGCGCCCTTCACCATAATTATATCTATATTGAATGTTTACGCATATTAAATGTTATCATTAGGTCGCATCGGCTACCCTCCTCTCCCACCACGTATAACAGTTGGAGAACCTTCCGCGATAAGCTTGTAGCTTTTTAGCCCTTTTCATACTTCGTCCTTTATTATCCGAGGGACTGGGCAACGATCAACGAATTAGCTGTATTTTCGTTTATATATTTTGAGGAAAAAAAAAGAGTAATTGCAGCAAACCAATATGCCAAGAATGAGGATAACATCAAGATCACCTCGAGCATACTGAACAGAATCGCAAAACAAACCGAGTAAACGAAAACTACCGAACTCCAATCCTTGTTTGATTAGGTTAATACAGCTTGACTTTCCATCACGTTCCATATTTTAAATAAGAAATAAAGTAAATATAATTATGGAAATGTCATTTTGCTGTTCATGGAAACTTTGAAGATGGATTGTGAAAATCAAAATGAAAGATACATTAAGAAATTAAATTGCTATTGTCCTCAATTCGCTCGCCTTTTGGGTTGTACCAAGAGACGGATTTAGCAAAACATTGGGGAGGGGCAGGACCTCCCCCCCCCCACCCGGTCTAACACTCACGTGTTGCCTTTTGCCTAACAGCACTTTTATTTTCAAAATTTTACTAGATTATTTCCTTGTATCAGGAAGAACTGCGATCGAAACTGTTACATTTCGTGTTTATTAGCTATTATTTATTTACTTCAACCCTGCCCTTAAGGCGATACAGATGTTTGCAGTTGTGGGTGGTAGGGGTACCTAACAACCCATAGCTGCAATCGAAAGAAGAGTTCATTTGGCGCTCATTTCCTTTTCACATTATATGTCAGCGTCCTCTTGGATTAAGCTTCATTCAGGTGGTCCCCAGGTACAAGTCCTCTTCTACTTCCCATAGTGAAGTAGGCTGCTCCAAGGATTTCACTCTACCCGTTAATAAAGGACTTAAAATGAGGATACCTATCCTTTGTGGCGAGCTGAGGGAGATCACCCTCCATCATAGCATAGAGTCATGTCTCCCTCATCAGCTTGGCCCTCAGTGCCTCATAGGAGGTACAATAAAGTACGATATGCTCGGCGGTCTCCGTTACCCAGCAACTTTGGCAAAGTGGATGGATATTAATACCGTGATGGAACCCCCATGCCCCGGGAGATTCTGTGAGATCCAGTATCGGCGAGGATCCACGTTGCTTTCAATCGCGATCCGACTGTGGGGAAGTATTTTCTCAGGGTAGCCCACTTTCGAGAGGTCGTCCACCGTCGATTCCATTCTTCCATTGTATCCTCCCGGAGGATCCTCTTCCATTTGCTGGGATCATCTGCTATTCTCACTCGTTGGTTATCCGGATCTTTAGGAGCTATTTAATTGTATTAGTTCTAGCCAAAATATTTGAGGGGGTCATGACCCCTGTGACCCCCCCCCCTGGATCTGTCCCTAGTTATACTTACGGATTTCTTCGCAGGCCAGGGGTGAGGGCGAGAAAATAAATTCTCCCAGCTCCTGGACTCGAACTCGTTATCTAATGTTTATTAATTTAACATCACTTACACTAATAATATATGATAATGATACTGATATAATGAATAATCGGACGATGCTGCAGTAGGAGTAAAAAATATTGCTTACCCAGTTATAATTAGGATGGGGATCTTTACGAGTACCTACCTGACATCCCACAGGCGCAATTTTATCTGGACCGTAATTTTTCATCTCACCCGAAAGGGTACTATAACCTACGATTTTTCACTCCGTTAAAAAGAGGTTACCTGCAGTACTGTGAACTCGCAACCTTGGACATGTAAGGCTGTTGTCCTACCAATATACCAAAGCCGACCCCTAATCTTCTGGTTGTTAAATGCGAAGAGATTATATTCTCTATTATAGTATTAAAAGATCTGCGTAAGTTTTGTTTTTTCATTAATCCGTTTTCTATCCATCTTAAACAAAAAGATTCTGAAAGTTGCATTTTAAATTATCATGCCTTTCAATACTATAAACTTTAATCCTGCTGGGAAAGAAACAAAATAATAGTAACAGTTTCTTATATTTGTGTTACAACATATGACGAAACGTAATAGGTGTCGTCCGTTTGATTTACATCGCATTTATTTTTTTCTAGATAAAATAAATGAAAGAAAAAAATGAGATCATTGCTTGGATGTGGTGAAGATTCAAAAAGCCTTAAGTCTCTAAAACAATGATAAATAACTATTTCATTGAGATGTGTACGTTGATGGTTCTTTTTAAGAGAGCTCATGTGGAATCTGCATTCTCTTGATTGGACACATATAATAAACTGTCCATTCCATTCCCTTACTAAGAATATAAAAGATTAAGTACGAAATTTTGAAAATTTAGAAATTACAAATTATATTGAAATATCACGGTAAAAAAGATTAGGAACAAAGTACATAAAATATATAGTAATTTGAATCACCATTTACAAGGAGCTACAAATAATATTGTATGCAAATATATTCTTTCTTAGAAACGAAATTCGGAGGTAATAAGCTGCAATTACGCTATCTAGTGGCCTAATCTAAATATCATTAAATTTATTATTTTTTTTTTTTTTTTTGAACATAGATAGTCATCATTCAGACATCATTTTTCATCTTTTTATTTTAATTTCCATAAATTCTTGTCGGTATTTGAATAATTCTGAAACACCTTTAATTAATATTTACAACTACAATATTAAAATAAAAAAAAGAGACAATCATCCATTCAAAAAGTCAATACCGGTAGACGTGCAGAAGAATGAATTGTAAATTTATTTATTGACTAATGTGAATAATTAAAACGAAAATGGAAATTAAAGTTTAAATTAACATAATGGCGCCAATAAGAGAAACTGTTCCTTCAAGATCGGGCAATAAAGTGATAATTTGCATACTGATGCCATGGCGTGTCTGAATATCAAGATGGACACAAATCAGGGAGGCCGTGTCTCTTGCTGAATCAAAAGTTCTTTCATGGTTTAATTTAACAGTTTATAGGAAGATATAAATATTCATTTGATAATTAGTGACAATCGAAGGAAAATATGCTATTTTCTGTGAATTTAATAATATCATATTTTTAATTAACTTCAGCGTTATTTGTTTTTCCCAAAAACCACTCTAATGGAGATGCAGAGGATCTGGGTTCGATTCTCGGCCTTGGTTTTATCTTTTCTCTTCCATTAAAGTTATTTTAAAAAATAGAATATAAAAAGTATATGGATTTCTTGTTCATGCTTTAATGGTAGCTGATTCGAGGATTCCCCACCTAAAGTAAGTCTTCTACGCCAGTAGGTATATATAGTGGCTCACAATCAAAATGATGCAAACGAATATTTATATTTCAAATGCTATTTACTTCTTCTTTGTTAGAATTTAAAAACCAAGGCACGTGATGCCATAATGATTCATTGTCGTGCATTAAATTTATATAATCAAATCAAATCAACAGCAATTATAGAAAGAGAGAAAAAATCTTTATTAAAACTCGTAGGGATTGAAGGTCAGAGTGAAAAAGATGGAATGTTTACTTCCGTTTAGAAAAAAGTGAAAGTAACAAGTATTCTTCAATTATCGGGTAAATGAGTTTATTAACCTTTTAATTCCTTTTCATTCTTTCAATGAAAACAAAACTAAACTATATGAATTACAAGTAATCAGTCTAGTTCGGGCATTTGCTTAAAATGGGTGAGCACACGCTATTCGTGAACAAGAATTAGTGATTAACAATTTTAAAATTGGCAAAACACAACAAAAAATCATCTCTACTATCAATATGAGTTATGCCACCGTTCAAAATATTGTTGAAAGTTTTAAAAACGAAAATAGAATAATAAGAAAGGGTAGAGTGAGTGCTAACAAATTTTTTCTGGTAATGATGAACGTTGGATTTCTGTGTGTGTGCTCCATGTGCTCCAAAGTTAACGACATTAGTTAAAAAAACATTTAAATATAATGTTATGAGCTGAAAATATCTAGACAACAGTAGAATTGCATGGCAAAAAACTTGTATCAGTGACTAAAATAAAAAACTTCGAATCAATTTTGCTACGGATTATATATCAAAATACATAGACCTCTGGAAAATTGTTCTGTATTCGGATGAATCAAAATTTAATTTGTTTGGCTCCGATGGAAGAGGTTTCGTCAGGAGAAAGGCATATGAAGAGCGCCATGAAAAAAATCTTCGCCCGACCATCAAACTTGGGGGTGGTCATGTCATGGTTTTGGGGGTGTATTGCTGCCTCGGGGGTAGGAAATCTTCATTTTATTGAGGGAACAATTGATAAACATTTATATTGTCACACCCTGAAAAAGAATTTTAAAGCAAGTGCAACCAAGCTTGAATTAATAAATAATTTTGCTTTTTATAGTGATAACGATCCCAAGCATTCTTCTTATCTTGCAACAGAAAGACCACACCTACACGTCATAGAGAATTCATGGAGAAAATTAGAAACAGAAGTGAGGAAACATGAGATATCAAACAGAGAAGATCTCAAAAAGGCGCTTCAAGAAGAATGGGACAAGATTAGCCCAGCTTACAAAGAAAAGCTTGTCCAACCTATGCCCAATCGTTTGAAAGAGTTAATAAAATATAAATGCTTACCAAAAAGTACTAAAATTTAAAATATTTTTGATTTTTTGGATGTTTTTAATTTTGCATCATTTTCATTGTGACCTTAGAAGTGTATATTTAGTCATGATGTTTTAGTTTAATTTTAGGATTTGCTCTCAAATACACTTTTAACTATTGTGAATTCTAGCCTAATTTTTTTTTTTTTTTTTGTATTTTATTTTTGTAAACAAAGATTGTTGAAAATAGATTTTGACTTGTTATAAAATAATTTTTTTTTAAAGTCCCTTGCATCATTTTGACTGTGAGCCACTGTAGATATTCAAAAAACAGGATGAAACGTCTCATTAGTTCTATGTAAGTTTCACCTATCCGTATGTTATTTACTTACCTGTATTTTCCAATCATTTCAGTAAAACTATTATGTTGGATTTTTCTTTTTTTCTTTTTAATAACTCTATTAATATTTATAATTATATTATATAGTGTATTGATGATGGTTATTGGTGGTGAATTTGAAAATGGTAAAAAATTATCCGAATAACGTCACAAAAAGTAAAATGGAGTATGAAAGTAAATCATGAGTGTCCTCAAGATCCCACGAATAATGAGAAATATCTATAAAGAAATGTTGATAGTAGGTTGACTTTAAGGGTTATAAACAAAAAGTTTTTATGGGGTATGATTTTTATAAAATTAAATGTGAATTTTCGAATACATACACAATAAACAGAAGCACAATGAAATAATAGGACGATGACCTGTGCAATTACTTTACGATTCACCTTTTTTATGTTACGTCATTGCTTTATCATGGTATGTGAAAAGAAATATAACGGGTTGTTTACGCATTCCTAAACACCACATTTTCTACTCATTAACAAACACTAATAAAAATAACTAAAATTTAAATAAAATGTATCTAAAAAATCCTTCATAATCGGTCTTGATTGTAAAAACATAATTTTTCTTTTTTAATTTCTTCCAATTAAGGTTTCTCTCTTTATACATGAATAGGATTATTTTTGTGCAGAATTTTACTAGGAATATTTTTATATAATATAAAAATTGAGAAAAATTAAAAAAAAAAAAAATGGTGCGTGCGGGCAACACACAACTTTCACTTACAACTCACTGTTTAGTTAATTGCCACTTCTCAAAGTCACACATTTTTCCTCATTCATTTCTTATTTTTGTTTTTATTTATCCATAAAAAACAAAATTTTTTTTATTATTGAATAAAAGTTTTTACTTGTGATACTTTGGCAATGCAAGCATAATACTCAAAGTCGTTTGATTTTATAATTCTCTATGTAGTTGTTAAAAACTTCATTAAGTTACCATTAAATGAACAGAACGGATTTAATTATGAACAATGCGTGTTCTCCACATGCGTGAACTCAACGTATTTTATGAGTTGACGGAATATTTTTCTTTTTTTCTCCCCCATACGTTTACTTGATTTTTTTCATATTTCATATTTAGACATTTCTTATTTTTAGGCGTAATGAGAGACAGTCAATTTCTCCATATAAATAAAAACAAAGTTACTTTATAGGAAAACAAAAAGGGCCCTTCCCAATTAAAGGCCCCTCAAAACATTTTAATAATGATAAAGCTTACCTGATATTAAAGAACACCTAATTTTCAAGAAACATGACGAATTTGATCAAAATCGTTTGATCCGTTCTGAATAAAATTGAAAAAAACGTAAAAAATTATTTAAGGAAATTTAGGATGCGACGAACCAAGTTTGGTAATAATTAGTCCACGACTACTTGGTGGAATAAACTTATTGTAAAAATCTTGGCTACCGTGGATACTGGAAGCTGTCCGAAGTTATTGGTCGTTTTCTGAGCGTATTTTAAAGACGGTATATTTTCAGAGCTAGAAGTTGCCAACTTATCCCGCGCCGATTAGTCGAATTTATGATTTTTACGATTTATCGACTATTTGAGTCTGAATTTTATATGCGGCCTAATTAGAATATAGGAATCTAAATTAAGATACTTCCCGTAACTTTTTGTGTGTGTGTTTTCTTAATACTTTTTTTACTCTTCTGAGGAATAACTTTCTTACTCTACTATATTACCTTGTTATGTTTAATGTAACGATTATTGGGATGATATGTAGGTTTTGCTAATGGTTATTTTTTATGCAGGGACAGATTTGGTACGCAATTTGGGGGGCCATGACCCTCCTGTCTCATAATCACGTGGCTGACAGCACCATTTGTGGATGAGATTATTACCTTTTATTCGGAATTACCGCGATCTAAAATACCAAAAGGGTTATGTTTAGGGCATAGTAACTACCTAATTGCATTATTCGTTTAAAAATACAAAAAAAAAATTGAAAATCCAAAATATTTTAGAGGGATCATGAACCCGTGATTCCCCTCCTGGATCCGCCCATGTTTTTATGATAATAAATCGAATCATGATTTATTGCATACTATTAAAAGGGAACATGGCAGAAAATATGAGTAACTTAGCTAATATGATAAAATGACATTATAATCAATTTTAAATGTGATGAAAAATCCATGATTTGATTCAAATCAGCTATTAGTATTAATCTGTGGTTTATAAAAGTAGGTCGAGTAAGAATAATGCAGAACTAATAAAATCATGGAGGACAGCTGGTGCCAGACAAAAGATAAGGGTGATGTAAATATAGTGCTCATATAACTGTTGGATCCTTTCGCAAACAGATTCTTTATTATGTTAAATGTTTTAATAAGAATATTACAACGAATAAAGGAATAACTACAGCTCATTGGTAGGTTTTAAGTATCACACAAGCCGTATTCCTCTCTGCTTTAAATTAATATGAATAGTTTCAATAGGAAAGTTACATTCAATGTTCCCCTGCTGCAAAAACCTTTCCTTAATGGAATTGTGAAAAATCTTCATAGGGATGGGTCAAGTTGTATGAATCAAATACTTTGTATCAGATACTGAAAAGATACAAGAAGTTGATCCAGCCAAAATGAACAGGGTACTAGGGATGCGACATCGATGTCGATGTTTCTGACACATCTATGTTTTGGGCAAAACGTCGATGTTAAAAAGATCGATGTTACAAAGACGATGTTTTCGTACCATCGATGTTTGTGGGCCGATGTTAACATCGATTTTTTAGTAGTTAACCATTTTTTTTTTTTTTTTTTATTCTTTATTTTTTAACATCAGTGTTTTAACAATAACAAATTGTTATGGGAAAAAACAAATGTTTTAACATCTATGTTATGGACAAAAACCAACAATATGTATGCTCTTAACATCGATTTTTTAACTATAACAAAGTTGTTTTTAACATCGATGTTTTTGACAAAAACAAATATGTTTTAACATCGATGTTTTGGATAAAAAAACAACGATATAGATGCTCTTAACATCGATGTTTTAACAATAAAAAGTTGTTTTTAACATCGATGTTTTAGCTATAACAAAGATTTTTTTGACAAAATCAAATATGTTTTAACATCGATGTTTTGGACAAAAACAAATGTTTTAACATCGATGTTTTAACATCGATGTTTTGGAGAAAAAAAAACTATATACATGCTCTTAACATCGATGTTTTAACTATAACAATGTTGTTTTTAACATCGATGTTTTCGGCACAAACAAATATGTTTTAACATCGATGTTTTGAACAAAAAACAACAATATAAGGAAAACGTACCGGTAGTGGACACAGTTAAGGAAATTTTCAATGTTTTTTTTGGGCTGAGGGTTTCCCTTGGTACTCATGAGATTAAATACACATCTGGGGTATGCAACAGCTCTTCCTCCTTCAATTTATGACCAATAAAATACTAATTAAAAGCAAATTATATTTTATCTAAATTTTTATATATTGGTCTAATTTGCACTGGTAGTGGACATTTATAAATTCAGATAATTCAATAGTGGATACCTCAATTAGTAGTGGACAAACATTTTTGCTACTTTTTCTTGTTTCTAAAGTCCAAATTATTATTACTTAAAATGCATAAATTAATACTTGCTTATTTTCTAGCGTAATGGGCTAATAGGTAAACTAAAATAATAGAAATATTATAAAAAAAGAGGTTATTTTTTTAAAAGTGAAAAGCATAAAAAGGTGGATAAGGAGTACAATGTTAGTTAATGACATATGTATGATGCTACTTGACGTGTCTGATCTCCCTGCGCTGGACAGCGAGATTACTTTGCTTGCTGCCTGTGGGAGCCAGGATTGCTGAAGAGACGGGCCGAGGGTGACAGACAGGGTCCCATTGCCCCTGAACTGCCAACATATTTCTGTCTTTTGAATAGAAATGATCGAATCTAAGGGCCCAAGCATTGTCCATAAAATATTTTCTTAAATTGCTTCACTTCCGACTTTTCCCCCTTCCTCTTCATTCTCTGCTTCTACTGCTATCACCCCTCCATATCCAAACAATATTCATCGTGTTCACCAAATCCAAAGCTCACCTTCGGTACTACAACCTGAAGTGATCCAAGAATTATCGTCCTCCGAAAAATTTCTGATTATTTCCCTTTTACTTCTCATTTTAGGTTTATATTCAGTAACATTTTCTCTTTTGTCTATTTTCTCCAACTGTTGTCTCATCTTTCTGTTATTTTATTACTACATCTGATGTTGGAACTAAAGTAGTGTGTGCACATTCTAATATTTTTATTTGATATCTATTTTCCTCTACTTATTCAGTTGTGTTAATTATAATTATGTAGAATGGCTCTTAAGCTCTTAGATAATTTATGCTATGTCACAAGAATATCACAACTGATCATCGTAAAAGAAATTTTTTTTTTTCACAAATCAGTTTATTTAGTAATAAAAATGCTTGGTGTAAGTAATGGATGGACAGGAGGAGTCCACTACTAGATTTAACGTTCAAACATTCTCAAAATCAAAATATTATTAATAATAAAGCATTGTTAGTGCATTCAAAGCCTTGACATAAGAGAAAAAAAATTAAACCCCCAACGCTAGTAGAGGACAGCTAGTGTCCACTACTGAATTTTTCAAAAATATTGGTGTTAGAAGTGGCCACTTAAACTATGACCAAACAAAAATAACCATTGTAACGGAAACATGAAAAATGGAATCTATGAAGTCTTCCTTATTGGGGAACACCTCAATACTTCATAAATAACTATGCCAAACCCCCAAAAATATAAAAACAATTAACTACCTCCTTAATGAAATTGAACAGATGACATCAAAAAATACAATTTTGGACGAAATATTAATTTGCAATTACTAATAGTTGGATCCCTTGGTAACTTGAAGAAGCTGGATTTCCATATACCAGTACTAGATAGTAGTAGGTACATTCATTCTAAGTTTGAAGCTGATTCAAAGCCTAGCTGCCTTATTTCAAAAATTTAATTGGCCAAGTGGCCACTACTGGAACAGTGTCCACTATAGGTACGTTTACCTTATATGCTCTTAACATCGATGTTTTTGAAAAAATCAAATATATTTTAACAATAACCAAGTTCTTTTTAACATCGATGTTTTATATAAAAACAAATATGTTTTATCATCGATGTTTGAAATTATATTGGATATATTACCTCTTTTCTTCCTACTCTTTCTTATTTTTGTAAAATTTTCAACTTATGAAAACGCAAAGCCATAGTATCATAGTTGGATTAGTTATTTAATGCAGCTGCTCGCAAAATCTTTTTAAAATATTCGACTATGGAAACGACATCAATGTATGAATATGTTTGAGTCCTAACAGTTGAATATTTAATAAATGAACATGAAATAAATAAAACCCAACGATGTCGAAAACATCGATGTTTTTATACATTAATTATGAAAAATAAACATGCTTTACACTTAAACATCGATTTAAATACGTTTGGACACTAATATGTTTATGTTTAAAGAATGTGTAAATTAAACAACATCGATGTCGAAAAACAACGATGTTCTTGAACATCGATGTTTAATCGATATGGATGTTTTGATTGTAAAAACATCGATCTTCAAAACATCGATGTTATGCCTTCCATGTCGCATCTCTATCGGGTACTACTTATAATCACTGATCCATGGATACTCAATGATCCCTATCAGTTGAGTGCGAGGTACTGATACAAGGAATACTTGGAATAGCTAACCATGGGCTATCCATTTTCTACTTAGTACTGATTCAGTTTCTGAATCATTTAGTACTTGAAGTATTCCTTGCAAACTACTTAATACCTGATTCCTTGCCCTAGCAACAGACTCTTTGGTAATTTTATTAGTTTGATTTAAGCAATAATGAGATAATGGAGAGTAATAGTCTAAATAAAATAATAACTTCAATTATTTTTACTTTCACTTACCTATATATGAAATATATAGTAAGTGGAAGTATTACGATCTTGAAAAGTTTCGACTTCCAGTTGCGTGCGTGTGTGTGTGTGAACAGACTAGCTCAAAAACTATAGACCGTGCAAACCTGAAATTGGGTATTTAGTGTATGTATATGCCCGTGATGTGACAGCGAAAATTTCATCGAAATTGCTCAAAGGGAGGGGGTACTTTATTTAATAACTTTTTAAGTTTTTTTCGATTTTCTCAAAAACGGCTCTAACGATTTTGATTAAACTGAGTATTTGATCTATTTATATGCCCGAGATATGACTGTTAAAATTTCATCGAAATTGATCAACCGGAGGGGGGACTTTACTTAACCCTTTAACCGGGGAGTTCCCTTTTAAATTACGCATCCTACAACGGGCGTGAGCTCTTTCACTAGGACGTGTATATACGTCCCGCCCGGTGCAATGTAACTTCATATTATTATTTTTTTCATTTATGCTTAAAATAAATGGGAAGGCTATGAAATATATTCGTTTTCGTTTATTTATATATAAACCACAAAGGAAAACACAAAATGACAAACAAATAGAAAAGAATATCAACAAAAATATAAAAGTATCGAATTAAGAAATTATAAATTTACAGCCTTAACCTATCATAAAGAGTACAAAAAATATGTATATAAATATAAATTAAATATATTATTATTATAAATATTATAAATTATATATATATATATATATATGTGTGTGTGTGTGTGTGTGTGTGTATAATATGTATAAATTCACGTCGTTACATGTATCGATGACTAATCACTCTGTTGTACGAAAATATAAGTCCCACCCATTCCAGGGCACAACATATATTTCAAGGACGTATACATACGTCCTGCCCGTTCACGGTAGTGTTTAGGTTGGACGCCTATATACGTCCCGCCCGGTTAAAGGGTTAATAAATTTTGTATCATTTTCACGTGTTTTTTTTATTTACTCAAAAACGGTTTTAACGATTTTTATCAAACTGGGTATTTGATGTATGTATATGCCAAAGATGTGATAGCCAACATTTTATGAAAATTGATCAACCGGAGGGAGTACTTTATTTCATAACTTGTTTTCCAATTTATGCCTTTCTTTCGACTATCTCAAAAACGGCTTTTATGATTTTGATCAAATTCGCCATGTTTAATGAAAATAAGGTGTTCTTTAATATCAGGTAAGCTTTATCGTTATTAAAATGTTCTGAGGGGGCTTAAATGGGGAAGGGGTCTTTTTTGTTTTCCTGTAAAGTACGCTTGTTTTTGTTTATATGGAAAAATTAACTGTCTCTCATTACGCCTAAAAATAAGAAATGGGTAAATATGAGATATAATAAAAATAAAGAGAACTTAAAGAGGAGAAAAAAAGAAAAATATTCAGTCAACTCATAAAAATCGTTGAGCCCATGCATGAGTACACCTTTAATGACAGACCATAGTTCATAATTAAAGCCGTTCTGTTCATTTGAGAAGTGGCAATTAACAAAACGCATTAATGTCTAATCTAAGTAAGTTGGTAAGTGAACGTTCTGTGTTGCGTGCACGCACCAGATTTTTTATTAATAAAATTATTTGTTAATACTTATATACAATTTTCAAACGTAATAATTGTATTAACTGTACAGTTATAACAAATACCAGTTTATATTTTTTCATGTTTCATTTTTTTTAAAACAAAATATGGTTTACATTTTAAAATGCATATAGAGGATATATTTTATTCAAAAAATAAAAGTATGTGCAGTTAGTGAAAAATTATAATAAAAAAAAGATAAACATTTTGAAAATAACAATTTTAAACAGTTCTTTATAACTAAATATAAAAAAGACCGATATGTATGTAAACACATGTATTATGGAGTAAAAATATTGATATTAATTAAATAAATAAATTATTTTTTAGCCGCCCCAAAAATCAGCTACTTTTGAAAATTGATAAAGTAACATTTACAGCATTTCCGAACCATTATTATTTAGTTTAGATCGAGCTGTGGTATTTTTATTTCACAATAATATTTATTTAAAAAATCTGGTGTGATGTGCGCAACACACAACTTTCACTTACGAACTTACTTAGATTAGAAATTTTTAATAATATGTAAACGCCATACTCAACTTCACACATTTTCCCACATTTATATGCTTATATTTCTATACCTCCATAAGTTATAGAGTATGAGTGTATTGCAAAACTTGAAAGCTCTCAGTACTTTTCGATTCATTATTGCTTATTTATTTTTTTAAGGGACCTGATTTCATCAACAGTTGAGTTTTTTTACTGCTTGCTTGTTTATTACTGGGAGTTGTTTTGTTTTTTGTATATATCGTGATGGTAAATCGATAGAAGGTGTATTTACGTCTCATAGTAAAGTGCTCCCTCCGTTTGACCAATTTTGATGAAATTTTGGCTTTCTCATCGCGGGCATATACATACATCAAATACCCAGTATGAGCAAAATCGTTACAGCCGTTTTTGAGTAAATAAAAAAAACAAGTGAAAATGAGACAAAATTTATTAAATAAAGTGCCCCCTCCGTTTGACCAATTTTCATGAAATTTTGGCTTTCTCATAGCGGGCATATACTTACATCAAATACCCAGTTTGATAAAAATCGTTAGAAATTTACTAAATAAAGTACCCCCTCCGTTTGACCAATTTTGATGAAAATTTTGCTGTCGCATCGCGGGCATATACATACATCAAATACCCAGTTTGAGCAAGTTCGTTACAGCCGTTTTTTAGTAAATAAAACAAAACATGAGAATTGAGACAACATTTATTAAGTAAAGTGCCCCCTCCAATTGATCAATTTTGACTGTCACATCAAATACATACATCAAATACTGAGTTTAATCAAAATCGTTAGAGCCGTTTTTGAGAAAATCGGAAAAAAAGCGTAAAAATTAGACAAAATTCATAAAATAAAGTACTCCCTCCGTTTGATGATTTTTGATGATATTTTTGCTGTCACATCGCGGGCATATACACATACAAATACGCAATTTCAGGTTCGTTCGGTTTATAGTTTCTGAGAAAGTCTCTTGACACACAGACCATTTCACGGGACTTGGTTATTTGGACCCAGGGGACCCCAAAACGTGCATTTCCGTTGAAAATCGGAAGTCAAAATTTTTCATGATCGCAATACTTTTCCTTACTATACATTTCATATATAGGTAAGTGAAGGTAATAAGCTATGTGTTAATCCCTAGTGAATTTCCTATTTTTTTCTCTAATGTCATTTTTTCCCCTTTATCACAGAAGGCCCTTTTATTTGTTATGAATAGTCTTTTTTTTCTTTCTTTAAGTTGTTTAATTGTTATAGGTTAAGAAATTTTTAATTATAGATAGTATATATTAAATTGTAAACAGTATATTTTTATTTTAAATATGGTTATAAGAAACATATGATATTTATGCCAGCGGTTGGAGCGAGTGTATTAAGAAAAGAGAACAACGAATACGGCGATAGGCATACATACATACAGGCACCCATAATACCCACCACATTTCTTTTACAGTCCACTTACTCGTCTTTTCCCGCTTGGAGGGGGAGACTTATAATCTCACCAGGGAAGGTTTGTATTTTAATTACGAAACACCTCTCGCCCCAACACTATGTGCTACTCAATTGACTCCAGCATATTTGTTATGAAGCTGAAAGGGGTCGCCTGTGATGTAGTGATTAGCATGGCAACCTATGATACTAAAAGTCGCGGGTTCGCATCCCGAGGTAGCCCTAGAATTTCTTAAAGGAAGTAAAAACTCCTTAGCTATGCCGTCCCTGAGATAGGACTTAAAATGGAGGTCCCGAGCCTTTGCAATGTCAGGTACTCGTTAACCCTATCCTAATTATACCTGGATAGGCGGGCGCAAGCGACGGTGCTGCTTCTGCGACGGTGCTACAGGAACTAGAGAAACGGTGATAAATCCGGGCCATTACCTGGGATTCATAGGGTTTTTTGGCGTTTTTAATTTATTTTTCCATAATTAAAACCCGATTGAGCAAAAAATCATTTGAAAAATATCTAATAGGTATTGCTCGGTCCCTCAGTGTTCAATTAGAAAGTCAAAAGACGTGTCATTCCCTTTTATTTCCAAAAAATAAAAAGCTTCTTAAAGAGTGGATTGTAAAATTAAGAATAGATAAGCCTGTTTCGAAACATATGACGATATGTAGTCTTTATTTTAAAGAGAGAGACTATATTTATCCTAGTAAATATTAGTATTTGACATTTTATTATTCCAAAATGCTAGTTTTATGCAAATAACATTGAGACCATAGTGTCATAGATTTGTTTTTCTTTTTTAATTTTCCCCATTTTTCTATTACATCCGCTGTGCTTAATTGTTCCATGTTTTCAATGCGAAGCCTGAAAGTTTTGACAAATAAATAAATAATATGACAAAGAATCTAAGCTGTCATAACAATGATTGTGTAAATAGGTAATTAATGTTATTACTAACCGAAAAACGTCGAGTAAAGTTACAATGATGTGTTTGCATTTACCAGAACTACCAGCTTTACATGTACAATGACAAGAAAATTGCTTATTATTATTAATAAATTTGATTTCCACTTTTATTTGATGGGGCAGTCCTTTAAGATTGCTAGTTTAAAGGCACGAGGCTTGTAAAATAACTGTTTTTTTATTTTTAGATATTACTCCACATGTAAATATGTGGTTTGCATCAAGAATAGCCTGCCCATCAATTAATGGTCTTTTAAAATTACCAATTATCTCTATCACATCAACTAGGTCTTACACCGTTCTTTCCGACATTTTGCAAAACTACTAGCGCACCCTATATTCGATTGCGCCCGCCTATAGGCAATTTTAGGACTCCCACTGCAGCATCGTCCGATTAGCCTTATTAGCATAAAGGGATGTTAAACAATCAAACAAACTTAAAGCTCAAATTGATAATAACAGCAAAAGCGAGAACTGTCATTATTTCAACTTCAGTCATCTTTGTTCGCAGAACTAAATGACATGATTCTATGTATGTGGAGTTTAAATCCACCTTCACAGTATTCATGAAATCCTGCATCATCCATTTAGAGGGAGGGGCGCCTCTCAGCGCCCCCTCCCGTTACCTGTTTGTTCCGCCCTAAAGCCGGCATTAGATTCATTTTATTTTTATTGTGGCTCTGCGATGCCGCAGGACATATGTAAATCATTTTATTCCAGTTTGAGCTGTGTACACGAATATAGTAACCTTAAATAGATAAGTAGCCTTTGTTTCACAGATGGGTCTTTGATTTTAAAGATCTAAAATACTTTTAGTCATCACTTCCACCCGTTTGAGTCAGTTATTTGAAGAATGAAGTAAGATTTTGAAACATTACTTGATTTACGGAAAAATCTGTCTTGACAAAGATATGCTCAACACAAAAAAATATCAACAAACACTATCGATGCACATATTTTTGAAGTTCGATGGCACCGGCTAGAGAATGGCGGTTCACAAGAAAGATAAAGGATCATCTCATAATTCATCTAAAAGTAGCCATCCTAACTATGATAGCAAAGTAAAACAAGGATCTGGAAAAAGTATCAAACCTATTGACAAAGCAAATGGACATAGCATTGGTCATACTGTTTTAGTTATAGTCATAGGTATCTCTTATATGTTTCTAATTGTTCTCTTACAATTTAAAAGTTGTATTGTTAGTAATCATTTGAATTGCATTTACAGCTGCATCATTTGCTTTGATTCATAGTTATCATGTTTCAACATTGTTTGAAAATGACCGTCACTTTTCTCATTTATCGACACTGGAAAGAGAAATGACTTTCAGGAGTGAAATGGTGGGTTTATTTTGATTTTTTTTTTTAATTATAGAGCTATCTAGATGGGACAGTTTGATTTTATTTATGATTTTAGGGGATGTATTATTCATACTACAAAACCATTGTCGAAGCACCAACTGTTTATGAAGGATTTCATGAAATCATACACAACAATTTGACTGAGTTCCCTTCTGTGATAAATACCCTAGAAAGATTTAATCTCTTTCCAGAGGTAAGTGCCATAGAAATCTTAAAGTATGTACATTTACCTGTGTGATCTATGTTATAATTTTTACTTTGAAAAAGGTGTTTCTTGGGATTTTATACCGAACATTTGATTGGATGTGTGACAAAGTTGGCATTGTTGGTAAACAATGTTGGCAAATTGAACGAGGGCAAGGTTTGAGCCCTGTTAATAGTTGTGAGGGGCTGCGCCAACCCGAATACTTCTATCTAGAAGCTGTTTGGTTCTGTGCTGGTCTCACTGCTACTGTCATCTTTCTCTATGGAGTTCTATTAAGGTTTCTTACTCAAATATATATTTAGCTTTTTCTCCTGTTTTCTTAATACCATCTTATTTATGATTCTTTTCTTTGCAGCGGATCAATATTTGGAGGTCTTATTACTGTTTTGTGTTTTTTCTATAACCATGGAGAGGTACAGAAATAGTAAACTTTTAAAACATTCTTTTTCCGTAAATTAATTTTTGGCTTACTATTATATTTTCTCTTTATCTAGGCAACTCGTGTTCAGTGGACTCCACCATTGAGAGAAAGCTTTGCCTATCCTTTTTGTTTATTACAAATGTTATGCGTGAGTGCATGCTTAAGCATGAATCAAGATAGTGATGAAAAAACTATCTCTACAAAGACACATAAACTGCAAGTAAGTCATGTGTTAGCTGTTACAAAATTTTATTTTTAAGGACATTATACGTCTATAATTCTTTATGATTGCCCCATTATCTCAGGAAAAACTATTACCTATTAACCCAGAACATTGGGTATTCTCAGGAATTTTTGCCTTGTGATGTTATTTTATTTACTATAATTTTATTTATGCAATGTTAGATTTGGTTCAACAGAGGGCTTGAGAACTTTGATTTTGTTTCCACTAGATTTTTGACATGTATCAGAACCCCTGCAAATATTCACAGAGTTTAAGAAATGACACTGACCAACTCCTTTCTGTCTCATGTTTAGCACAGCTAGTGTAGACAAGGCCTCAGTTTGAAAAGTCTTTCCCCCTAATATGACCATCCATAATCCTACCATTAATTACTTATTTGTTTTTAGATTGCAGCTGTTGTGATTACGTCATCAATCTGCCTAACTTTATGGCAGTTCTCTCAATTTTTATTGGTTACACAGGTTGTAGCTATTCTAATTCTGTTTACTTTTGGATTTATTAGCAAATTCTCTGCTATGGTCATTCTTATGGGAGAAATGGTAATTATTTATCTGTTTTATATCTTTTTTGATGCAATAATAACTACCATCTATTGTTTAAAATAAAATAATATATTATATTTGTGAAATACTTATCCTATTATTTTGATAGTAACTGCTTTGAAATGTATTATTCTGTATGCTATATCTTTCTTATTTAATATAATTCTCATATTTTTCAGATTGCTGTAGCATTGACTTTACTTCTGATGTTCGGCAATGAATTATTGCTCTCTTCTTTACTTACATGTCTCCTGATGGCCTCCCTCATAACATTAAAGTTTCTTTACCCCGTTTTGATTTCTAATCATTATCGATTTGTTAGTGGAATCATGTCAATGGGTTTCGTCGCTTCTTTAACGATTGTTTTGAGAACTAGAACGTTGACAACAAAGCACGATGTTAGTATTTAGTAGATTTATTTTTTTTAGTGATAATTAAATTAATGTTTCACTTTTAATTTGTTTGACTTTACTGTAGTGAATGCTTTTTATTTTATTTCAGGCTCATATATTAAATATTCTGAGATCAAAACTTACGTCTTATAACGACTTTCACACCTTACTATACACATGCTCTGCTGAATTTGATTTTCTTGGTTGGGAACCTATTGTGAAGTTAACCAAATCACTACTTTTACCAGCAGTAGCATTTATTTTTCTTATTTTGGTTATACACTGTTTTTTTAGCAGCCTAAAATTCAGGTAATATAAATTTAATTATGCTTTTTTAAAGTTGAATTCAATTTATTTAACAATTAATGTTAAATAAATTTGTCTAATAAAAAAGTATTAGAAGCTATATAGGCAAATCTTTGACTGCCCCAAAAAAAGAAATGACTACTCCTTAAGCTCAATAATTATTTTGGAAACACCCGAGAAATGTATAGAATATATTTTCTTATACATTGAGGCATCCAAAGTTGAAAAAGAAGTTGGTCAGTCATAATCGGTCCCAACCCAGATGTCCAAGAACTGAACCTATTGCCTACAAACATGTTCCATATTCACTGAAGAAATCGTGGCAATTAGGGAACAACTTGTACACATTGGGTCTTAGGCTACGGAAAATAAGCTGTAGTAATATGCTGGATGAGTGCAATGTTGTTCATTAAAAATCCCAATATTACTATGATAATAGATACGAAATATTTGGTGGCACTAAGAGAGAAGGGAGTAGAAACGAAGTTTGTATGGTTCCCTTCACATTGCAGGAATGAAATTGCTGATTATTTTTTTCATTCTGCAAAGAACTAATGGAGTAATAATATGTGGCTTGATACTCCTGAAAGAAATTGTTAAAAAACAAAACACAATATATAAAATATGACATGCCAAATGGGATCACCAAGAGACAATATTAATGGAGATAAAGAAGAACCTCTACAAATGGGCCACCTCAAATTGAAATTCATGGAGGGAAAACTTTCCATATCTCCGCTGAGTAAGAATAGGTCATTCTGAATTCTCCCACCCATATTTGTTGAAAAGCCTCAAACCCTCAACATTATAGAAAGGAGGGTAAGACACATCATGATCACATGACAAATTTAGAAAAAAAACTGGCTCAGTGACCAACTTTGGAGGAAAATCTTAGAGATGAACAGACTGATAAAAAAAAAAAAAAAAGAAGGCTAAAATAATACAAGAGAATGTAAATGGTAGATGTTGCCAATTATCGTAGAGGGTTGAGGCAAGAAAAAAACTTTAATATAAATAATAGAAATCTATTCTCACTTTTAACCTCAAGTTATCCTAATTTTTCAAATAATGTTCAATTTTTGTATTTTATGCAAAAGTAACTCATTATAGTTAATCCTCTTTGATGTAATCCTCTTTGATGTGAAATATCTTTCATATTAATATTTGCCTCTTTATGGCACCGAGAAAACCAAAGCTGTTCTATTGGTGTGCCATTTAGAATTTTTACTCATAACACCATGGAAAGCTGCTCTCCTTTTTTTTTTTTAAAAAACTCTATGATTATAATTTTTCATTAAAATTTCATTTTATCATTTAAAAATTATGTAATTGTGTACATAGCTCGAAATAATAATTATCTTAATTGTTCTTATATTAGCTTACAATTTTTACGTTACACTTACACCTGAAAGTGTAAGAAATCATTAAAGGGAGAGCACACTCCAGACTTTTAGATAGCTTTTTAGAAACAAAAAATATATTACTTAAAGATATGCACAGACCATATATAACCAAAAATTATCTTCATTTAAAAAAAATTAGTGTCAGACTGAAACCGATACTGAATTTTGGACTTAGACCTGGTTTTGGGAAGAAACCGGCACTTTTTTAATTGTGTGTATTTTGTAGATCTAAGTTTGTAAAATGTCTATTTTAGAAATAATATCAATGCAAACTTACAGAATGACAGCAATTGAACTCAATTATTCATACAATCCCTAGGCTTGGTATAGTATAGTGGTAAGAGAGGTGTATTCGCGGATAGTTAATCAATACCCCCTTAACTAGTAAAGACCTAAAACTTGAAATATAATTGCAATAACAGGCTGAAATAATAATTAATAGTATATATCTAAATCATATAAGCCTGAATAAATCCGACCTGGGACCAAATGATCCAGCCACACCACCACTGAATATTCGAGTTTCAGATTGTTTATATAATCTAAAGCGGGTATGGGCAACCTTTGATATGATGTGGGCCAAACTTTAGTGTGCAAATACGTGGGCTGCTTTCAACAGTATTGTCAATAAAGTAACTCATTTAATACTAAGTTGTGTGCATATAATGGCCTGATTAGAGTAAATCTCCGTCATCATAAATCCAATGGAATACAGAATTGTGGCTTGTGAAAATATATTACCGAACCCAGGTTTTTTGGCCAAAATCGAAACTTCGGTCATTTCCTATTTAAAAGCCTTAATATCAACGTTTTTACCTCATTTTGCAAAGAATTTCATGCCCCATAGTGATATCATTAGTGAATAGTAAATTCGTTCCATTTTATTAATTGCATTTATTTGATCTGTCTGGTATCCCTAACTAATGGCCTAGCTGATCGTTATTAACTTATTTTACTTCTACAATATTATATTATATATATACTATGTACAATTATGTAATATTTGTCCTATAATTTTCAGATCAATAGATCCCCATATCGCTTATAACTTACTTCAGCTTGGTGCTTTCACTATAATGGCAATAATGATCATGCGCCTCAAACTCTTTTTTACTCCTCATTTGTGTATTCTAGCTTCATTACTAGCATCACGTAAGGTAGATACTTATAAATTTATTCTATAAAGTTATTGGAATGAAAATAATAATGTGTTAATGGATTTATTTATATATATATATATTTTTTTTTTACAGTATTTTAAGAAACTACAAAGGGAATATCACTATTCGTTGTTGATTGTTTTCATTGGATGTATGAGTGTATCTGGAGTCTCAAATCTTCTGGAGCAGCATTCGATTCTAGGTAATTTGATATTGTAGATGAATTAATTCAGAGCTTGGGGGTATTTAATAACTTTTTTATTTAAGAGTTAAGGAATATTTAACGACCCCGCCCTCACCCTTGGCCCAATAAAACCCCTTTATAGCCTAAAATATGAGGTAGGGGAGGGCATACAAAAAAAAATTGAACATATGAAGACTCATTATTCCAACAGTGGATGGATGGTCCTGGTTCCTGTCAGTTATATCAGTAATCGGAGAGTTATTTATTTATGGCCAACATTTCGTCCCGCTTTGCAGGACCAAAGCTGACTACCAACATAGGAGGAGGCTAAGATTGTCTCCAAGATAAGATTTAAAACGACTGATTCATTGCCTTTCAACCTTTGTTCTATGATTTCTTATTCAAAGTGTGTTAAAAACATTCAATTAATTATTAACTTTATTTATTTAAACTACCATTAACTACCTGCTACCTGATCTATCCTTTGATGTTTTAGACTTTTTATTCTAATTAATTAGTTTAAAAATTATAATTTAATTGTTTAACTAACGAACAAAATTAAATAACATCATAAAATAGACTTTTTATTCTTCATTTTTTTAGTTCTTATTTAGAGTTGATGTTAGTTCTTTCAGTAGGTTAGATTGAATTTCATTGAGCCTTAGGATTGTATATTTGAATCTAAAACTAAGATATATTGATCATTATATCCATTTTTTTTTTCTGTTTACTTTGTATTTATTTTGTAAAAGTAACAACTTTACACTTTCCAAAAGATGGAAATGACAGCTATTAAACACTTTGAACATCTTTTTGTTTTGGATTTGATTATTGCAGCATAGTCTTATGGATTTACTTATTATGTTTTTTTTTATTTTCTAAATAAATTACCTTTCATTTTAGTTCTTTTTGTTCATTTTTTATAAAATAAAAACACAAAAAATAAATTAACAAGATCAATAACAATATAATATATTGTTATGTTTTATAGAACATATTGTAACACTTATGTGGAATAAAGAAATATTTATTAAAGAAAATATAACAACGATGCCAAACGAATTATCACAAATCAAATTTCCGAGCAGGTTACAAAAATGATAACGTTATAGCACACTAATCATATGACTTGAGCTTCACTGTCAAGGCACAGAATAAGACTAACTCGTTCAGTCACTCGCTCCCTATATATAATCGTAAATGGTCAGGTCTGGAATGTTCAAGAACAACAATGACAGTTCCACATCTGCGTGGACTAGGCTCGAAAAATCTAGACCCAAACAGTCTATTTTGTTCCAACAAACGGTCAGGGATTTGAAATCATATGTTTTTTTTATTTAACAATTGAACTTTATAATATTATGTTTTAACTGTTGTAAATTGTATTTTTTAAATCAATTATCTATCGTTTTAAGTCGTTTCTGTTGTTCTAAGATCAATAACAATGTTATTTTTAATTTTGTAAATAAATTAACTTTTGTTTTAGTTGTGTTTGTTCATTGTTTATCAATAAACACGTTCAATGCGGCCCTCAAAATCTGGTACTTTTCCGTAATGCGGTACGGAACCTATAGACCCCGTACGATATTATCCCATAGTGCGGGTAAACAAAGGGGAAAGTTTTCGTTACGTGTTTTGTCTTTCCTTTCTTTACTTATTTATATATTTAAAATCTGACTCGGCTATTTTGTTATGGAGGTCGTCTAATACTAAAATATAATACAAACATGTACAGGGTCTAAATGCCCCGTACCGCACTGTACATCATTGGCTTCATATAGTGCGGTACGGGGTCTCAACTTGTTCATGTTAGAACAAGAGCCTTATTGTTCATGTTAGTACAAGCCTGTCATTGTTTGTTTTTTTTAGACGACCAGAAGTTTCTATTATTTTTCTGCTCTCTTCGTGAACAATCACAATGGAATCTAGGGGGCGAAAAATAGTTAATTTAGCATTTTCACAGAAAAATCTTTTATCAAGTGATAGTGATACTGATTCAGTGAGTAGTTACAGTGATAAAGAATATGTTCCGTCATAGATTATTGACTCTGAAAGTATTAGTGGCAATTCATGCAATGATGATCATATTATAGATCAGCCATCTACTTCAGGTATCGACTCTATTTTGCCTATTATAAATGTTGAGACCGAAAAAATAGTTTTATTTTGTTTTTTGAAGTCAGACAGTCATTCCATATGTTTAATTTTTATTTTTTATTCATATTTCATAATTCAATCTTTATTATCATTATGTTTGATAACTTTAAATAATTTATGGGTTTATCATTTTATAAATGAAAGTCATTAAAATGTAAAGAACATATAAAATTCAGATAACACAATTTAATCAGTTGAAATCGAATTGTTAATCAGCAATGAGGTGTAAATATGACGAATAAACTTCATTAACAACAAATACCAAACTATTTCTAGTTTCTACTTCCTGTCATTGTGGTAGCTTCCATAACTAATAGACTAATGAAAAATCAAATTTTAATCAAATAAAAAACATTTTCCAGCTCATAGGACATTTTTATGTCTGAAATAATTACGGGGTCTATAGGCCCCGTAACGCACTTAACGTTACGACACGTACGAGGTCTATAGGCCCCGTACCGCACTAGAGAAAACTATAAGCTTTTGAGGCTCGCACTATGGGATAGTATCATACGGGGTCTATAGACCCTGTACCGCACTGAACGTGTTAAAAATGCAAAAAATTTTAAAATTAAATATATTAAGTATTTTTCAACGTTACAATAAAAAAAAAAAAAAAAAAAAAAAAAAAAAGGAGAGCCGGACAGAGTAGGGAAACCAGTGTTAGAGTGAACGTGGCCTTTTTTGTTTGTCTGTATTTTTGTTTCCTATAAAGTACCTTTGTTTTTGTTTATATGGAGAAATTAACTGTCTCACGTTACGCCTAAAAATAAGAAATGGCTACATATGAGATCTGATAAAAATAAAGAAAACATAAAGAGGAGAAAAAAAGAAAAATATTCAGTCAACTCATAAAACTCGTTGAGCCCACGCATGTGGAGTACGCCTTTAAGACCATTGTTCATAATTAAAGCCGTTCTGTTCATTTGAGAAGTGGCAATTAACAAAACGCATTGATTTCTAATCTAAGTAAGTTGGTAAAAGAAAGTTGTGTGTTGCCCGCACGCACCAGATTTTTTTGTTCTAATGTTATAATCAGAGACAAGATCGCCATGTTATTTCTTATTTTATTCGCTTGCATAAATCAGCTTTGATGTTTATTATCTGTCCATTTCTCATGCGGAATAATATATTAAAATTTTATATTGTATGAAAATACATGATATGGTATGTTTTGTATATACTACTCAAGTCTATAACTTAATTAATAATGGTCTGAATTATAAAAGTAATTTTTATTAGAATGGAATAACATTTTACATTTTTACGTTTCACAATAGACGTAAAACTGGTTATGCGCACATAAAGTTTTCTTTTCTTCATAACATTTTTTATATTTTTTGGGACGTGAGCTCTGCCTTTTTTTTTTTTCTTTTTTTTTTTACCACTTGAGGAGAAGGTAATCTTAAAAACTATGCCTTAATAATAGAATTTTATTGTTAAAAATTATATCTCTTAAACTTGTGTATAGTTCTTTTTTGCTTAAACTTTTAATATGTTACTTATATTAGTTATATTTTTCTTACACTATTTTGTGTCACAAATTTAAAGGTGAATATAGCAATATTGAATTAGAAGAGCTGCTCGTATGGATTATGAGAAATACCAACAAAAATGCTGTTTTTGCTGGACCTATGCCAATAACAGCTGCAATTCTTTTGTCTACAAGAAGGCCAATCGTTAATCATCCTCATTATGAAGATGCAATGTTAAGGTACGAATGTTTGATATTTTTTTTTGTATTTTTTTGGAAGTATCAATTCTTTATCTCATTTTATTATTGTATTTTAGAGAACGCACTAAAAAAGTGTATTCAGCATTCAGTCGTAAACCTCCTGAAGATGTGTTTAAAACTTTATCTTCTCTGCAAGTTGAATATTTGGTGCTTTCTGAAACTTGGTGCTTTAATCAAAACAGGTATGAATTCAACTAACTTTTATTCTATGATGCTACTGAACGAAAATACTTTTTTCTAAAACCTTATACTATGCTAAAAAAACTTCTCTAAATTAAAAACTTGATTTGTTGATAATTTCATTTAAATCATGAATTCATTTCATTTATCCCATTTGTTGATTCAGGAGTGGATGTCGAATGACTGATTTGTGGGATGTTGAAGATCCGGAAAACCAAGGAAGGCCACCTACTTGCCCAAAGCTATTTGTCGGAGTATTTCCGTTTCGTTTGGTGTTTAGTAATGATGTATACTCAGTACTAAAACTACAACCTCCCTATGTTGAATTAAAAGGATTCAACAAATATTAAATCTTATTTTTATGTATATGTTGTACATTTGATATTTATAGATTTTTATAATTTTGTTTTATAATGTTCCTATTTTTTATTTATGTTTGTGTTTTAAATTATATGTATATATTATCTGTAAAATATGAAAACTTAATTTATGAGTCATTTTATAGAATTTAACCCTTTATATTCTTATTATAGGTTGAAATTTTTTTTTTTATAAATAATTAAAGAATGTGAGGTAGTTCAGTGAGTATTCACGGGCGCAATCGACTATAGGGTGCGCTAGTAGTTTTGCAAAATGGAACGGGCTACTCTAAGACATAGTTGATGTGATAGAGATAATTGGTAATTTTAAAAGACCATTAATTGAAGAGCAAGCTATACTTGATGCAAACCACATAATTACAAGTGGAATAATATCTAGAAGTAAAAAAACAGTTATTTTACAAGCCTTGTGCCTTCAAACAAGCGATCTGAAAGGATTGCCCCATCAAATAAAAGTGGAAATCTAGTAATAAGCAATTTTCTTGTAATTGTATGGGTAAAGCTGGTAGTTCTGGTAAATGCAAACGCATCATTGTAACTCAACGTTTTTCGGTTAGTAATAACATTAATTACCTGTTCATACAATCATTGTTATGATAGCTGTCATTTTCATGAAAGCTTAGTTTCTTTGTCATATTATTTATTTATTTTTCAAAACTTTCAGGCATCATATTGAAAAAATGGAACAATTAAGTACAACGGATGTAAGACTAAAAATGCGGAAAATTAAAAAAGAAAAACAAATCTATGACACTATGGTCCCAATGTTATTTGCATAAAACTAACATTTTGGAATAATAAAATGTCAAATACTAATATTTACCTGGATAAATATAGTCGCTTTCTTTAAAATGAAGACTACATATCGTCATATGTTTTGATACAGCCTTATCTATTCTTAATTTTACAATACACTCTTTAAGAAGCTTTTTATTTTTTGGAAATAAATGGAATGACACGTCTTTTGATTTTCTAATTGAACATTAAGGGACCGAGCAATACCTATTAGACATTTTTCAAGTAATATTTTGATCAATCAGGTTTTAATTATGGAAAAATAAATTAAAAATTTCTCTCCACGATCCACTTCCCGTCGGTGAGCCGTTTCTTCTCCGCACCTTCTCGGTGTTCTCCATCTCCATAGGTTCCACCCTGTGTTGTTCCCTTCTAGAATATATGTAGGTACATTGTCTAGCGAAATGCCCCTCTGTAACACATTCAAAGCATCTGGTGCGGGGGCACTGCGCTACTAAGTGTCCGCTTTTCCAGCAGCCGTGTCATTTACAGTCTTATTTCCTAGAATTATTTCTCGGTCTGGTTTTTTATTTTTCCTTAGCTGGAAGCCTCTCCCTACCAATGTACGCTGATTCTTTCCTCCTCCAGGCACTTGGTATGGTTTTGGGACGCCTGTAGGCTACCCTACTCCACCCAGTTTCTTCCACTTCCATTCGGGTTTCCTCTTCTCTCGCTCTATAATCTACCATTTCTTGAGCACATTCTATAAAGGATTGATCCCTCGGTAGATCCTCTCTTTTTCCGGTTTCTTGGGCCAGCTGTACCTTGAGGATAGTAGACAAAAATGCCATGGCCCTTCTACTTCAGCCGCACTCATTGCTTCTCTCGTCTTTTCGGTAATATTGTTCAATCTGGCTAATAGTACCGCAGCTGAGGGGCTAGGATGGCCCAGTGGAAAAAGACAGTTGCAGTAGGTAATCAAAGTTAAGCAACGACGAGCGTGTTTAGTACATGGATGGGTGACCACCCACCGATGAAAGCCACGAAGTCCAAACTCCCCCTCCCCACGGGCGTGATGAGGCCCGTCAGTCTACTGGAGACGTCTCATTACAGGTCCTCCAAGGTCAACGGGGGTTATGGGTTGGGCCAATCATCCGACTATGTAAAACTCTACCTGATTACGAAACCAAAAACTAGCCTCGGAACTGATAGTCTACAACTGGTAACGACCCCGGCTTTGTATAAAGGACCCCGTCTTGCCTCGTGGAATGTTCGGAGCTTATACAGACCTGGAGCCGCCCAAACAGTAGTGGAGGAAGCTCGTCCGATCAGATCTTCTTCCTAAAACTCGAGAAACGTTGGGAAATAAATCAAGATATGCACGCCTTATTCATCGACTTCAAAGAAGCCTACGACTCGGTCGACAGGAGCTATCTTTGGAAAATACTGGCGGAACTGGGTTTCCCAGGGAAATTGGTACGATTGAAACGGGCGTGTATTAATGGATCCCGATGCCGAGTCCTGGTACAACAAGAAATGACTGAAAGCTTCGACGTGAAGTCATGATTAAGACAAGGCGACTGCCTATTCCCGATGCTGTTCAACCTAGCCTTGGAAAAAGTCATCCGAGAATGTACCTAGGCTAGCGAGGGAGTGCACGTGGGGAAAATGGGTGGGGGAAATCGCCTGTGCGGATGATGTGACTGTGCTAGGAAGTAAGAAAGAGGACATTCAGTTACTCGCCGGTTCCCTGATCACTTCAGCAAGAGACATCGGCTTACAAGCTAATCAAAATAAGACCAAGTACATGATAGTAAGCCGGAACCTACACGTAATCGACGATATAAGTGTAGGAAGCTATACCTTCTCTAAAGTAGATAATTTCAAATACCTCGGATCTACAGTAACCTCAATAAACGACCAACTAACAGAGGTCGATTAACGAATAGCCAGTGCCAATCGTGCGTTCTTCTCGGTTTCTCGAGTCCTCAGATCTAAGAAAATCTGCCGCCCACTGAAAATCAGGGTCTACAACACAATAATCAAACCCTTGCTAATGTATGGGTGCGAAACTTGGACACTGACCAGCACCTTACAAGCAAGAATCGAAAGGAAGGTGCTAAGGACAATTGTAGGCCCAAAGTGGGATAATGAGCTGGGACTCTGGAGAAGAAAGACTAAAGAAGAGATTATAGGGGAAAGCTTAGAGGTTAAAATGGGCGGGACACGTGGCAAGAAGCAACCCATCAGGCTCCCTCAACATAACGATGAATGCAAGGCGACGGAGACCCAGAACGAGATGGGCTGACATAATCAAGAAGGAAGCCACCGAACATCGAGTGGTGAACTGGAAAGCCATCGCCCAAGATAGGCAGAGGTGGAAAAAGCTAGTTGAGGCGGCTAAACATCTTCAAGGTCTGAGGTGCCAACCGAAAAAAAAAAATAGTACTGTATAGTATAGCGTACTTGCCGAAGTGATTTAACCTCCCTAAACATTTGAAAAATGTCTTCTTCCGAGGTCCACCTTCCGCCCCCGTATGCCTTCTTTAGTGTTTCTTTCACTACTAGCCAAGGAGTCTCTTCATCCGCTTGGATATGGTTAAGAATATTCCTTTTTACTCTACACACTCTACATGCCGCCTTTAGAGCTTCTGCTATTTCACTAAGGCGACCTTCAAAGTAATGCCCGTTCTCCACTGAAAAGGACCCTTTTGGGGGTTTATTTATCTCTGAAGAGCAAGCGAAGCGAGCAGGAGTCGAAAGCTAGAATCTATTAAAGCCAATCAAGGCACGTTTTAACTGAAAAAAAGGCGATGGGAGTTCGATAACATCACGGCCGCTCTTCAGTACTTTTACCTGTAATTCAACTCACTTGGTATTAATGTGAATGCTATCACATCCCTGTCCTATATATATATATATATATATATATATATATATATATAATCAGTTGCTCAACCTAGGATAATATTTTGTAAATCGTCCAATAGCCCCTTACATATAACGATTGGACCGGAAAAGCATAAATCATTCCAAATATATCATTTATCTTTTTGATTCAACAATGGAGAGCTATATGAACTGTTTATAATAAAAATCTGGTGCGATGCGCGCAACACACAACTTTCACTTACCAACTTACTTAGTTTAGAAATTGATATTTTTTTTAATTGCAATTTCTATAAATAATATAAAAAAGATGACTTGATTTTGATTAAAACTGTTAGAGCCGTTTTTGAGTAAACAAAAAAAAAAAAACAAGTGATAATGAGACAACATTTATTAAGTAAAGTGTCCCCTCCGTTTAACCAATTTTGATGAAATTTCGGCTGTCGCATCACGGTCATATACATACATCAAATACCAAGTTTGATTAAAATCGTTAAAGCCGTTTTTAAGTAAATAAAAAAAAACATGTAAAAATGGGACAACATTTATTAAGTAAAGTGCCCCCTCCAATTAATCAAGTTTGATGAAAATTTTACTGTCGCGTCGCGGGCATACACATACACCAAATACCGAGTTTAATCAAAATCGTTAGAGCCGTTTTTGAGAAAATCGAAAAAAAACTAAAAATTAGACAAAATTCTTCAAATAAAGTACCCCCTCCGTTTGACCAATTTTGATGAAATTCTTACTGTCACATCGCGGGCATATACATACACCAAATATCCAATTTCAGGTCTGTGCCGCTTATAGTTTTTGAGCTAGTCTGTTCACATACACACAGACACACACACACACACAGACCATTTCGTGGGACTTGGTTAATTGGACTCAGGGGACCCCAAAACGTGTATTTCCGTTGAAAACCGAAAGTCGAAATTTTTCACGATCGCAATACTTTCCTTACTATATATTTCATATATAGGTAAGTGAAAGTAATAAAACAGAAAGATTTTATTAATTCTTTAACGTCCCTACTCGAAATTTGAGAAGTAAAATTTGTTTAGAATTCATCGACTGCGGAAACGAATATAAATATAGTTTAATCTTTATAGTGCTTCATAGGCACCTTATTTTGTAATTTTAATTTTATTTTGTAATTTTCCTTTCAGACATTCTACATTGTATCTCTATGCATTTTGGATTCTTCGAGTCTGTATAACACGAAAATAACCTTTCGTTTGTCAACTTGAAAACGTGTTTATCCAGAATGACAGAGAATGAAGTTCACAAGAAAAGAAAACGAGTTTCTAAGCGTAATAAGAAATCCTGGATAAAACATGTTGATAATAAAGATGTAGACGATTTTCTAGATTTCAAAAGATTGGAAGAAAGATTAGGGTAAGTTCCATTTAAGCTGCCTACTGTTAGTTCTTTTTTTTTTTTATATATATTTTCTTGTTTTATGAATAAGTTAGTTCTTTCCTAAAAGTTTATATTATTAGCTCATTCAAAGAAAAGTTCATCTTCAGTGTTGTCAAGAACTAAAGATATTGTTTTCTATAATCTTAACTCAAGATTATCTTAATGTGTTATTTAGATACTATTATGTGTATATATATGCTTTTTTTTTTTTTTTTTTTTTCTATATTTGTACTCCCTATTTCAAACGTCATGGATTATTTCATCAAAAAATCAATGGCTATAAAAATTTGATTTTTTATGTTTATTTTTTTATTTACCTGTAACTATTGAACCAAAAATGCAGGGTCTGCTTTAGAATTTGTGAAGTTCAGTTTTATATATGTAACTACTATGTTTACTTTCCGGCTGACGGGTACGTCCTAAGCCGTAAATGCTTGAATGAAATTTTGTATTTTCTTTTTTTACAATAATAAAGCATTATTATTATTATTATTATTATTATTATTATTATTAATATGTTTACTTGATAATAACTTATAGTTAACTTAATTCTCAGACCTGCATTCTGTTTCATAGAGGGCACTAATTCCCCTATGTTACTTCTGGGCAAAGCCATGATGCACTATTTAGTGTGGCCACGACTCAACTGAAAAGGACCCCTAGGGGGGTTTATTTATCCTTGAAGAGTAAGCAGATGAAAGCTGGGTCCTAATTAAGCTGATCAAGGTCCTTTTGAATCGAAATGGACTAGATGGGAGATTATATTGTCGCATTACCTCTTGAAACAGGCCACACCCAGAAGTAATATAGAAAAAGCTTTACTGACAACAGTTTTAGAGAATGAGATCTCTCTTTCTCAAATTTAGTGACATTATAATAGTTTCTAAAAAAGAGACTACATAATAGCTGTAATTCGATATGTATTTATGTAAAATTTACCTCAAGATTCTCAAAATGATCATAAGAAAAAAGTTTAAATTAACCTGGAGAAAGAAGAGTACGGATTCGGTGCTAATCAAAGCACTTAGGATCTCATTTTTAAAATGAGGCAAATCCAAAATAAAGTAGTAGAAAAAGTCAAAGAACTGGCATTAAGAGAAGCTAAGCTGAACCATGAAAGTGATCAGAATTAATGCCAAGATAATAGAATAAGTTAGTTGGTTTTGATATATAGTAAAGCTCTTACCACCAGGCACTTACTTGAACTGTCAGGAGTTGAAACAAAAATGAAAATGACTGTCTATCTTTCTAACCATCTTAACATGAAGTCATTGGCTCTAACAGCAAAACATAGAGCAGTGATTGAGGCCACTGAAACAAAGTTAGTTAAAAAAGGGAAAGGAAAGACCAGAAGAGAATAAATCCGTAACACGGCAATAAAATAAAACCTCAACATAATATAAGGCACCGAAGTTGTTAGGCCTGTAACCAAGCCACACTGCTATTGTGAATACAAAGCTAGAGTGAAGGGTAAGAGAAGGAGAGAAATACCAAAACAGAAGTGGGAGAAAGCATTCATGAAGAGAAGAATAAATTAAAAGTGGAAGAAATAAGCTGGTTCAGGACAGGGACAACTGGGTCAAGTTTACCAAGGTTCTGGAGTAGATGAGGATAAATTATGTTGATAATATTAGTTTTATTAGCACTTAATAAATTACCAATAATTAACTTTTATCATTAGGATTATGACAATTGAAGACCTTTTTGTCGCCTAACTCTAAAATTATTGAAAACATCATAGCTTCTTATGTAAAGCCATTTTCGACTAGTAATTTAGCAGTCCTATATTTTTTGTATTCTGAAATCTCTAGCATTTTCTTCTCACTACTTTTGAGTAGATTAGGCTGATTCTAGCCAGCATAGGATTCTATTTTACATTAGGCATTTTTTATCACTCTCAATGTATATTAATATTTTTATATTTTAAGACCATCCACATTTAATTAGTAGTATCTTTAAAATTAAAGTATCTTAAATTAGTAGCATATAGTATTTATTTTATTACATCAAGTTTTTATATCAATTTTTTTATCAGTTTGCCTTATAATTAAGTATACTTACCCTAAATTCCTTATGACTTTGAATTGATAATGCTTTGTTTAAGTTTTTTATTTCTGCTTTTTTAATAATTATGTTTTCTTTCCATTTTATATTTAGAGGGCCAATCAAAGAAAAAAAGGATGAAGAACTTTTTGTAGTTGACGGAACTGCTAACTTAGATCAATTGAAACAGACCCTTACAAAAAAAGAAAAAGCAAATCTACCCCTGAAATGTTATCAAAATCTTGTCAATAATTGTCCTATACCAGATCCAATTGCAAAAAGGTATGCTAAGGTTTATTATATTTTATCATTAAATAAAAAAATGATAACCAATAATGAATTATTTTTTGGTACTAAAAAAATTAAGCTTTAATCTTTTGTCTTTATTTGGCAAGTAAATTGACTTTTATAATGTTCTTTATTGAGGATTTCAGTTTTATTAAGATTATCGGTTTCTTTTATATAAATTATGATACTACTTTGGAATGGCGGATCGTGGGCATGAGCCTATTTTGTGAGGTTATTTAATGGTGATGTTATCTAATTCCCATTATGTCCTATATAGTTAAAACAGGCTTTGATTAGTCTTATTATTCATTTTAGATCAGTCCACACTAAACAGTGCCGAAATAGGTAACACCAAGATCTGCTACTACAAAGTTATACTACCTAATTGTTTTTATTTTAATAAATTATCTATTTATGTAAACTCAAATTAATACTTTTCTATTGTTTATAATTGCTTTTTTGTATTAACAGTTATTTTCAGATATTTTACCCTGAATCAGGCACCACCATTTATTCTTTTGTTTACTAATAATTTTTTTTTTATAATTACCTTTTTGAAATAAAAATTAGCATATTGATTCCACTTTTAGAAATCGTGTGAGAACAAAAGAGGAAAGGAAATGCCGCATAAGGAAAAGTATTGAAAAGGCGAAGGCAGAGAAGGGTATCATTCCTCTAAAAGTACTTCAAGCACAAAAGGATAGAGCTCTTACTTTAAGAAAAAAAAAACTTCAACCAAAAGGACTGGTTTTTAAAAAGGATATATGGACTGAAGATCCAGGAAAAAGTATATCTATATTTTTTCTAATCCAATTTAATTCAACCTTTTTTCTCAAATCATACATATTTCATTTAATTGTGAATAATAAATGTCAGAACCTAGCTTACTTATCACAATACTTTTTTTTCTATTTTTGAAAAATTATGTTTTTATGGCCAACCTTGTACTTATTTGATTTTTATTTTCGTAATGGCCATATTCTTTCTTGGTCAGATCCCAATGAACTACTGTTTAACCCATTAGGAACTGAGAACTGTGAGCCTATTGCTACCTGTCAGTGTAATAAATTTTTTAATTTATTTTTTATATTTTGCATTCTATAATTTATTTAATGACAAAAAACAATAGAATAGACCACTGGAAAATTTTTAAAGTTTTTGATTTCATAAAGTTTCTTTTAAAAAAGTATCTTCTTCTGTAGACACGACAGAAGCATAAAAATAGGTTTGCTCATCATCTGCTTACTAGTCAGTTCTCTTCATATGACGGGTCTGAAAATCCTAAAAATAATTTTTCAAACCTATCCAACATTTTAAAGTCCTTTTTTGAGAGTCCTGTTTCTCTCACGTATGTAACTACATGACTGATGAGGGCGTATATATTGTATGAACTTCTATGGATTACCAATTTTTATTTTTATTATGAGACTTATATAATCAATTTTAGTTTGCTATTAAGGTTCAAAGATGATCAATAAGTCCTACAAAGGTTTGTATAATCAGCATATATTTCGGACAAACCATCCTCAGTGTGGTAATCATTGGTTACATTAAATTTGTTCGTCAAACATTATATAATTACGGAATAACCTAAATCGTCATATTAAATCTGGAATCCATGAATACCTTTTGGCTTCAATTCCTATCTCTTGTAGAAGACATGAGGTATTCATGGTTCTAGATGTAATCTGACAATTTAGGTTATTCTTAATTACATAATGTTTGACGAACAAATTTAATGGCATCAATGATTACCACACTGAGGATGGTTTGTCCGAAATATATGTTTATTATAAAAACCTTGATGGGACTTATTGATTGATCACCATTGAACTAATATAACTAAGAAGTCCCTGGTGTCAGTGAAGAGGAAGGATTTGGCACCGTTTGGAAGCGAGCTCCGTGGTGCAATGGTTAGCATACCGCGCATGCCATGCGGAAGACCCGGGTTTGATTACTGGCGGAGCCAAATCTTTTCTCTTCAAAAATAAATTATTTAAAATAATTTAAAAACAAGGTGGTTACCCACAATAATGATTAAATTAATATAAAATAATTTAAAAATTGACGAACGTCAAGAGATGCCCAAAATTGGACAAAAATTGTCCATCCCTCATAAAGACTCGCGAGATCGTGGGAGAGGTGTCAGTGAAGAGGAAGGATTTGGCAACGTTTGGAAGCGAACTCCGTGGTGCAATGGTTAGCATACCGAGCATGCCATGCGGAAGACCCGGGTTTGATTCCCTGCGGAGCCAAATCTTTTCCCTTCAAAAATAAATTATTTAAAATAATTTAAAAACAAGGTGGTTACCCACAATAATGATTAAATTAATATAAAATAATAAAAAAAATTGACGAACGTCAAGAGATGCCCAAAATTGGACAAAAATTTTCCATCCCTCGTAAATACTCGCGAGATCGTGGGAGAGGTGTCAGTGAAGAGGAAGGATTTGGCACCGTTTGGAAGCGAGCTCCGTGGTGCAATGGTTAGCATACCGCGCATCCCATGCGGAAGACCCGGGTTTGATTACTGGCGGAGCCAAATCTTTTCTCTTCAAAAATAAATTATTTAAAATAATTTAAAAACAAGGTGGTTACCCATAATAATGATTAAATTAATATAAAATAATTTAAAAATTGACGAACGTCAAGAGATGCCCAAAATTGGACAAAAATTGTCCATCCCTCGTAAATACTCGCGAGATTGTGGGAGAGGTGTCAGTGAAGAGGAAGGATTTGGCACCATTTGGAAGCGAGCTCTGTGGTGCAATGGTTAGCATACTGCGCATGCCATGCGGAAGACCCGGGTTTGATTACTGGCGGAGCCAAATCTTTTCTCTTCAAAAATAAATTATTTAAAATAATTTAAAAACAAGGTGGTTACCCACAATAATGATTAAATTAATATAAAATAATTTGAAAATTGACGAACGTCAAGAGATGCCCAAAATTGGACAAAAATTGTCCATCCCTCGTAAATACTCGCGAGATCGTGGGAGAGGTGTCAGTGAAGAGGAAGGATTTGGCACCGTTTGGAAGCGAACTCCGTGGTGCAATGGTTAGCATACCGCACATGTCAATTGGAAGACCCGGGTTCGATTCCCTGCGGAGCCAAATCTTTTCTCTTCAAAAATAAATTATTATCTTTGTAGTATACTATTAAGTATTTGATGAGGAGATGTGATGTTAAGAGAATTTACGATAGATTAACAGTTAATGATAACTTAGATTTGCTGATTACTTACCATGTAATGTGGCTAAAACTATGGGGCCTAGCTAGTAGTACTAATAGTATCAATAATGCTTTTGGTATTTTTTTTATGTGTAATAACATGACATATTTATTACTTTTTTCAGTTTTTTTTTATTGCATATACATTTAGATTCTTAAATTATATTAGTTCATATTGATTTATTTTGATGCAACTTTCTTTATTCACTTTTCCTGAATTATAATGTTACGACCTTCATTTTTATTTTATAAGGGGTTCAGTTTATTTATTTATTTTTTATTTTGTAACAGAGACTTTTGGTGATGCAGCTGATATGTCTTGGCTAAAGGAAGAAACAGTCAAACATCATGCAGGTAATTCATTGTGCTCATTGCCTAAAGGTAAGGCAAAACCTTCAGTGATCCCCGCTGTGGAGCCACCCCACCCAGGTGTTTCATACAATCCATCATTGAAAGACCATAAGGCATTGCTTTCAGAAGTAGTGAAGCATGAGCTGGAAACTCTGAAGGAAGAAGCTCATATCGCCAGAGTGACGAGAGATATGTTCAGAAAAGTTACAGTTGCCCAGAAACAGGTGAATTTTTTAAATATGTACATAAGAACTGGTTTATAGGGTAACTAGAACATTCATTCTATAGTAGTAGGTGATATATTCATATATTCTAATGAAAATATTTAAAAAAACAATCGGAAAAATCCAAATTATATTTCAACACCAATCATATTTTTAAATTAGCCTATTGTATATTATGAAAACTATTATCAAAGTTCACAAACGGTGTAAAAAATGTATGTTTTTATGTTTATGAATTTTTTTTCCACGAAGGAAAATTATCTTTCTAATATTTATGGGATCATCTCATTTTGTAAGACATTTAGAATAAATGAATAAATTGTGAAAGCTCCAGCTAATACCCATTCTATAGAGGAAAGTCTTAACACGTACAAGTTGGTTTTGTGCTCAAGTTGTCATCAGAACTTCAAATATGTTCAAAAGCTCAAATGAATGTAATTCTGAAACTGCTGTTTGGAATTGGTGAAATTTGACATTTTTACTTATTGTGTATGTACAATTTTTTCTCAAAATCTGACATGGAATGGCCTATATGCTATTCTCATAGTGTAATACTAACATCCCGGTATGTATATAATCTTATCTCTGCTATATTTTGCCAGCCTTTTCAATAGATTGAATAGTGACTTTAAAAATGCTAATACTCAGACAATAGCAGCTTTCACCCTTAATCTTGAACAGGAAAAAATTTAACTTATCAATTTCATTCTCATTGTAATGGCTCACATAAAAGATAAGCTTTCACTTTATTTTATTCTCTTTTCAAAGAATTAGATATGTAAACCTTGAATGAGTAGGAGTATAAGTGACATTTTTTAAAAATAGAGTTAGATGCGGAATATGGTTAAAAATGCCTTTTTAACAATAAAAAAAAAAATTGATGGTTAAATAGATCAAAGTAGATTTAATATATGACAGTGCTAATTTAAATAAAATAGTGTGTTAGAATTAATTTAAATGATAAAAAATAAATAATTTTCCCTTGATTTGATTTTTCTATGGAACAGTTTAGATATTTTTTTAATGAATAATTATTTTAAAAAATCTTCTGATAAATTTACATATATTGGAAATTCTCTTTAAGGAGATTATTTGGGAATAATAATTTTTCCAGTTATTACGAGTGTCCATTTAAGAGAAAAGTTGTTTGAATACCAACCGTGACGAAACCTTTTTATGAAATCTGAACAAAAGTGACTTATGGCTATCATTAGCCATATGATCTTCAGCTGTCATGAGTGCCTTAGAATGCATTTTAATTAAGTTAGGGTTACAGGCAGAGCAACTGAAAATTCCTAAAATTCTGAGGTGTTTTGTATGCATTAAATTCTGCCTAATTGGCCCTTTTAGCATTTTCGTTTTTCACATCATTTTACCCGTACTGGGAACTGATATTTTTTAAATCATCAGCTTTGAAATTGCATTCAAGGTTAATATTACTTAATCTAACATTGACTTCTATTATTGAGATTCAACCCTTCTCATGCAATGAGTACCTCTCAGCCTGTTACTTGGATGGGTTATGAAGGTACTGCAGTCTTTAAAATAAAATTATGGATACAAACAGTGTATTACATATAATGAATAATGCCTTATTCAAAACTAAATTTTATAGTAGATATTGACTGATGAGTTTTCTTTTTATTATTTAATAGAATTTTTCATTTTGAGGATTATGAATTAATTTTAAAAAATACCCTTATAGGCACAATGGATTGAAGAAATGTCCCAAGGATTGGTTAAAGAAGAAACTGATGAAAAACTTGATGTTGATCCTGGCCCTCTTTCTATAAATCCTCCGACAAGTTTTATGAACAAGAAAACTTTAAAGCAACGCAGAAAACAAAAAGAACAAAAGGAAGCTGCTTTATTAAGAAAATATGCCAAAGTAGAAAAGAAGAAAACTGCAGATATTTACAAGTAATACATTTATTTTTAATTTAAAACTAATAATTATGTTAGTAGTTTTTGATTGAGTATATCATCTTGTTTAGTTCTATTTCTTTTTTATTTGTTTCTGATACATTTTAATTTAAATAATTTTCTCAAACATTATAATAAGTTAAGTATTCCATACAAAATTTACTGAATTCTCCCGGTCTTCGTTGGGACCAAGACATCGGCGGTTAAGAGAGAAAGCCAGTTAATATGGAGGATATAAAATTTTAAAACTCCAATATTATTTTAACTTCTATTTTGTGGAAAAATAAAAATATAACACACAAATTAATCTATAAAGGTTATATACATATTACTTCAAGAAGATAACATTTGTTGGCCAATTTCATTTAGCAATTAACAAAAAATTCTGTTTTATCAACAATCTCCTTTAAAGTTGGTAATATAAGCAGTTATTTCCGTTCATTAAATTCAATTATTCAATGCAATAAATGAAGGATAAGAATTTTGTTTCAAGAATCAATTTCATTTTGAATAGATTTGTTCCCTTGAGGTTTGGTCAACTGTAAAATAAATAAACAAGACCTGTTTACATACACTTTAATCTATTTAAAATGTATCATTATTCCACTAAATCAGCAAACATTCATTGCACCGTATATAGCTACAATCCTTAATTGTTTTAGGCTTAAATTTATTGAAAGTGATATCAAGAAAAAAGAAGAGCTTGAAAAAATCGAGCAAGAGAAGCGTAAAATACAGAGTGAAGAAAATGCTGGTAAAACTAAAAGATTGGCTGCAAAAAAATTTGTCGAACCTGATTTGGTTTATAGTAATCGAGATGAACTACGTGGAAGCTTGAGACTTCTTAAAAAATCTGGAAGTTTATTGGCTGACCGATTTTACAGCCTTCAAAAACGAAATATATTGGCTCCATCAACGAAAGTTACAAGGTATATATTATTTCAATTTATTCTTCTATTATTATTAAGAGTTTTTTTTATTGTAATTTTTTTTTCTTATTGTTATCTTGCAGGTTTAGGAAAGCTAAAGTTAAGAAATTTATCAAGCCTTCCCATCGGATCGAAGGTGTTAATTTTTTTACTTTCACTCCCAAAAAAACTAAATCAAAGAAAAAAAATTCTTCTTAAGATTTTATTTAATGATAAAAATATATTTAATTCTTTTAAATGTTGGTTTTATTCTGTCAACAGCATACCTTTTTTCTAATTATTTATTATCTTTTGATTATTATAAATACAAATTGTTCTTCTGACCCTATAATAATAATATGAACTCAATAATTCTCTAATGATGTCTGTCTTCAAAGAATTTTTCTTTTAAAAAGCTGGGAACCAATATGTAACAGAGCCCCCCTCCTCTCTCTGGATGTTCGCTTAATATTTCCGTTTGTTGCAACAAAAATATCCTAAACTTTGTAATTAGAATGAACTTAAAGTTAGAAATTAGCATATTATGTTTATTAATTTTCAAAAAAGAAATATGTTCCCCCTTAAAAGCTATTAATGGGAGGATATCATCTCTTTTAATAGTTATTTTTATGTAAAATTTTTGACTCTTCTTTGACTACATAATATAACTGAAATCCCCAATCCAGATCATACAGCTTATAAATTTTTGAAGTGCATTTGTGCTATTTAGAACTTTGGAAACTGATTCTATTCTGAGGTCCGTTTCACATAGTTCACTTGTTTTTCTATAACTAGGTAGTGAATATTTTATTTACTTTAAGCAAAATGAATATTTCATACCATCAAGTCTAAGTCATTTCTTATTTTTGAATTAAATCATTTAACAGAAGTGCTCAAAAAGACTAAAACCATGAAATTCAATTCATTCAATGAGAAATAAAGTGATAATTTTTTGACAAAAATCATTTTTTGTTTGGTTTTTTCCTAAAATTATTATGCTGCAATGAATCAGTAACACTATTGTACATAATTCTTATATTTAAAACTTGAAATATTAAATTTTATCTTTTCATTATTTTTATAAACAAATTACAATCTGGTAAACTTAACTATATCTTTAGCAAAGCCTATTTTTTACTTTTTTAATATTTTTATCTTTCTGTCAATATACACAAATTAATCACTATTTATAAAACAAAATACTTTCAAGGATTTAATTTTTATTCAATCTATTCTTCTCAACAATTCATTGAGCTATTTGTTGTATTTCGTCTCCTATTGATGGCTCTGAATCACAAGGTTGTAGATGTTGAGATGACACTTTTCTCTTCCAGTCGGAAACGATTAAAGATTCGTTTCTGTAAAAATATTTTTATTTAATTAGAAGGTTACAGGATCACAAGGCCAACTTTCCTGACTGATTCCTACCGCTGCATATTTTTATTAATATTTCACTTACGATCCTTCTACTGAATCCGCTTCTCCAGTAGCAAATAGGGATACATCATCAAACAATTTTAAGAGAGTATTGAGAAGATTGATCCTAGTACTATATTCATCTTGCTCCGATATGGAAAAAGGATCTTTCTGTCTCCTCACTCCAAGCTGTGAAATTTGATTCATAAATAAATACAGTAAAGAAAACAAAAGTCAAAAGTAATAATGTTTGCTTTGAATGGAATACGTATTATTTAGATCCTACTGCTTTTATTACAAGTTGTGATAAAATTTAGTTCAATTTACCACTTTTTATCAATTGATCGTTGGATTATTTGGAAGAATACTCAAATATGTTTTGCATCCACTTGGTATAATTGACTAAATTCAAACAAAAATATAACTTTTGGGTTAAATTGTTATAACTAGCCAATATTTTCAGTTAAGTGGTTCTAAAACTTATATTCTAGACGAGCATCTAAATTAAAGTAATGAGAATGTTTGAAAAGGTAGATTATTATCTAAAATTAGACAATTTAGAACTTAAAAATTAAAGAAGGTTGGTAAAGATTATTTATTGTTTAAATCAAATAAAGCTAAATATAATTAATGTAATCATGTTGAGAAATTTGTTATGAGTTTGCTAAGTCGTTAATGCTATAATCTTTTATTATTATTTTTGTAAATACATTACTGAACCAATTAAAAATGGCTAATGAATATTATTCTATCTAGTAGCAAATTTAATACTTATAAATTATTTGGATACAAGAGGTCTCCGAGTTGTTCTCTCATAGTTATTATGTTCTTATTTATTTGGTTTGCTGAATTGCTTATACATAAATATCAATAATTAAATATTTAGCAATTTTTCATTTTTACAAATAAATATGGTCACTTACCCCGATAACATCTTTAATTATCATAACTGATTCTTTTATTCGTTCTTCTAATTTAAAATTATGCAATTTAAGAGTATCAAAAGCCATTTTTGTTTCTGCCAATTGAATACTTTGAGAATGGTATGCACTTTCTATCTTTCGATATTTAAAGTTGTCCTCCTTTGCTTTTTTTTTACATTCTTTTAGTTGCTTACTCAGTAGAGACATATTTAACTCATAATTCTTCAAAGTTTGAAATCTGCTCATCATATCTTGTTGTTTAGTAACCAATCTCTCAATTATCTGTCAAAATTTCATTAATTATTTATTTTATATTTTCTATATACTACCTATATAATAAAACAACCATCGAACTTTGAAAACTTACTTCCTTTTGAATCACATGCCTTCTTAAAAGATTGTCTTTTGTCTCAAATGATACATCAATTTCATTTGAAAGTGTTTTTAGTCTATTTTTTAAATATTCGTTTTGATCAAAAAGTTTTTGCCAAGATACTATTATGAGGTTAAGCTGAAATTTCAAATAAATTTATTGAAAATGTTAGTGGATTATAATTTTTTGGGAATAAGTTATTTTAATTCATTGATTAATTTAGCTGTTTTCACCTCATTATTAAGGGCAATGTTTTCTTTGACAACATTTTGTGTAGTCTCAGCTATTCGATATTGTGTGTCTTTTTGCAGATTTATTGACAAGTTCAAGAGCTTCTTTTCTATGTCTATTCGCATGCTAAAACAATGTTATTTATCTTTAAAGAATCCGAAGTTATCAGATTTATTGTTAATTATAGCTGTAAGTTATTAATATGGCAGCATACCATAAATGTGTTTTTTGCCATATTAACAAATCACAATCAATTCCCATATTTCAGATCCTAAATTTAGTTTTTTTTTTTTTTTTTTGTTTGTGGGTGTATGTTTTCCATAAGTTTGTTCTGAACCTTAAAGTAATTTTTGGTACAGATTTTTTTTCCTCCAGAATCATTATATTTTACAAATTGAAGTGTGTAAATGGAAAAGTGAATGGAATATTTTGAGCTAAACTTATTCCATCTATGTTGGCTAATTATACCATTTTTTCTTCAAGTATCAGTAATGACAATCATCTATACATTATCTCCAATCATATCGAGTATTAATGCTTTAGGTATATCAAAAGAAGTATCAGTAAGTTGCTTCTCGGCATAAATTTTACTTGCCTTTCTTTGTGAATTAGACTTTGATTTTCAATAATGGTTTCTTTTTCTAAATGTCGTTCCGCTTCCTTCTTTAATTTTTCCTCCAAATCTAAGTATTTTTTTATCATACAATCCTTTTGAAGTTTAAATTCCTCTAAGGAATTTAATTTCCCATCTATAACACAAAAATTCAAGATTATACGAAATATATAACATTTCTTATATGGCAATTTATTGTACACTTATAGATGAGTAATGGGCTGCTTTTAATTTATTTTTAAATGAGAGTGAAACTATATATTGAAAATAATAGGAGACTTTTAACAGATAATTACGAAATTAGGTCTTGTAGTAGAGGAAAGCTGCACATTGTGTTGATGTATATTTCAAACCTAAAAGGGATTAGACAAGGCAATTCGTTATTTGAAAGAAAAACATTCATAACAATGGAAGTAGCCATTGCAGTTATCCATAAAAAAATGGCTATTAAAACAAATGATATGCTTGTTCCTGTGGTGTTAGTTGAAGATATCCCATTTTTCATAGACAGTACCTTACAAAATAGTTTCAGTTGCAGCTATTATACTGAAATATCTTAACATTTCAGCATATTCTTAAATTAAGTTATAATTTGTGCTGTTGGATGCAAAATTGGTTTTGTCTTTTTCATAATAAATAGCCTATTAATTACTGAGCGTATTAAGTCTAGGCTTTTGAATATTTGGGTATATTCGAGAGTGGCTATTTTCATAAGGAATTTTACTATTATTATTTCTATAAAAAATACCAATTATTTTTCTGTTTCTACCTTTATAAAACTTCCCCTACAATGTTTGATTTCTGAAAGCTTCAACTTAGTTTGCTATATATACTAATATGTATGTTCAATGGCTTTTATATACATGCTCTAGAAGAAAAAAGGATAATTGCCTTGGAAAGTATTCCTTTTAGCTAAAAAGGTAATAGAGAGTAAAGAAACACATGTAGGACTATCAATAAAAAATTGGGATTATAAAGCATGAATGTTGGTTATCTATAAATAATTTTAAAAAATGTAGTAAATATAATCAGCAAACCATTTCATATGAACGAATGATATTAATTCATACTTAGAAGTGTTATTTCAGCTGTGAGTGTTGAAGACATTTCATTATATTGTCGTTCCATTTCTTGAATCTTAGTTTCATACTTTTGAATTTCAGTTTTCTTTTCCTGTTGGATAATATTTGTATATTAATGACCAGTGTACATAGTTAGAGAAGTCTTTAATTATTTTTTTTAAATAATTTTTTTTTTTTATAAATGAATGTGAAATCTTTAATTTTGGACAGTTGTTGAGTACTGAAATTTTCAACCTCTTTTTTTTAAAATAAGGCAATACCCCTCCTACCATCTTCATACAAGATATTCTCTTCTGTAAACTTCTCCCATTAGTTGAAAGAGCAATAGGTCAATATCAAGCAGGCTTCATGAAAGGCAAAGGTACGACAGACCAAATTTTCCCTGTGAGAACGATGATGGAGAGAGTGACTGAATACAATTTTAAACCCACCACCTCTTTGTGGATTTCCGTGCAGCCTGTGACTGCGTGATTCGGCAGGAATTATATGATGGCATGATCGCTCTTGGCATTCCTCCAAAGCTCGTCCGCCTTGTCAAAATGACAATGAAAGCCACTCAATGTACAGTTAGAATTTTCGGGGATACATCTAAGCTTTTCCATAGCCACAAGGGGATTGTTTGGCATGTCTTTTGTTTAATATTGCGTTGGAATATGCAATCAGTAAATCGGGAATCCAAGTGGGAGGTACAATCTTCAACAAATCGTGTCAAATCCTTGCCTATGCCGATGATCTGGATATCGTTGGACGTAATTTATCAAGCATGAAAACTGTTTTCATGAACCTTCAAAGAGCAGCTGCAAAAAATGGATTAGTGGTTAACGAATCCAAAACTAAGTACATGATCTGCAATCCTAAAAGAACAACAGGAGAATTTCTGGGAGGGAAAGTTACAATAGTAGACTTTAAATTTGACAGCGTGCAGGAATTTATTTACCTAAGAACACAGCTACTCTCGACTCGAACACTCGACCAACGACATGAAACCAAAGATTCAGCATCAGATTATGGCAGCCAACAGGTGCTATTTCGGGCTTCAGAAATACCTAAGAAGCAAGTTCCTCTCCAGGGCCACTAAGTTACAAATATATAAAACACCAATAAGGCCAGTTCTCACATATTCATTCTCGTGTTGGACCATGACGAAGGCAATGTCTATTGAGATCTAAAAGGAAAATACTGGGAAGGATTATGGGGCCTGTGTGCAGCAGCGGCGTATGGAAAATAAGAAAAAATGCCGAGATTATGAATCTGTATAATGAGCCTGATGTCACCTCGCCTGTGCTGGGTAGATTGTGTGGCGGTAGATGCCCAAAAGATGCTTGGCATTAGAAATTGGAGAGCAGCTACACAAAACAGAGAAGACTGGCAGCTCAAACTGCGAAAGGCCCAGACTCTTCATGAGTTGTAGCGTCATCGAGGAAGAAGTAGAAGTTATGTTTTTTTAATGAGAATACATTCAATTTGGATTAGTTTAGTTTGTTAATCAAATCATTCATGATACATATTACTTTTCAATGGTAATGGTAAAATTGGGAAATGGCAATTTATTTTTTTATTTATTTGTTAATTTTTATTAAACTAAGTGTTTAATAACACTTATAATGTGTTTTTATACTGAAAATATCATTATAAATAAAATAATTGTTACACTATTTTCATAAATTCTATTTATAATACATAAGGTACATTAATATGATACTGGAAAAAGGCAATTTATTTGTTTAATGTTATTAAACTTTCATGTGTTGTTTTATTGAGAATATAATTATAAATAATTTCTCCATGTCATTTTACAAAATAAATATATTAGGGTCATTGCCTGTATTATTGTTAAAAGGAGTATTCCAGGGACTTGGGCTTGTTAAGAGGGGCTAATAAAGCTCAGAGCTTGACCTGAAGTGATTGGAAGGGCTCCAATAGCAATAAAATTTACCTGGAAAGGTCAATCCCTTAAGTTGTTAGTCCTGTCTAAAATCTAAAATATTTTTAGGGTGCAGGTAAAATTGTATTTATATTTCTATTGTTAAAGTTTTTCCATAGATAGATAAATATTTCTTTGAATTAATAGTTTATAGTGGTTTATGGATATATTTGTTTTATGAGATTATCAAAATATTCCTGATCTTTTAAGATTTTAAAGATCTTTTAATTTTTAATTTATCAAGAAGCTCATGCAACCTTGATATATTTAAAACAATAGTCAGTATATTGATATGGAAAAAAAACATTCTGGTGTGGTACGTGTATCACAAAACTTTTTCTTAGCACCCTCTTTTCTGTGACTAAAAGTAGTAATTATTTTTTTTAAAATGGCATTCTTAAGTACTACCGGATAGGGAACGCAAAACTTTTTTCCTCTTCGAAATTTTTTTTTTTTTTTTATCATGAGACTGCGTATTTTCTCAGGATTTGTTTGAATTTTATGCAAATATTATTTTAAGGGATTATAGAAATAACAATTGAGTTTTAAACTGGATGTTCGAGTTTGTCCACGATATATTGTTAACAGGAATTGATGGAAGGGGTAATAACGCCAATAATAAATTAGAACTGAATTTTCAAATTTTGAGTGCTTGAGTATTTTTCAGAAAACGACTTTCTAGAGAAAATGGTTTCCTGTGAAAGTACTTCCTTAAGTTTAAACAATATTAAGGGATTTTAATTTAAAAAATGATAATAAAATGTGCGGTGTAGAGGTATTTCATTCTATTAGTCAAAACTAATTTTTCAATTCAACAAAGTTTTCCCCAAAAATTATCAACTCTTTTGTCTTTATTAATGAGAAAACTGTTGATTCTGAGTTCTTGGAATTATGCATTGTAAGACATATATTATTAATTAATACTAATTCCATAAATCATCAAATGAAAGTAAAAAAATAATTTATTTCAAATCAATTACATATTTTATTATAGAATGAGATATATGAAATTGGGGTTCAATTAATAACGATGCATTTTTTTTTTTAATTATAATGAATTTACTGCATAATTTTTAATAACAATTTGAAGTTACTGTTCTGTTATGCCGGAGCCACTGGTAAGATTAACTTAACCAGGGATCTAATTGAAGAGTGAATTATTAATCTTTATATTCTACAGTAAAGAATATGTGGAAAACTCTAAATTAGCATTTGAAGTGGTAATAAACTGGTTAACAATAAAAGTTATTAATATTGAAAAAATAAACAAAATGTCTCACTAAATATAACTGAATCAGTCATTTGAGAAACCCGAAATGTCAAAAAAAGTGGATTCTCTTTTTATTGTGCTCCTAGGATGCTGAGACATATAAATATAGAAGATTATATTTCTAATTCTAAGTTCCAATCAGTTATAATGAAGAAAATAAGTTAAGTTCAGACAAACTGAATACAAATCTGTGGATGTTTATACAAAAGACTGATTCATTTTAATTAATTTGAAGTTTTATTATCGTTTAGAATTTTTTTTTCTAATTTTAGAAGTTAAGATGTATTAAATGTAAATACACAAATAAAAGTTAAAATGATTCGCTCTTTAGGTTCAGAATAAAGAGTGTTATTCTTTAAGCTGAATATAAAGAATTCCGCTTGTAGATGATGCATTATTTCAAGTGAAGAATTGATGTAATTTATGTCACACATCTGACCTTAACTGTTAAATCTGAAGCTAGCGAATCTATTTTCCGTTTCAGTTAAAAAGAGCCTGGTTTAGCTTTACTTAATCCCAGCTTTTGACTTCCCCTTGCTATGCTAGCTCAAAAGGGGTTGAAAAAGGGGTCCTTTTCAGGCCACATAAAGTTATATACTCTCCCTTATCAGTGACAGCGCCGGTAGAATAGAACAATTCCATTTTGATTAATAAAAGAAAAATTAAGAATACAGAGTTTTCAAATATGGTGAAAAAAAATTTAAAGCTGTTAATGTTCGACTTGTAAATAAGTCCTCTATATATTTATTATTAATAATTATCTATATTTCTTTTTCTTCTAAATTCTAAATTATTATAATTATATTTCATTTCATTTTTATTATATTCAGTGCTATGATAGAAAGTAATCATAATAAATAAAAATACTTTTTGCATGGCTTCAAGCCTGTTGGTGAAATCGATGATTTCATCTTGTTTCTGAGACAATGATCTCTTAAGATATGCTATGACATCATTTCGATCTTGATCAAGAGTCTTATATTTTTTTCTACAATCATCATTTTCATTTTCTAGTTCCGCACAAACACTTCTAAGTCTAGAAAAAAAGAAAGTAATTAAAGGAAGGAATCTTTTTAAAGAGTTTCTATTTTTTAATATTGTAAACTAGTTATCTCATAAAATAAAAAGAACTTTTATACCTGATAGTCAATTTGTATCTAAGAGTGATTTCTGCTTGAGGCTGCTGAAGAAAATGTTTAATTGATATTAAAGGTATGCAATATTTTAGTCAGGCAACAAACATCACACAGAAAAAAAAAGTTTCATCATCAATATTGTTTATAAATTTTTCTGAACTCCATATCACACCCACACAAAAGAGGTTGATAAATGCGTTATGAATTTTAATTGTGGTCATTTTAGCTTTTTGTTTTAAGGAGGTGTTACGAGATGTTTACCCTTGGTATGATTTTTGTTCGCTGATTGGGGGAACATTTAATTGTTCCACGTATTGTTTCATCGAAAATCAATTGTCTACTAGCTTGGATTTTAAGCTTTCTTCTGGGATGATAAATTTTCAGGATTTATAGTAAAAAATTTTCTTTATTTCAGTAGCCTACATTTCAACCCAAGTGTATTGGGACAGTCTCTTCACGATTTATCAAACCTCCAAGGAACCACCAACATTCTTGGGTCGAAATGTGGGCTACTTAAAAAAAGAAAATTCTGGCTCAACCTAATTATTTATCAATCTAGATGGATTTAAAAAAAAATGTCAGCCATATTTCACCTTTAAATAAGTATTCTTCTAATAATCATATTATAAATTAAGTTAAAAACAACTCAATATTAACTAATGTATGTACTATTTTTTTACAGTTTTATTACAGACGTTAGTTCAATATTGTCAAAGCATTTACCTATCCTCAGATAATACATTGTCTCAAAATTTGTAGGTTATATGAACCAAAACTTTTAGTAAAATGTACTGCTATTTAAAAGCTCTTATTATTTTAAGAAGTATTGGGATAGTCTTTCATACAAACACAGAGATACATCTTCATCAGCCGGTTTTGTCCATAATTTTTAATCAAGTGAAATTGTTATTGTTCAATTATTTATTAAGATTTAGAAGTTTAGTGGAATATAAGCACTTTTAAAAATAAGTTAATACAATCAGGTTTTTACATTTTGGTACGAAATATTTCATTTCATATAACTTTAATTTTAATTTTATTTAAAGAACTAAAATAATAAAATACATATAAATATAAGCGGAACAGTAATATTGGACCAACTTATCTAAACTGACTAAAATTCATCATCTGTGGATTATTTTTTCTACACAGTCTAATTCGGTGAGTTTTATCTGATATTGTGTTATTTAAAGTAACTAATGTGCAACGATAAAACTATGAACATTTGTTCCTTACCATGTTTGCATAGTGGTAACTATACCTCCTGTTTAATTTTTTTTTCTAATTGTTATAAATATTATATAATGCATTCCTTACGTCTTTTTATGAAACTTGGCAAATCTTTCTTTTATCTCACAATGGTCAAAATTAATCCCGTAACCATTCTTTATTATGACAAAGCTCAGGCCCAAAAGTTAGCTTTTCCCTACCATCTGAACTAATCATTCTATTTTCAAGACAAGCACATTGTTTTTATTCACTAAGTAACATTGAAGGCCGCACATTTTTATGTAGATAGAATTTGTTTAATATTGTAGGTATTTGAATAAAAGAAGAAAGTTGTGAGTATCATAATTATTATCAGAGTTGGTAATGGCTATATTTCTCCTTCATTGCAAACTGGTCTAACCAAAATTGCTTCCCCCCCCCCCCCCCCCACTAATTATCTTCCAGTTTTCCTCTGCTATCTGTGGGCTAGAATGCAATAATGATGATTCCTGAAACATTTCAACAATTTGATAAAGCAAGCCACAAATATCAGAGGAAGAGAAAAGAAGAAACTTTGATTGGTTTCCTAAAAAATCAATGTGAGGTAGACCAGTCTTGCATCGAACAAGCGATTTGGTTCCCCCAGAGAAAATATAACAACTGAAAGAATGTTTAAACCTCATTTTTGTGCATTTTGGCTAGTTATCTCAGGATCTCTTATTTGAATACTTCAATATTTTGGTATTGTGATTTATTATACTTATACTTTTATTGGATGTTGCAATCCAATTTATATTATTAGATTTTTATATTTTGATATGAAATCTACTAAATATAAATTAATATTAAAAGAATTAATTCAAATATCTTAAATTAAGCTTTTGTTGAGCCTAATCTTGCCTTGCTATAGTCCGGTTCAAATTTGTTATTTCAAGCACATAAAACTCTTTTTCAGCATGAAGTAAATCATTTTTCTTTTTATCTTTAGAACTTTCTTTAGAGCTCATATTTTTCTTCTTGACTTTTTACTAACTATTAGGTTAACCTAATTTGTTATGTTCCTTTCTATAATAAATATTTTTATTGTGATCATATTTATATTTTATTGTTTATATTTATACATATTTATATTTATTGTGATCATATTTATCTCTAGTGCTTAGAATCTAAAAAATAAAATAAAAACATGTTTTCTACTTTTAAACTTATTTATTGAAGTTTAAAATTTGTCTACAACAACACAATTGTTTTATTGTTATTATTATCGTTTTATATTCTTCTAAATTATTTTCTCCCATTATCTTGCTTCCAATCTTCCATTCCTGAAAACTAGATCACTATGAAACTTGATTCCACCATGAATCGAAAATAATATAAGATTACCTTGTTAGTTTTTTATTTAAATCAGCTATTTGTATTTCATAGTATTCCTTGTCCACTTCTGGTAGTGTGTCTTTTTTATCTTCTTTATTTTGTTTTTTCTTGCCTCCTTTCCCTTTCTTGACCATTTTAATTTTGCAGCTGTCACCTTGGATACCACTAACACCTTGCTACCTGAATCTTTCAAGTAATATCTAAAGTATTCTTTATCCATTAGTTTGTTTGTCTGTAGTAAGTGTATCTATATATTTACATTGGCTAATTACAAGCACCTATTCATCTGAAAAAATTACTGATTTAATTTAAGATGAAATTATCTGTGAGTGTGTTTGTTTTTTCTTTTTAGAAGATTGTTTATAATTCTTGAAAATATACTCAGTTACTATGAAAGCTTATCTATCACATTAATCCATATTGTAAATCTGATGTGTTCTATATTTATATTTATACCAAAATATATGTTAAATCTAATATTTTAAATTAGCCTCCAAGGCATTCAATTTTAGGAGCAAGTTGTTTACATGCGCACGCTAGGGATTTTAGGATCATTAGAAAAGATAAGGGATTCTAAAATCTAAAAGTAACTATAGGAGTCTCATCTAAGATTAATATTCTTATTATTTTTGGTTGGGGTTAAAATGGATTTTTTCAAAAATCCATGAAAAGCATGAGTTACGCGAATAATCATGAAAAGCAAAATACAAAAAAAAAATTCAAACATCTCATCATAGGACATTCCATTCTTTAAGAGAGCAAATATACCATTAACAAATAGGGCGGGAATTAAGGAAAAATCTTTTAAGTAAAATTAATTTATTTCTTCTCATATTTTAAAAAATCAATACAACTATTGTAAACATTACTATTATGCCTAACAATAAATAAATACAGTCTAAGGTCACAATAAAATAAGGTTTCTTATTCTTGTTTTGCCATCCCTCATCGCCGACTCTACTGAAAAAGAAATTCTGGAATTTGTTCCAACATAAATAGGATTGAGAATTATTATGATTCCCCACACCTTCCTAAGCATGCCTATGCAGAATATAAATGTAACAGAATTAATTTTCCCAAATAATTGTGATGGTCACTTGTATCTCAATGTGTACCCCTCCTAAATCTTTGTTGAAACAATTTATTATACTTATTTTTTAAAAACGTAGCTACATTTTTAACTAAAACAAGTTATGTTTATAAATTTTATTTTAATAATATATTTTTTTATTTCAACAATAATTTATTTTTGTCCCAAAATTGTTTAGTTTTTGAAATTAGAAATATTAGTTTGGAGCAAATGTGGAATAGTGAGTAATTTCATTTTATTAGTGAAAATTAAGTTTTGAGTTTAACATTTAAAATTGCCTATTTTTAAAAATGTGCCAATCCTCAGTTTCTGATAATTTTTTACCTGTCTTTCCGTTAAACGTTTAAACATTAGATAAACTCTTAATATTGTTTTAAAGCATATTAATTCTCGAATTTTCCTGTGAAAAAAAAATATTTTCATTTAACGAGTTAGAAAGTTATGATTCCATAAAAATTTGAATTGTTTGCCAACAAAAAAGCGCTTAACTAATATCATGAGGCACTTGATTTTCATTGCAAACCAAATAACCCGTGTCGATAAAAATTAAGTGCTCGTTTGAATGGTAAAAACCAAAAATTTTTATCTTTTATTTAAACTCTATTAGAGATTTTGGTATTACTTCGGATGAGCAACTCCAAGATGGCGGCCGGCGTGAGTTAACAAGGTATTCCGATCACGCCCTACCCGATATCCACGATTCAATTCGAGTTTACCGAGAGTTCCCTAGATCCGATGTCGACTTAATCCACATTTCTGGAAGAGATTCATTCCTTGTTTACTTTATTAGGTTAGATCCGATCTAAACAAAATGTTCAATCTAATAAATCATGTACGATTTGTTCTTTTTCCTATGGAGTGATATCATTTAAAATCATCATCAAATCATTTTAAAAAATATTCTTTTTGGTTATTTAAATACATTTTTCTTGAAATAACAATATAAAATATAAAGATTTAATAACAATATAATATAAACATTTAATTAAATTAACTTTGCATAGAGGCAATATCGTAACCAATGAAGGTCTACTGAAGTGGGATTAATGCTAGTTTAAACTTGTTTAAATAAATTGATTTTATTTAATTACTCATCAGTGGATTATAATAAAGGTAGCCGATAGTTATAGTTAAATTGATTTTAATAGAGACAATTTCTTAGACCTTTTATTCGCTTTCTTCAATCTAATAAATCATGTACAATATGTTCTTTATCCTATGGAGTGATATCATTTAAAATCATTTTAAAAAATATCCTTCTTGGTTATTTAAATACGTTTTTCTTGAAATGACAAAAAGATGATAATCTGGTTGTTAGGAATACTCGGATTCTTATATAATTAATTTATTTGTACCTTTTACATTTATATGTGCATTTAACTTACACCCATTTAAACAGGACAATCATATATTTTTAAAAAAACAAACAAATAAACTACTACATACATCTGCTCGGGAACTCTCGGTAAACCCGAACTGGATCGTGGATATCGAGTAGGGCGTGATCGGAATACCTTGTTGTTTACTCACGCCGGCCGCCATATTGGAGTTACTCATCCGAAGTAATACCGAGATTTTTAACGAAGAAGCAACCGCTAGTTGAAAAATTACAAACCAAAATTTCGCGATTAATCGAAAACGGAGGGGAGTAGACCATGCCTTAATACTCTTTAGTTGGGAATCTGATGTAGAATCGCTGATATTTTTGTCTGTATATTACGTTTGGAGGGGTTGTAGAAATTAACTGAAGTTAATGTGTTCGCCGCTGAGATTTTTGTCTACTAAGTATTTTCATTATATAATAATTTTAGGTAATAAAAAAATCATACAATTTACAAAAATAAAAAGTATATGTAATGCTAGATTAATAGACGTATAATTAAAATAAAAAACTTCTTCTATATAAAAATGAAAAATAAATTGATTTTTTCCCATTCCTAGTTTAAAATGTTTTTGAGATGGTGTCTTCCAAATTCATTGTGTTTTCTAACATTTAGGTCCAATGTGTGACATAAATTTTCGATTATATTTAAATCTGGTGACTGTGTAGAGTTGTGCAGTTGTTTACGAACGTTAAAAATTAGCCATTCTTTTGTTTTATTATTTTTTTTTTTTAAGATCGTTGTTCTGTTGAAAAATGAATTGATCCTGGATTCCCAATTTAGCAGCATTTGCTATGAGGTTACGGCGCAAAATCTTTGTACGTACAAAAAGATTTGTACGAAATTTCCAACCCCATTATGGGCTACGCATCTCCAAACCATTACATTTCCACCTCCATGCTTCACAGTAATGGACACATTTCGCTTCTTCAATTCTTCTTTTTTTTTTTCTTCGCCAAATAGTCTTCTGGCCATTAGATCCAAACAAATTAAATTTGCTCTCATCAGAGAACAACACATTTTTTCAAAAACTGATGGGCTAGTTAATGTATTCGCTAGCAAAAGCAAGCCGTTTCCTGCTATTCGTCTCACTAATATAAGCATAAAGCCCTTTAGAATAACATTCCTTACAGTTTTTATGCTTACACACTCCCCTGAAGTTGATTCAACCAGATTAGCTAGGATACCTGCACTTACAGCTGTATTTTTCAGCGCTTCAATTATTCTCTTGATTTCCTCGGACGACCTTTTCGCCGGTTATTTGCAGTTGTACCCCGGTCCCGTTCTTCATATCTCTTAATCACGTACATTGCTGTAGGCAAACGAAGACACAACAAATCTGCTATTTCGCATACGATTTTTGTTGGTTGCGCAATAAAATCACTTTTTCGCGAGTGGTGGCACACAGTTCACTTTCTTTTGGCATCATTAATGGTCAAGTTCTTAAAAATAGGTTTTACACGTTTGAAAATTTTTAGTATACTGGCATGGAAGAACATGATTATATTCAATCAGGTAAATAACAACAACTAAACAATCCTCTGTAATTCAGAAATCTAAATGTGCAAATACTTTTTTCCTCCTTTTAATTTTCATTTTACTATGGAAGAAGTTTTTTTTATTTTAATTATACATGTATTAATCTAGCATTAAATCTACTTTTTATTTTTGTAAATTGTATGATTTTTTTATTGTCTTAAATTATTATAGAATGAATAAACTTGGTGTGCAAATACTTTTTGCCACCACTGTAATTTATTTGTATTTCAATATTATTTTTCGATAGGTTATTATCTATGCTAGAGGATGACAATAAGTGATTATATATTACAAGATTACTTAATACATACATTACAGAACATAGTTCTGTAAAGTAATCATTTATTGTCATCCTCTAGCATAGATACTCATATATTAGTTTTCTTTTAGCCCTGATGAAGATCCACAAGTTGGATCGTAACGTTGGCTTTCGAAAATAAAAATTTAACCTATCATAAAGAATAATGGTTGACTATCTCCCACCTATAACATATCATTTTTCGTTTACCATCCTACAATGTATCATTGGCGTATCCAGGGGGGAGGGGCTGTGGGGGCTGCAGCCCCTCCCTTTGGAAAATTTTTCGTCATTTAAAGATAGAATTTGACTTTCCTTAATGTAAGGAAGCAAGTTAAAGAACAAATAATGTGCAAATCAAGTAGAATTCTAGTTATGGGAAAGGAACATAAAGGTAAAAAAGCTGATTAGCAGATCCAAATGAAGGGCTGTGGGGATGCATCCCCCCCTTTACCATCGACTGGATCTGCCCATGCAATCTATTAATTTTATAATACGAATGGTAGTTGAAAATTACATAATTCCCCTTACCTAATTAGTTCCAAAAACTTTTAAGTATTTTCTAGAATTTAGGCGAATGTCTAGTCGGACTTTGTTCTATTCCATAAAAGACAAACTTTAGGGAAATCCAGGTATAAAGGGACTGAAAGCCTCGGTTCTTGTGAAATGGCAACTTTTGGAAGTGGTAAATTTTTTAAAATGGCATGTTTATGATATTAGGTTCGTTACAGGTATCCTGAAATACTGGGTCAGTTATAGGCGCGGATTTAGTCTATAAGGAATAATATGGCCCACTCACTTATTTGTTGATATAATTAAATTATTTGCAGATCTGACTTCCATCACTAATAACCCATTCACTCATTCCAGGCAGGACTAAATTTTAGGATTATTATAAAAAACGTTTGATAGCACTGAATAGCGATAGTAAATATTCCTTATGTACATTTGTGATAGATGAACCATCTTCCAATAGTTTACTTACTATAATAAAATTTTCTACCATATTCATAATCTATTTAGAATTTTTTTTTTCTTCTTTTAAATACTATTTTCCCCGTTCATATACCAAACTCGTGCTGTAAACAAAGTTAAAGAAATTGAAACATTCGTTTGCTTTGGTGTTTAAAAATAAAACGTAACTTTCAAACCACTTTTTTTAATAACCAAGAATTTGTTTTAATCATAAAGACTTGTCATATTTGTTAATAATTGTTAACGTTGTGAACAAAGTAAAACGACCATCACAAGAATTAGTAATAAATAACGAAATGTCAGATTTAGAACTATTGTTTGTTTCTATCGAGTTAAATAATTATTATGCATGGAAACGTTCCAGGTATTGTAATTTATTTATTATCTACTTAGTAGTCTATTGCCTTAGTATTAGTTTTTCAACTATTTTTGTTTACAGGTATATACAATGGGTTTCTTAGACCAGATGGGACCCTGGTTTATGTACATTTTTTTGTAATATACATGTATTTTGCAGAATCATTATTGTTTTATTGAGAAAGAAGACCTAAAATATTATACTCGTCTTGTTGGCCTGAGACCTCTCATAATCTAGACACTCATGAACCGTGTGATTTTTATAAATCAGCTATAAATGAAGGACCACTTAGTCCTTCTCCTAGGCTGAAATTTCGTGTACAATCTTTTTTTTAGTTTATAATCGATTGAGTAAACAAAAAAATATCAAAGCTTTATAAGTTGTAATACATTATTTATTATACACTCACAAATAAAAATGCATTTAACATATTGGACACATTGAAAAGTTAAGTTTATAACAATAGATGAGACGAACTTGATTGTTTTTGCCAGTTACTTCGTTCTTCCACGTTATCCTCAATATTTTCCCTGTAATATTACACTGACTATTATGTTTCTTACCTGAATGATATAGTTAAAATCCTTTCGGTAGTAATCATGGTAACCGGAGGTTGGCAGAAAAATTTAATTTAATTATTTTTTACCGCGGCCCTTAAAATAATGTTTCTAGTCTTACTTTTCATTCTAAAAATAGAAGATTGTTCTGAATCGAAGGTCATCGAGAAAGGGGGAATGACATTTTGTATAAATTTACGTATCTGCAGATTCGATTATCTAAATTTCGCACTTAATGTACGTATACATGCGTTGTTTTTTTTCTTTTTTTTTTCCCCTTTTCCTGTTTTCCCCGTCGCCGGAGTTGTGTTATGGTACCCAATAATAAATGAATGTTCCAACCAAAAGCGTGTTTTTACGGATCTACAGTTATGTAAAGTACTCACTAAATCTAAAACATGTACCTGTTTAGATTTATAGGGCATTAACGTTTGCATTGAACGAGATCAGACACCTATTTTTTGGACCACACGCTCCCATTTTAGAACACCCCAAACACAAATTTTACCTATTTATAAAGAAGTTTCATTCAACCTCAATTAGTCAGGTAAACGGGTTTAAAATTTTCAAAAATATTCACCTTTGGTGAAATCAAACGTAGGATTTATTCCTCTACAACTTATGTCTGAACTGCTTTATTGATATGTGGGTTTGTTTGGCTTACATTACCAAGAATAAGAGGTAAAATGAAACTTTTTTTTATCAATATTTAACATCTGCCTTACTTTGATAAGCTCTTAAATAGGGAGCAGATGGTTCAAAAACATGCGTTTGGCCTCATTCAATGCAGAAATTAATTCCCTATAACCCTACATAGGAACATGCTTTCGACATTGTGAGTTCACGAGATGAAATGTCCAAACACAAAAAACGCTTTTTAGGGGTTTATAGGGTTTTATATAAACACGCTTTTTAGAGGTGTATAAATATATACATATTTGAAATACTGTTTTTTCCTATTCTTTGAAGCTCAGCGCTCTAATATCGCTACTCCTAATTGAGTTCGGGTCTTGTAGCTGTATAATAGACGAAAATTTTTGCCACACCATAAACATAAATTTTATTTATTTTAATAAATATAGATTTTAGGTCTAGGGTCTCCAGGAGGAAATGGAAAACCGTTGAGCGAGGTGAAACGTGGTCCCTCCCTGCCAATGACCTCTCCCACAGCTATATTTCTACAAGGACAGTTCCCAAGATCAGGTAGGAAAATGTCTTACTGCCTCCCTTTTTTCCTCATTTAGTTTAAAGAAATACATCTGCCATATGCTGTAATATTTAATAAAAATAAGGCGAATGTTTAATAGATTTATTCTCATTTAAAAAGAGAAAGATTAAAACATTGCAGCTTCTATTTTTCACAAGATACCAACATACGAAAATATTGAAAATAATAAAGCAACTTTTTTTCCCCTATCTTATTTTTTTTTTTACAGTCATTTATTTTTTTACCCCCTCTAAAATTAGAATTATCAAAGTTTTTTATTTTTCTTGGATTTAAACATTTATTTTATATACTTGAATAGGCGTTTAGAGGCAATGATAAGGTAAGCAATCTATATAACTGTTTATCTGTTGCTTGTACCGGCATGGAAATGGTCTCATTGAATCCTGAAGCATAAAAACTATGCCGCACCTGACTTGTAGTAATTTACGTGGCACATCCCTGTTTGTCACTATCACATTTTTGCCTCCACACCCAACATAAAGTTTTCGATGAATTAAAGATACCAAAAGTAAGAGAAAAGTCTATATTTGATTGAATGACAATGCAAGCGTGATTACCTAAAACAACAGATACTTCACACTATTAAATTCAAGGGTGTTGATGGCCACGAAAGAGATCAAGCTAACTAGCTGAAGTCGTGTAGTCCTACTTCCTTCACCGAGATATCAGACACAAAAGCTAGTTTCGGCTTGGCCGAAGACGGCCGTTTTTTTGGCGAAACCGAAACCGAAAATTCGGTCGGTCACTAATAATTTTGTTATAATATATGTCGTGTTATTAAAACTAATGTTGTGTTAATATGTTTCGTTATTATTTCGCATCGATTTGAATTTTAGAGAATTATTTTTTACTAATTAACCTAAGTGGCAAGAGTCATAAAACAAAGGTTTGATTTAGTTCAAAAGTACAGTACAGTACAGTTCTAAAGTGAGGAACACACAGTACAGTGTGTAAGTGAGGAAAACGGGAAAAGTAGCTGGAAGAATTTATAGGGTGTGTCGAATTAGATTGAAGAGAAGGGGATGTGGAACAATTTACACTTTCCCGCCGACCAAAATCATGAGATGCCACTGGAGTAGATTTAAGGACCCCCCCCCCCCCCATAGTAAGATAAAAAAAAAATTAACTAAACGAATGAATACAGTTTAATTTTGCTAATTAACACTAATCTGGAAAATAGAAAAAATAAATAAGCTGGTCTCAGTAAGACTCAGGAATAACTAATGTGAATATATAACTTCGCCTTACTTTTCTAATTATTTCAGAAAGCTAAAAGCTTGAAAAGGCCTAAGTTTTGTGGATTTGGCTTAATTCAACAGTTCGAGATCCTTTTTTTTTTTTTTTTTTGTAAAATGATTTTTTTTCTAATCAAAATGATTTGTCTACATGCCAATGCAGGAAGTGATTTGTCTTGTATTGTAAGGTTTTTTAAATTAGTAACTTCATTGGGTTATTTTGCGAGTTATTTCATTGGCTTGAAAAAAGTCCTTAAACATTTTCTATTTGGTCTATTATGTCTTACTTACCCCTATCATATAAACATTATCGCTGTTCTATTTAAGGTAAACGTACCTATAGTGGACACTGTTCCCGTAGTGGCCACTTGGACAATTAAATTTTGAAAATAAGGCAGCTAGGCTTTGAATCAGCTTCAAACTTACAGTGAATGTACTGGATAGCAGTAGGTACGTTCACTCTAATTTAATAATTAAGTTGTTAATAATTAAAATTTAATCGTCCAAGTGGCCACTATACGTAGTATCCAAGGTACGTTTACCTTAATGTATGTTTGTTCTGGTTGTAAAGTCTCCGTATGTAGTCCTAGATGGTTCTTTTTACATGGTTTATTATTTTCACAATTACCGAATAGGTTATACAATAAAAAATTTTAATCACCAGGATTCGTCTTGTAAGGAGATAACTAGTGAAAACTTGCTGGAACTGTTTGAGAAAGCTCCGATTTAAAAATTAAGTTGTTCAGAACATGAATAATGATGGGTGAGTTTCTTATTTTAGCAACAAAAATATCAAACCAGCGAAATTGCTGGTTTTCTATTTTTTTTAAATAGGAAGAGAGGAGGACGCTGGTATGCATGGATTATGTAATGTAAAAGAATTTCTGTATAATAAATGGTTGGTCCAAATTTTTATGCAGATGAAGATTTTTCTTTCTAAATATGAATTTGATCCGAAATATCTAACGTAGCTATTATAACGGAAGGAACCAAAACAGATATTTATTTCTGTAACTCCGTGAAATGCTTAGAATTATTAATGATAGCTAATATGTTTGGAACGTTTCCAAAGGTTCAAGAACGCATCATTATAGGCTGTCAATAAGCAAGCAATCGACTAGCCCAATAAAGGTCTGGTCACACACCGCACCGCAGCACGGGCTTGTATGATTATAAGGAGGTTGGTTTAATTATTTCAGCTCATTGCATAATAGTATATATATATTTAAGAATTTGTTAACTGATTAACACTTGAATGAAAATTGGAGTCTGATTCAAATACGAAGGATAGATAGTAACGGGTCGGTTGACTCGGTGTTGGGCATGTGTGACCAGACCTTAAGGCTAGACCAACGAAGTGATAGTTACTTTCTAATCACTGTTCAATTTAAGTGTTTCTTCTTGTATTAATTAATTAATTATTTTTGGGTTATTTATTATTTGCTTGGTATTCTTGTAAGTTGTGCGAAAGTGAAATGTTTTCAAAGTAGCTTTAGTGTTACATTATAATGATATCCCTTTCCAACTGAAAGAAGTAAATGAAAAAAGAGTGAAAATCACAAATAATTTTAATAATACCTTAGAAAGAAATCGGCCAACTCAAGGGGTGCTAAAATTGGTCAGAATAATTATTCCTACCTGGTCACTCTTGCAGAGTAAGTTTCACATGTTTAGCTCAGAGCTCAGCAAGTTCCTTTTTCCCCATCCAATCCAGATTTTTTTTTTTAACATAAAAGAAAAAACGCTTTCCTATCTGTCGGATTCTTCCAGTAGGCCCTTCCGCTCCAAACCTTTGCTTCATACATCATTCAAAAAGCTACCTGAGATAGTTTTATAGAAATGACATGATCATCCAGTGAAACAATATTTTATCTAACTTAGGGCCAAAGTGAATTTTCCTAGATCTAGAATTATTAGAAGTTAAATTAGTTTATGAAAGAAATGCGTATTTTGAAAACAAGATTCATTTACGCCATAATTATAATTTCTATGCATACATAAATTGTGGGTGTATAAGTTTGTAATTTTGTTTAATTCCTTCGTGAATCTGAATTGAAGTTTTTAGAATGATCCCCCCCCCCTTATTTTTTTAGATAGCTATTCGTTTATTTTTACAATATTTTTTTCGGCTTGAACCCCTGTGACAACTTCTGTTCTGTTCCTAACAATAGTACTTTTAGAGAAATAGAGTTATAAGTATTTCTAAATTAATCGTTTTGCTATTGAAATCTATGATGTAGAATTGAAAAGAAAATAGTAAACTCCCACTTGGATTTGAAGTTACATTTGGGTGTAACATTTCCAATTCTTTATTAAGTGAGTGATAATAGTAGTTATTCTTGTTAATATAATTTATAATTTAAAAAATAACTGTAAAAGAAATGTCATTTGTACATTTGTTTATTTCATCATGTACGTGCACTGGACGTGATTGTCCAAATGAAGGAGACAATCAGACCAAAATTAAATAGGCAAGTAATATAAGGAGTATAAAAAATGATATATAGGCTTAGAATATGTTTTATGTATCTATATTGAATTCTCATAATATTAAAGCTTGATTAAAATCGAGAAATTATGACAATAAAATAATTAGGTACATTTTGATATAGATCAGTACAGTTACATTTTGTCTTTGTTTTATGACTGTTTTATTTAATTAATTTATTTAATCTCTACTTTAGGAAAAGTCGTCTCCGAAACAAACGTTAATAAAAAATAAGTAGATACATATGCATATCATATTAATCGCTAGCTTAGAAAATGAAAAAAGTAAGGAAAATTTTTGGCATGGGTTTGTAATGGAACCTGTATATGACACTTATAAAGTACATATGTATCAGAGGCGGTCCCAGGGGGGGGATATAAGGGATCAATCCCCCCCCCCCGAAATTGTGACGAAAAAAAAATTAGTGGGATGAATTAAAAAATTAATTACGTATCTAACTTTTATGAGTTTTCTACGGAAGTTGAGTTTAATTTTGACTAGAATTGTTTATACACAATTTTGTATATGAACTTAATGTATAAGCATAAGCAAATAAAGTGTGCTATTTTTACGCTGTTTTTTTTCCTACCGACCAATACCCCCCCCCCCCCCCCCGAATTCTTTTTCTGGAACCGCGCCTGATATGTATATCTAATCATATGAACAACTCGAAAATATATAAATCGATTAAGCTGAGTGTTTACCAGTATTATAATGCCGATTATTTAGTATAACTTTGTGACAAAAAAAAAAAAAAATCAATATTTGATTTTGATTTCCTTGGAAACAAGAGTTTATCTCCTATATGTGCTGGTAAAAAGAAACTCGTAACTTGTTTAAAAGGAATCGCCCCATTTTTTTTAAGTTTTGTTTGTTTCTTCCTCCAACCATGTTCTTGACACATAGGAGGTATCACGGCGGCAACTATACATATGTATATCACGGAAAAAACCATTTATTGCATGTCGGCAAGAAGATGGTTACAATTCAAGAAACCGTTTTTTTGTTTTTTTCTTCTTGTTTTTTGTATAATCACATGTAAAATTTCAACTGCATTCTCAATTTTATTATGTAGCTACAAACAACGAATTGGGGAAATAGTCTGTGACCACAAATCGAAACTACTTTTACTTAGTGTTTTTAATCCTTGAACCATCCCCATAAACAGTAATCGAGTACTCGGGTACTCGATTATCTACGTACATGCTTATTGTAGATCTTGGAACGCATCTGGTTAAACAATTCTACCAAACTATACGATATGGAAATCTTTCAGTTTTTGTAAGAAATGGGATTATTTTGAGATACAATTATAACTACATAGCACGGAAATACGAATTCTGTTTGAAATTGTAAAATAAAAATGAAAATTGCATAAGAACGTGAGTTATCAATTATTTTCCAGTGTTTAACGCTATACTGGAATAGGGGCTGCATTAAGATCTATTTTGTAAGGTTAAGTTACAATAGATTTTTCTATTAATTTCCTTTTGTCAAAATAAGAAAGAAAAACCTAAATAGCTAAAAATATGAAAATTATAAACTTAAGTAATAGTAAGTAAATAAATTGAAATTTTATTTTCGGCTGTTTTTGAAAATGCATCAAGGTTTCATTAGATTATTACGAAATTTCGCTAATACGTAATGAATAAAATTTACAAAACAATTCAGCCATCTTCAAAATATTAGCTTGTTCAACAGATCATTGATCCACGAGTTGCTTACTGCTTTCTGAATCGCAAAGTTAATAGACCCTGCACTCAAACAAAGGATCTTTTTTAATATAAACAAGGTTGTAATTTTATTTATTAGAGAAAAAAGTTGAAATAATTTTTTAGGTGACTTGAATTTGTATAAACAATGATGGAATACAAAACAATATTGCAGTTCAGAAAAATGTAGAACACCCAATTTCCATTCAGTTACTAACCTCTCTTCTGATTGGTCAGAACTTTATTGATTTTTGAAATGCGCATGCGCTGTTCCAAAACACGGAGGGTCTTGCCGAACCAGGCTAGCCCCACTCTCTTTCTCCCCGGCTTCAGTCAGAGCTAGACGTGTTCAGCTGTTGGTCTGTTATATATAGAGTATATTAGATATAATGGCTCAAGAATCACAGGAGTACGAGATGGGGAATGGAGAACAGGGACAGGAACAGTATAACCAGGATGAGCAAATGAACGGGCAGGAAAATGGTAGTGGAGATACACCGGCCGACAGCGGCAGCGCTGAAGCCCCCGGCAAAGATGACGACAGGTATTTATCTTTCATTATTATATTTTTATTCTTTATATGTGTATTTCCTTGTTTCCGTCCTGATTCACCTAATTCGGCATATTTTCTCAATAAATGTGTTGAAATATAACGTAATGCATCTGGAAAATGGCGTCGTTTCACAGAAAGTTGGCGTGGCGAGCCAATCTTATCCCTTTTCATCCGTTGTATATTATAAGCTGGAAACAATTTACTTTGTCATAATGTATTGTTGTTATTATGGACTCGTTTTAATGTGTGTTTTATTAAAATTATCTTATGATTATTGTCATCAAGTAGAGTTAACTTAAGCGTCGGTCTGCCATAATGGCGGAAGGCTTGGCGTCATGCTGAGCCATTACTTTAATTCTTTTACTTAGTTGTATTTTCTTTTAAGTGTTCATATTGTAAAAACAGACTTATTCTTTCCCAATTTTTATGTAATGTATTAATGTAATTGCGTTTGTGTTGATATTTTCCAAATTTTCTGATTCCCACTTCCCCACTTAATTTATAGGTTGGTATTTTAAAACAAAATAAATAAAGTTTCCTACCCCATTTTCCTTATTATTGTAGATAATATAAATTGTTGATATTGTAAATCTAATATTTTTGTAAATCTTAATTTGTTTTTAATCGGTTAAGGAATAATGTTGCCTAAGGTCATTTCTTTAATTTATTTGATTTTAATTTTTCCCAGTATTAATGCAATGTAATTTTTTATTGTTCCTTTACCGATTATTTTTATCTTGGAAGGATTAAGAATTTTCATAACTTATTGTGACCAGTTCTATTATTATATATTTATATATAAGGGCCTAAAGATGGTTTATAACTTTTTGCCCTGTGTAATTGTAATTTGTAGTAGAATTTTTGTAACTGGGTTTTAGCATTCGGGTTGTGTGTGTACAATTTGTAATATTTGATGTGCTCATATTCAGTGGGGTTTTATTGGTCATTGTTATTATGTATAGTAATTATATAATTTAATATGTAATTGTATATTAAATTTAAACATCGTTGCTGCTGGAAATATTACCTTTTGGACTATGATCTTCAAGATATTTTGTAGCAATTTTTTTTTCCCAAGATTTTGTATTGTATTTTGTATAGGAATTGGTCACATTAGATTTAATTAGTTCAATTCCTAATTTTATTGAGTTGCTCAAAGCTTTCTATTAACATTTTTACAATGCCTTCCAAGATACTAAGTAATAATTTAATTGTACAGTAAATTTTTTAATTTTCATTCTATTTTGTCAATTTTCTCTTTTCTTGCTTTGTAATTTAAATAAAGTATAACTAATATTTAATTATTCAGAGAAGAGAAGTTTATAAGTCATTCAAGGTTCTCATAATATGTGATATGTATGTGCACTCACTAACCGTGGATTACTTTCCTCAGGTTGAGTGGATGGACGTTGAAGCTTGGTGAGGACTGCCATCAACCCCATGGTATATATTGGGAACTCTAACTAGTTAACACAAATATAACAGCATTAAATACATCAAAGTTCTTAATTTAAATTAAAATCAACTCAAGAACATTGTCTATAATTTTCCAGCTTATAAATTAATAATGTTCATATTTCATGAGTCACTTATTTGCAGATTGTGATGGTTATTGGTTTTGCTGCAGTTATACATTCTAGCATTCACATTAATTTATCTCAGTAACTTCATTAAATACTTTTTAATGTTATTTTTTCATACTGAAGTTTAAAAGTTGAAATTAAGTACTTCATTTGAGGTAGTTCTCTAAACAATAGATCACATTGTAATTAATATATGTTTTTTTTTAATGTTTTCAGGAAGTTGTTTGTTGGTGGTTTAAGTTGGGAAACATCTGACAGTAAGTTAAATCATTAAGGCTCTATTATTGATCTATTTTACTTGATTTTAGTTGTTAAATATGCATATATTTTTTAGAGGAATTGAGGGAGCACTTTAGCACATATGGCACAATTGAAAGTATTAATGTTAAGACTGATCCTAATACAGGGAGATCTCGGGGTTTTGCTTTCATTGTATTTAAAACCGCTGACTCAATTGACAAGGTGATTTATATGTTTTGTTTAACCTACAAAGCTTTACTTCTTTATTTTTAAACTTTTAAAAGTAAATATTAATTTTATTTTTCACCTGATTTTATGTTAAAGGTTCTTGCTGCTGGTGACCATGTCATTAACAACAAAAAAATTGATCCCAAAAAAGCTAAGGCTAGGCATGGGAAGATCTTCGTTGGAGGGCTCTCCACAGAACTGTCTGATGATGATATCAAGAACTACTTTGCTCAATATGGCAATGTAATATATTAATTTTATTGTTTATTAATGGTATATGCTTATGTTTATAACTGTATTTTTATTTTAACTTCATTTGATTTTAGATCGTTGAAGTTGAAATGCCGTATGACAAATCAAAGAACCAGAGGAAAGGATTCTGCTTCATCACATTTGAATCAGAACAAGTCGTAGCCGAGCTTTTAAAAACACCTAAACAAACCATCAATGGCAAGGAGGTAAGTTTTATTTTTTTAATTAATAATTATATTTTTCGTATTGCACTATTTTTTTAAATTTAATGTTTAATTTGCTTTAGGTTGATGTTAAAAAAGCAACGCCGAAACCTGATGGAATGGCTGGTATGAGGGGTGGACGTGGTGGTCGAGGTGGTAGGGGACGAGGTAATTATTGTTTTTGTGTTACTTACATTTTATTTTTGTTTCAGCATGATGATATAAATTACCAGTTCTGCTTCTGACATCTTATGAAGATATTTTTTAATCTGATATACTTTAAATAAATACTTACTATAATTGCTTAAAAATGAACATATAAAATATATATTTATGTTATTGTTTTAGGGGGTTACGGACAGGGATATGGCCAAGGATATGGTGGTTATGGTAAGTAAATCTTTTTCTATTGGAATATGGAATGGTTAGTTTTTTTTTTTTTTTAATTTAATTTTATTTTTTGTTCAATGTTTCCCTTAGTCTATCTTCAGTAAGTTAGGAATTCAATTCGATAAATGTGGGGTTTCATTACAATGTCTCTGCCACTCATTTCTGAAATGTTAGATTTACGATTTAAATAGAATTTTATTGTAAAGTTAAGTGTTCTTTATCATGTATTTTATGAACTCATTTTTATTGCATTGAATAGGTTATGGCGGATACGGTGATTACTATGGTAGCGGATATGGCGGTAATTATGGTGGAGGCTATGGTGGTTATGACTATTCCGGTGGATATGGCGGTGGTTATGGAAGCTATGGTATGTTTATTTTTGTTTATTAAGTAAAGTTAATAGTTTTAATGGGGAATCTCTCCAATAGTAATTGCCAATTACACACTCTAGTAGCTTACTTTGAGTCGGATATTCCAAATTGTTTTTCATTTGTAATATTACATTCTATTTTGTTTCAAAATGTATACTTAAGATAATGTCTGTTGACAGACGGCTACGGAGGCTATAGCAATTATGATGGAGGGTACAGTGGTGGTCGAGGGGGCCGAGGCAAAGGTATGGTACAAAATTGCAATACGTAGCCAATCCACTTGACTTTCAGTACCTTCGCTACCAAATTTCAAAATTAATATTAATGAATTATTAAGCTTTAGCTAATTTCACAACATAATACAAAGTAAAAATAAGATAGGAAATAATTGGCATTTGTTTTCCGGTATATAAAGATACATTTTAGCATTCCCTTTTTTTAGCGTTGATACTGAAAAACAAGATTTTTTTTCATTTCTGTAAATGTAGTTCAGTTGCATGATTTTCTTTTTTTTTTTTTTTTAAATGTGATGGTCAGGCATTTCTTGTGGACGTGTTTCCAGCCCGGCCGCCCCTCCTCTGAACTCCTAACTTTTATTTTTTACTTCTTAAACATACAGTTAAATTCTTATCCAAGTTCCTTAAGAAAGAGGTTGGTTCAATTAGTTTTGTTTTCATTTAACAATTTTTCTTTTGTAAATATTAATTGTTCATTAAATATTCCGTGCCCCCTAATTTTCTTTGTGATCTTTTAAAGTATATGCATGTAATTTAAAGTGTGCTTTTATATATCCGTTGGGTTTTCTTTTTTTTTGGTTAAAATAGCCTGTAGTTAAGTAATTAAATGCTGCTGACAGTTTGTATTATGATAGTTTTAGTTAAATTGTAATTCCTTTGTATAAGTTCAGTTAAAGTTGTAACTCCTTGATATAATAAGCTCAAATTACTAAATAATATTAACCTTAAATGCTTTTAATTAATTTTAAATTATTTATTCATGGGTTTTCTTATGGATAATGGGAGGTTGTTAATTTTGACGGTTATGGTTAGAGCATATTGTTGTGTTGCAGGCAGTGGTTATGGAGGGGGTAAGCAGAGAGGGGGCGGCCGTGGTGCAAGGCATGCACCCTACTAGACACTGCCTCTCGATCCCACCTGGTAAGTTTTAAGCCCTTACTGTTTTATTTTATTTTTAGGGAAGTCTCATGTTTCTGATAATATAAACATCAGAACTATGAACTCAAATTAATACCAAGACGCCAATGACCTAAATGATTTGAATTTTGAAGTGATGCTATTGTTGTAAATATAATATTTGCTCTTATTTTTGCATCTTATTTAAATTTAATTTGATTTTAAATTAATTCTCAATTGTTTTGTTTTCAGATAAGGGTCGTGTCAGGATATAGCACTAAGCCTATGGCAACTTATCGTCATCATTTGTCAACCATTTCCATCATTGCCATATGCTATGTGTCTATAAGTGTCCTCGAATAATCATTCCAAATTATTTGATGACGAAAATGACTTATTATATATAAATCTTATATATAAATTTATATAAAAAATATATCATAGACTGATAATGTGCTGTTATTTTTCATACTCTTAATTTTTCAAGGGTTGTTAACAGCATATGTTCGGGCATCATTGTAGAAATTAGTATTTATACTGAAATAGAAATATGTGTTCTGTGAGTTTTCATGATTTAGTTGTATTGATTCTTTTTTTTTCTGTTTTAAATTCATTTTAGGCAATTTTTTTTGTTAATGTGATCATGACGAATATTGACGTTTTTATCACAAATGGGACAATTTTATTGTGTATATATTAATTATGTTCTCCCATTTTCATTGTACTCTTAATACAAAATAAAATTGTCACAATTATTTCTTGTTTTTCTCTTTCTTTCCTTATATTTTTATATCCAAACTATAAATAACCTATATACTTGCATGGCATTAAATTTTTACTTAAAATTAAATAAACTTTTTTTTTAAACGCAAGCTATGTTGACTCTCACTAGACTTAAAGGTGTTGCAAAGTTATTCATAACTCTACAATCTTTTCTTAGTGTGCTTATGATCTCTTATTGTGCTTACCTTGGAAAAAAACTTTTCACAGACCCCTTACCAATTTTTACCAACATTTCCAGTAGCCCCGTTATTTAACATTTCCGTTATAAAGTTATTTATAAATACATAAATGTATATATATATTAAATGTGTGTATTTAGTAATTGAATGGCACTGTAAAATAATTATTAAATTAGGAAGCACTTAACATTAACTTTAGGAAGGGGGGAAAAATGATTTTGATTTAAATATTTGGCTTAAATCTTCAATTTCAAGTCTGGTCCTTTTTTTGTAAGAAGATAGGCACTTATGCTAAACATCTTTTTAAGTTTTTGTTGTAAGTCATCAGTTAATGTCACTGTATGTTCATTGTACCACCCTAAGCCTTTCCTTTAACTGCTATTAATGCAGATATGTGCGATGGGCAGGCTTGGCTCTGGTGCTAACACAGATCTGTGGGCATAAGGGAGCTCTCCAGTGCTACCATCACAGATCTGAAGGTCTGCTACTCTCATATTTTTGTGCCCCTGAAACAGCATCTAGCCATCTCTAATTTAGGTATCTCCTTTTCATTCTATGCCAGGTCTGAGTGGTCAGACCTTTTTATACCTGGTATTGCCTAGGCGCTGTACCACAGTATAGTTCGTAGTAAACACAAAAATAAAAATGTATTGCTGTGAAGTACCTTTGTGTTTATTGCCGTGCTTTGAAACATATCACATGCAAGAACATTATTAAAAAAAAAAAATTGACTACCAATGCCGGTCTAAAGTCCGGAAATAATGAGGATGGTGATTTTTTTATATTTCGGAAATGACGAATTAGTGATGAAAAACTAGAATATAGCCTTGGGCTGATCCACAGTGAACAGGTTAAGTGGTCTAAACAACCTTAAAAACTAGTTTCATAATTGTATAAATGATACATAATATATGGTGCAGTAAAGAGGATTGATGGAAGGTGGAAGGTTAAGAGCAACAAAGAAATAATAGCCTTAATAAAAAATGAGGACATCCTTAACCACATAAGGGCTGGTCATGTTGAAAGGATGGAAGAGGAGAGGCAGCTGAAAAAGATACTAGATATGGAAATCCACAAAAGGAAAAGAGGCAGACCGAGGAGGCAATGGAAAGCCGAGGTAAAGAAGGACACTGCGAAACTGAATAAGAAACTGGAGGACTGCTGCCAGGGATCGTGACAGATGGAGGGAGATAGTTCGCAAGGCCAAGGGTCACATAAATCTGTAGCTAGTTCCAGGGAGTAGTAGTAGTATAAATGATATATAAATAAACATTTATACTATAACTATAAACATTTATACTACTACTACATGGGGTACTACTAACATGAGTAAAAACTTTAGTTGGGTCAGCTTTTAAAAGCAGATAACTCTTATTGCCATGGTTTTTCATTGTTTATATTTATGGTCAGGCATATTGACCTTTTTTATGCAGGCACCCCTGATTTCTATTTTCACTGGTAAAGACTCCTTGCCAGTCAAAATGATCCCTGAGGGTTGATACAGACCATTTTGGGATTACTGATCCTAAGTTTTTTACCTGTTCTTCCTAGGTACCAGTGGACATTCTTGTGGGCTAACTAAAGTGTTCCACAATTTATATTGATATAAGAGGTACTGAAGCTCTCAACTCAGCTTTTTGATGTTTTTTTTTTTATTTCTACAACTACAATCATAGGGGATGCAGTTGGGAATAGATCTTCAAATTTACTTATACCTCCTGCTCCAGTATAGTAAATCCCTGGCGATTCAATATGTTGATAGCACCAAGGCTGGGTCTGAATGTTTAAAGTTGATTTAACCAGTGCTGGGAAAAATACTTATTATTATACCATGCATAGCCTGTGAAATAAAATGTAAATATTACAGTAGTTGTTATAGGTAATTTAATTACTTTTCTAAACTAAAAGTGTTGCTACTGGAAAGAACAATAATGCTGAAGAGGGTTCCCCTGTGCCAGGAATGTTTAGTTAGTACTCAGTGGGGGTGAGATAATGTTCAGACAAGTGGAAGTACTGTTCTTGTTAATACTTGAGTACCAGATTTTTTTAAACCAGTACTACTAGCAAAATCTGGTCCCCATAGGCGTAGGATGTTTTTGATGGAGTGTTAGACCTGAATTTTTTAATGTATAATTAAATTGTTCAATTATGGATGGGACTGAATTAATGTTGGATCAGTTGGGATAAATGGAAAAAACTGATGCATAGTAACCCTTGGAGCTAAATTTCTTGTTAACATTACCATTGCCATTTTGATGAGAGATCGAAGTGGTTCTGTGTTTTCTTAACAACTTATTGGCTAATGGTAATCTATAGTAATTGAGATTGTGAAAAAGTCTAAAAGAAAGTGGAAGCTCATGAATTTCTCGCTATAGCTAAGAGACGTAAGTGTATTCAACTCTTACCATTCATTTAAGAAGTTATCTGCAGTATGTGAGTTTGGTTTTGAATTTAACTGTTGATGCTTAGATAAGCAGTGTTTACATTTACCCCATCGACTTTTTCCTTTGTGGTAAATGGAAACAAACAATATTCTTGCATCCATAATGATCTAAAGAACAAAACTACTCGTTATTGAAATTGATTGATTTATTTATCACAGACCATCATACATTATGAAAACAAATTACCCCACCTTGTTACCTCAAGGTATAGGAAAAGCAGTCTGAGACAGGATAAATAGGAATGAGACTTACAGAGAAGCTCAGGAAGCCTATAATATTCCATGTAAGGTGATATTCAATAGGAGAAAGCCACAAAAAAACAAAAACAATAATGGGGAAAGGCTTGTTAATTTCATAGAGTAGTCTGGGCAATAGAGATCCATGTGCCCATGACAAGTGCATGTGGATGTCAGCCATTAAGTAGATGGATCATACTATATAGGAAGATGCCATAGAAGAAATCATTCAGAGATGCTGAGTACATTCAGACAGCGAAGATCTGTTCAATAGGGGAGTCCAAAAGTGTCAAGAAACCAGAATTTTTAATCTAAGAAAGCAGAATTAGCCATAAATTCTAGGTGAGTACGCTGAACTATTGGACTCCCAAGAAACCAAATGACACAGATAAAGAAATAGTGAAAGAAATTGACCTTGTATTCAATGAAAAGGAACTACAGTGAAAAGGCCTTAGACAATAACAATGACTTTGATAGTTTCCAAAAATATCTGGAAAGTGAGAAGCTGATGGATGTAGCAAACATAAAGCCAACTGGCCTTAATATCCTACAAGATGTGTTCGTTCATTGTTTAGTTATTGGGGGCAAAAGAAACAAAACAAAATATCTTTGTTTGTGTTGAGTGAACCAAGTGTCTAGTGACCCGGTGGTCACTCTTCAGTTTCAACGGCACGAAATACAAAATCACATAATTCAAGAATGATCAATTTTAATGAGGTTAAGGTCAAATAAACCATTATTAATAATGGAACCATACAAACCTCAAAAGGAATTATGTACTATATGGAATACTCTGATCACCAAACAGGGTCTGATGGGGGAATCTGGAGAAATGATATACCAAAAGATAGAATTACAATCTCACTAGAAAACATGCTTTTCTAAATGGCTTCCCTGTCAAAGAAGCAATACCTTACTAAACCTTCACAGAATGACTATAAAAATAATAACAGCGATCTATAGGGATCGCTGTGAACTCAATAAACACATATATAAACTCAAGCTTGCAGTCACCCATCCCTAGATTCTGTGGCAGAGAGTGAAACTGCCTATCACATTATCTATTGCTGGGATCAACTCGCATGACTAAGATTAAGAATCTTTTGCCACTATATACCTGACCCAGGTTCAAATGATCTAGTAAATTCAACAAACCTGTTAAAATTTACTGATGCTCTAAAAATAATAATTTATGACTCAGGTATAAACATAGGCGCACAATAGACCCAACTGGCCAATACAATAGACTCATGGTCACGGTGCATATAACTGCTGAAAAAAAGTCTATATGTCAGAGTACTAGTTATGTTCAATGCTTTAATAGATCTCATAAGAATTTTTGCTTCTATATTACATGCAAAGACTGAATCCGATAAGTTTTTTCAAAATATTTTGTAACCTGACTAAAACATAGGTCTTTCTTTTTCTCGAAAAATACAATTGAAGTTTGTAACAAAGTTATTTATTCATTCATTGATATTATATTTTTTAAGTTCCCATCAAAAACAGAAAATGAAAAAAAAAGGAACATAACATGGGGCATATGGAAACAGCCAATGGGGGTAAATGGAAATATCCTGACACGTTAAAGATGACAATTCTCTTAGTGATATTGATGTACTGTGATTATTTTTTCCAAAACAATTTTCTTTCGCACATAAACCATAATTATATGGTTAATCATCTTCAACTATCTCTCTCTCCATTTAGAATTTGCCCATATTATTTAAAATTAGCTAATAATTTTAAGAAAATGATTGCGTTTTTTCAAATCTGAAGAATTACTGACAAATTTGAAAGGAGTGCTAGCCAGGGGTGGTCACCAAGAAACTATTACTTGCTCTATATAAAAAGTGCTTTTATATATTAACATTTTATACCCTTAAATGAAAAATGGATTTTAGTTAAGCATTTAATTGATTTACAAATTACTATGCACTCCTATTTTAAATTAGGTCCATCATGGCTCATGAAATTAAAAAAAAAAATGTGTGCCTTCCCCCTTTCAAAACATTTCCTACTACCACTATTCACACATATGTATATAACATCCACTATTGGTGCAATTTATGATGACTATTATGTCCAGTTCTTTATTTTCAGTTCAGTGTTCTCAATCTGTGTAAGTGTGCAAATAGGTTTCAAAGGAAAAAAATTGAGTTTAATTTTTATTATAACCACTGATCACTTCTAAACATAGGGGAATCCAGGGGGAGGGCAGCAGGGGATGTAGCCCCCACCCTTCAGGAATTTTTTGTTCTTTGAAAATTATGATGAACTTTTTTCATAATAGTTGGTTAAATGATAGTTAATCGTTTAAAGTACCAGGTTTTATTTGCATTTAACTTCAAATTTTTGGAAGTGGATCATTAGAGGTGAAAGTAGTAGAATTTTTTATTTCTAGGTAGCCTAAACCTGCTTAAACTTTATCTATTTTTCCTTTTCCTGGAAGATGTCTCCTATTCCATTTTAACTTAAGCCTTAAAATATATATATATGTATTAGGTTCTAAGATATTCCATGAGTTAATTTTCCATTTAAATTTATATCATAAAAGTTTTTTTTTATCTAGATGAACTTCATAAAAAAAAAAAAAATAATAGTTATAATATGACAATTCTCTTGTTTAGTAAGGTATGTGTATTTGATGGTAATCATATTATATTGTATCTTATATAAAATATAGAATATTAAGAAGTAGGTCCATAGGAATTAGAAATATCAAGGAAATTGGAATATATTACTCAACATAAACTTGAATTAAATTTAAGATCAGCTGATTGTGTTTTTCATTTGCCGGTATGTTAATCTTCACTCCGCTTTATAAATGTTTATTAAGTTAAAAATAAAATAAAAAATAGTGAAATATTTTCATAGCTGAAAGAGATGATATTCCTTTATCTTTATCTCATTTTTTAAAAGTATTATAAAAAATTATTTGAAGCTATCAAGAACTCTTGGTTCCGGTTCTCCCCCTTTGCGCAAAGGGATGCGCAGCCGGGCCATTTCACTTGTTTTGTTAAGTGCGTGAACACCCTTGAGCGAGCATATCATAATATTCAGTTTCATTTTACCCTAGCCCGGTCTGTTGTTATTTCTAAAGATAAATCCAAGTACTCATTGTGTTCTTAGCCTAGTTCATATTTATTTGTGACCGCAGATACGTGACTTGTAAGGTATGTATTTGTAACTTGAGACAGGTGTAGGTAAAACATGTTTTACGATATAAGCTAGCGTTGTTATATTTTAATTCATAGTACATTTTCGCTGTTAGTTCAATTATTTTCTGTCATAATTTAAAGGAGAGGAAGTTATCTCCCATCGTATGATCAAACAAATTCGTTGCCTGGCGAAGGGAGCCATGCTTTTCTCCTAGTCCTTTGTTCTGTTTTAATCCTATTATATGAGGAAATTTAATCATTCCGTATTTGCATTTCAATTATTTGTGTTCAACCCTTGTAGTTCTCTCTATATTTTATTATTTCTTTTATATTTGTCAGTTATATATAACCTATATTACCCCTAGAATGGTTAGTAACTTATTCAGTCTTAGTTTACAGAATAAGTTATGTATATCCCCATTTTTTGAGTTTTCCTTTCATTTATATTTAATGTAGCAATAGATATCTACTGTGTATTTTTTCATATATTATAATCCATATTTATAGTTGTATTATTAATTGTTCAGTCACTCGGTATTATTATGCAGGTTGAAAGTAGCTTCAATTTTATACACTGTTGTCAAAGGAGATAATACTGGTGCGTGAAGTATCTTCTCCTTTACTAATTGTGATTTTGAATCTTTAGGCTTCACATATTTATTAAATCATCTTATCTATTGTTAAGCATCTTTTACTAACATGACATTTTTATTGTATGTACTACATTTTCCCTCCTATTTTTAACTTAAATTTAAAGAAGTATTATCCTCATCTGTTAATTTAGGTTTAGGTCAAGCTTATAGCCTTAAATGGACATACTGGTTTGATGCATGTCATGTATGTTATGGTTGTTGCTAGTTCCCTATTTAGACAATTCTGTCATACTAATTTTAGTTTATGTACTTATTAGTAAATGTAATATAGTTAATTATTTAACTTGTAAATGTAGTCATTATATTTAGTAGGTTAATGACTTAAATTGTTTAAATGCAACTTTTGTTAAGTTTACACCAATATCTATTGTTATATTTTAATTAATTCTCTATATATTTATTACTATTCTGTTTTTAGTCAATGCTTTGGTAAGACATATAACAAGTTCAAGGTGTTCAAAATGGTTATGGACCGACCCTTAAGTCCACAAAGTGTAGGACGGGAGTTCGTGAGGCAGTATTATACTCTCCTAAATGAAGCTCCTGCTCATCTACACAGGTATTTTATGTTCAGTGTGGATTTAAACAGTTTTATACTGAAAATGATAAATTATTATCATAGTCTTCTTTATTATTTGGTATAAATTTAAATAAATGAGTGATTTTATCTTCCTTAATCATTAACCAATGGGCATTCACTATTGATTAAGGTTATTAACCTTTTACTACTACAACATTAATATAATATGAGCCTTTCGGTTGACAGACTAACTCCAATTTTTTAGAATATATTTTCCAATAATAATATTTCTCATCTTTTTATCTGGTAGTAGTATGGCAGAAATATTGCAACTTAAAAGTCTACTAAAACAAACATACAAAATAAAAAGGTGTGAATTTTCCCTAGAGAAACATTTTTTAAGTTATCCTGTAAACTGGAAGGCTCTTATATTAATATTGTGGTGGTGGAATATGCTATGCCTGTTCTTTTGTTTTTGTTTGTTGTGCTCTTATTAACACGTTGAGCGCCAAGCGGTACGATCGTACCGCTGTTGGACTATTGGCTGGGGCCGAGGCGGTCCCCAGGTACCGCCCGCTCCCGCCAGCTAAAAGATTGTTCTGGGCCAGGGGACCGCCTGCCGAGCGTGATTTCAAGGCATATGGGACCGTTCCGGCCCCGAACAATTCGCCAATGCAATTGGCCCAAATGTTTTTTTTTTTTTTTTTTTTTTTTTTTTTTTTTTTTTTTTAATTTGGGGGGTATAAATAAATAAAATAAATTAATTTTATTTATTTTTTTACAAAACAAAATATCTTATTTATTAAAATAACATATTTTAAGGGGACAAGGGTTGACGTCGCGGTCATAACCGGGCAGCCCCCGTACTACTATAGGTAGCGGGCTTTACCCTGGGGCCGGGCGGTACATACGTACCGCTCACAAAATTATTGTTTAATTGCCAAAATTAAACTTTTTATTTATTTCTTTTGCAATTTTCGTATCATTCTAATCATATTAAAGTTATAAATTAGGAAAAATTGCTTTGGCCCCAGGCAAAAGTACATCATCTTTTCCCTGGCGCTCAACGTGTTAACCATCCTAAACATCTATTTATCAATTCTTTGTTTAAACTTACATTTAAATAATTAAATCAATTCTTATTAAGGCTTATTAATTTAGGAATTCTCATTGGATGGTATCTGAATTGTTATTTATTTATTAGGGTATCTGAATGTTTAAATACCTTTATGGCAGTGTCAAAAATGTAACCTAGGTTTTATACCAATTTTTACTTTCATTTAACTATATTTATTTATTTTCACCCTACCCTGCCTCTTGAGGCAATACGGGTTGTTGCAGCAGTTAGATGTTAGGCATGTCTGCTTAGCATCCCACTGCTGCTACAAAACAAAAATGTTCTGAACTTGAGGCCGGTAAGCTTCATTTGCTCAGTCCGGTTGGCTTCTAGGCACGGCTGGTCTCCCTCGTCCGACATTGAAGTGGTCAGGGCTGAGTGCAGTCTTCCATCCGTAGACGAAGTCTTTAAAATGATTAAAAGTTATTTTCCGCAACTAGCTGGGGGAAACCTGATTCTGTGAGAACGTAGAGTCCGGTTTCACGAAGCAACTTAGCCCTCAGAGCCTCGAAGGCGGTGCAGTCAACAAGGACGTGCTCTGCAGTCCGGCATACCGCAGGTAGGACACAGGGGGTCAACGTCAATCCCATGGCTATGGAGCTTGGCCCGAAACGCCCCATGCCCTGTGAGAAATTGAGAGAAGGCATTTTGATGGATTTAACTATATATGAAATGTATGCTAAGTCGAAGTATTATCGTGAAAAATATATGACTTCCATTTTTCAATGGAAATACACGTTTTGGGGTCCCCTGAGTCCTAATAACCATGTCCCACCAAATGGTCTGTGTGTGCAGACTAGCTAAAACGATAAACCAAAATAACTTGATAAAGTTAGTAAGTATATGCTCACAGCATCTCATTTCAAGAGAATTGGTCAAACGGAGGGGGAACTTTATTTAATACATTTTGTCCTATTTTTACATTTATTTTTTTATTTTTAAATTTTCTCAAAATCAGCTCTAACAATTTTGGTGAAACTCGTCATGTTTAGTGAGGATCAAGTATTCTTTAATATCAGTTAGAAAGTCGTTCTGAGGGGGCTTAATTGGGGAAGGGGACTTTTTGATTTTGATTATATCAAGAAATTAGTTTTCTCTTAATATGCCTTAAAATTAGAAATGGCTAAATTTGAAATAAAAAAAAAATCGAGTTAACATATACAGTAAAAAATAAAATAAAAATTATTTCGACAACTCATAAAACAGGGTGAGCCCACGCATATGCAGAATGGCTTAAATGAATGACAGACAATTGTTTAAAAGTAAAAGAGTTGTCGTTCTGTTTTGGAACATAAATATTTAATTGAAATTATTTGTTTCCATGGTAACTAAGTGAAGTTTTCAACCACTAAATAGAGTATTATGTAATCGGACACGATGGATTATTGTGCTTGCATTCTCATATTATCATAAATAAAAATTTTTATTTAGCATGATGCTCATATTATTTCAATTAGTTCACAGTGAAAAATGTTACAAAATAATATTTAATTAAGTATATTTTAGTTTAAAAACATTAGTTCTTTAATAGATTTCTGAATGCAATAAAGTAGTTGTAGAGGAACATTAATTGTTCTTAGTTTCTGGCCAGGCAAAAAAAAAACAAACATTTGAAAATTTAGTCTTAATTTACAATGAGCCGTAAATATACCTTCTATCGATTCATCTTCACGATATGTTAATAAAAAGCAACTTGCAGTAGAAAACAAGCAAGCAGTAGAAAAAACGTGTGTGTTAATGAAATTATGATTTTTTTAGGCCCCTTAAAAAGATAAATAAACGATAACGAATCGAAAATTTCTTAGAACTTTCAAGTTTTGAAATAAAAATTATTGTACTCGATGACTTATGGAGACAAACCAAAATAAGTAAACAAATGTGGGAAAATGTGTGTTGGGGAATAGTAGTGTACATATTTACTGAAACACGTCGATTTCTGATTTAAATAAGTTAGTTGTGTGTTGCGTGCATCGCACCAAATTTTTTTTTTCAATTTCATTTAATCTAAAATTATTCAATAAAATAAAAATTGGTTCAAATTTTGCACCAAAATTTTTTTTTTCAATTTCATTTAATCTAAAATTATTCAATAAAATAAAAATTGGTTCAAATTTTGCAACAAATTTTTTTTTTCAATTTCATTTAATCTAAAATTATTCAATAAAATAAAAATTGGTTCAAATTTTGCACCAAAATTTTTTTTTCAATTTCATTTAATCTAAAATTATTCAATAAAATAAAAATTGGTTCAAATTTTGCAACAAATTTTTTTTTTCAATTTCATTTAATCTAAAATTATTCAATAAAATAAAAATTGGTTCAAATTTTGCACCAAAATTTTTTTTTCAATTTCATTTAATCTAAAATTATTCAATAAAATAAAAATTGGTTCAAATTTTGCAACAAATTTTTTTTTTCAATTTCATTTAATCTAAAATTATTCAATAAAATAAAAATTGGTTCAAATTTTTAGTGTTTAATATTGCCAATTGTAAGTAAAAAATGTTTCACAACATAAGTTAGTAATTTAAATTTTATAAACTGGTACATTTTAAACACTGAGCCCCAATAGATTTTTGACATCCTTGTAGGACCATAGTGTTTGTTTTATATCTATCAAAATATAATCTTCTGATAAACAGAATTTAGAAAATTAATTTCAGTTTAAACTTATTACTGCTTCTTGTCGTCTCAGGACTGCATTTATTTGTTGTTGAAAGAATTTTTTCCATTTACTAAAATAAAACAATCTTAATAGGATAACACTAATTGTGCAACTGTTTTTTTGCAATTCAGTTTGTTTTTTCTGCAATTCAGTTAGCGGGTATTTCCATAAATAATACAGACCAATGACTACGAGTAATCTCCTATCAGGTAAAAAAAAATCCCTTAAACATCCAGAACATCCCATCCCAAGTCTCCATCCATGGACCTATAGTATTGTTTCTATAACCTATAAAAGTTTATTTGCAGCTCCAGTGGACCCCTATTCAACCTGAAAGTGTTAAAAGGTAACCTTACAGAAAAACTGTTAATGATTTTTCATTTGATTCGGCCATTTGGTAGATTGAGCTCCAACACTTGAATTTTATTATAAAGTTAGATGTGTCGAAAGTTAGGTAGAGGCAATACAAGACCTAGTGTCGATTCAGAGTTACAGATTTGACACCATATCACAAATCTTGGCTACAACCAGCAACAAATTTGTGAACTTGAAAAACATCACCAATGAAAATAATGTTTTATGGGCTGCAGTAAGGACAGCATGCACGGTATGTGTATGGTTATTCAGAGTTCAAGATGAAAGGTATATTCGAGAAAAATTTAAATTAGAATCATATTGCCTGAATAAATAGGTAAAGCAATTAGATATGCCATAGGTGACAGAAGACAGTTAACTTCCCACTTAAGACCTACCTACATATGACTATAAATACAGACGACATAATTTTACTCGACTGTTAACAATTTAGATATTCATTATTACTTGACAGAACAAATTAAACCCAGCAAGCCCCCTTATCCTACATTAGATGAGGCCTTACTAAAGGCCTTACTTTTGTCATAAGATGAGTAGGTGATCTCAACTAAGTCGCCAAGTTTACACAGATACATAGCAAGCATTACACTTTAGGCACTAGTTAACCCTTTAACCGGGCGGGACGTATATAGGCGTCCAACCTAAACTATAGCGCCAACGGGCAGGACGTATAAATACGTCCTTGAAATATATGTTGTGCCCTGGAACGGGTGGGACTTATATTTTCGTACAACAGAGGTATTAGTCATCGATACATGTAACGACGTGAATTTACATGCATATATATATATATATATATATATATATATATATATATACATATATACATATATATATACACATACACACATATATATACATATATATATAATTTATAATATTTATAATAATAATATATTTAATTTATATTTATATATACAGGGTGTTTCGGAATTGCACGGCACTATTTTAGGTACGTGTTCTCTAACACAAAATAAACAAAAAAGTTCATATTAACATATATCTCAAACTCATTTATTAAACAGATATCAAAGGTTAAAGATTTATTATTTATTTACTGCATTAAGACTGACTGTACAACGTTTAACGTGTTTAATACTAAATAAAAGGTTTTAATCACCTGATAAACAAATGAACGATAAGCAATGACAGTAGTTGCTCATCTGTTTGTCTAGTTCTGTGTGTTTTAGTGTGAGTGAATCTTGTGACACAGTTCAATTTATGATTATCATGGGAGATACCACAAATTTATTCACTTTTGATGAACAAACAGACATGCTTTTAACTTATGGCGAGGTACATACAAACGGTGCTGCTGCTGTTCGAAGATATCGTGAAAAATTTCCTAACCGAAGAATACCAAATCGTAAAACGTTTGAGGCCATTGAAAGACATCTTAGGGATAATTGTACGCTAAAACCTATACGAGTGAACGCTGGTCGACAACGATTTCGACGAACTGCAAACGTAGAAGAAGAAATACTCGATGCTGTTCAGTTATCTCCTACTACTAGTACCAGAAGATTGTCACGTTGTTTCGATGTTTCCTCTACCAGCGTATGGCGAACTTTACGCGAACAACAATTATATCCATTTCACGTATCAAGTAGGCAAGATTTGTTACCACAAGATTATAACAAGCGCAGAAATTTCTCCCAGTAGTTAATTCGACAATGCACACGAGATCCTAACTTCCTGAACTGCATTTTGGTTACTGATGAATCTTGCTTTACAAGAAACGGGATTCTTAATTTTCGAAATACCCATACTTGGGCCGAAGAAAACCCTCATACGGCTGCTGTTGGACATTACCAACATACATTCTCTTTAAATGTCTGGTGTGGTCTTCTAAGCGACAAAATCATCGGCCCCTTTTTTTTGCCACCTAGGCTGTCAGGTATATCTTACTTGCATTTTTTGCAAAATAATCTGCATGATATTCTAGAAGATATTTCGCTAGGCATTAGGCAAAGGCTGTGGTTTATGCATGACGGTGCTCCAGCTCACTTTTCTCATAGTGTCACTGATTATTTAAATGCAACTTATGGAGACCGATGGGTTGGTCGAAACGGACCTGTTAAATGGCCACCACGATCTCCGGATTTAACGCCATTAGATTATTTTGTGTGGGACTGGATGAAGTCTATGGTTTATTCTGCGGCAGTTGACACGCAAGAAGAGCTAAGAAATCGGATCGTGGAAGCCGCAGTAACTATCAACCACCATCCTGATGCTATACGAAGAGCCAGAGAAGCATGGATTCGTCGTGCTGAATGTTGCATTCAACAAAACGGAGGCGCCTTTGAACATTTACTCTAAATGTTGTAATAATAATAAATAAATAGTAATAATAAATCTTTAACCTTTGATATCTGTTTAATAAATGAGTTTGAGATACATGTTAATATGAACTTTTTTGTTTATTTTGTGTTAGAGAACACGTACCTAAAATAGTGCCGTGCAATTCCGAAACACCCTGTATATCTTTTGTACTCTTTATATTGGTTAAGGCTGTAAAATTTATAATTTCTTAATTCGATACTTTTATATTTTTGTTCGTACTCTTTATAATTTGTTTGTCATTTTGTGTTTTCCTTTATGGTTTATATATAAATAAACGGAAACGAATATATTCCATAGCCTTTCAATTTATTTTAAGCATAAATAAAAAAAATAATAATATGAAGTTACATTGCACCGGGCGGGACGTATATACACGTCCTAGTGAAAGAGCTCGCGCCCGTTGTAGGATGCGTAATTTAAAAGGGAACTCCCCGGTTAAAGGGTTAAACACCGTAAGGAACACAAACTGATATCTAATATGAGTACTAATAGAACATAGTAACACAAATCAATATCTTAAATGATTGTAACATTGTACCAGCAGACTTTCGGGATCAAGACAGACAAATCTAAAATTTTCCTCTTACGATGTATGCCTTTTAATTATTTGACAAAGAATATTTTTAGCTAATGAAAAAGAGTAATCCTTAAAAGTAAAGATTAGCCTTTTATGGGAAATACCTTGCTATTCAAATTCAAGACAGATTTACTTTAATTTATTAGAAGTACTGTTAACTCTCAATGTGTCGAACTTATTAGTCCGATCTTAAATAAGTTGAACGGGACCTGTGGTCCTAAATCATTAATCATCGAATTCAACCCAATAAGTCGATACCTGGCCAAATATGTAAAAAAGTTGAACTAAAAATATAGATCATGGGAGGGGGGATTTCTTAAGACTTCCACCTCTATGAGTCGAACTCTTAGATGTCATCAATTCTATAACTTGAAATCGAATTGCCACTATCAGAGAATTGGAGGTTCCTTTGAATTTCTATCAGTACTAACCTGTTTTCCTTTTACAAATGTCACATGTTGCTTATGCAGTCGAGTGGTTGTTAGCAATGGCTCAAAGATTGTTAAAAATTAATTAAACATTTAGTGATTTCATCATTAGCCGTAAAGTTAAAAGTTATTCGCAAAGTTAAGGAAGTAGATAGCAGTTGGAAATATTGGCCTTGGCCGGGATTTGAACCTGGATTTCCTTATCACTAATAAGGCATTCTAGCCACAAGGCACATGCTGGCCAAGTCAATCCCTTCTCTTCACTGACCTCTCCCACCAATCTCGCAGATTGTTCCAATTATACTGCGGAGAAGAATAATTTTTCCATTTCGTGAGGTCTCTTTTTTTTTTTTTTTAATATTAATTTCATTATTTTTCTGTCATGATAACATGAACATTAACATATTATTTAAATATTTTTTAGGAATATTTAAAAATTATATTTATAATTCTTAATTTTTAAGAAGAGAAAACCCCAGATGTTGAACCCAGATTTTCTTATCACTAGGAGGGACTTTGCCAGGAAATGTGCTGGTGGCTCAAGTGGCAAAAGCGCCTTAGTAGTGATCAGGAAATCCAGGTTCAATTCCCGCCCAAGGCCAATCTTCTATCTTCTCTCTTTGTTGTATAAAAAGTTCTTTTAAGAATTTTTATGTAATAATGTCAGTAAAATAATATAATTAATATTTTAAAAAACCTCACTAACTGGACAAATTAGTCTACTCCCCGGTATAATTGGCAAAAATTGTGGCAACAATTCCATTCGAGGAGTTGCAAACCCACAACATTCATGCTTCGATTAGTCAAAGTAGTCTTAAAAATAAAGTAAGATAGTATTTGAAGACCCAACGCTAAGAACGTGTTCAGTCCATTTTTTGGTGAATATTGTTTTATTGTGCATTATAGTAAACCATTTCGTGTACTACAAATCTGTGTAGTTTACACGAAAACAGCAGGTTCAGTCCTTGAGATATTTACAATTCTTTTTTGGTCATTGATTCTTGTTGGACTAACAAATAATGTATTGTATTTTTATTAACATTACCATTATTTAAAAATATATTGGGCACACACTATTTTTTCCTGTTACTAGGTTGTGTTCTATACAAGATTTAACCTATCTTTTTGCTCTCCTGTAAAATTTGCAAAATGTGACTGAACACGTTCTTTGCGTCTTCTTAGCGTGGGGTCTTCATTTGTTTTTTTTATATGAAATTAAAAAAAAATCGATTATTATTTTTTTTTTTTTATTCCTTAAAATTACATTGCACTACGTTGTGATATAAAGTTTTATTGAAGTTTCATTTAATGAAAAGCTACTGAAAGTTTTGCATCAAATTTTCTTTCAAAAATGTTATTAGATGAAATATGGGCATACTCTGTTTATATAAAAATTTATCAGGGTTATAAATTCAATTCTTTCTTTCTTATTTATTTTCTTCTTTATTATTTATATAATTTATCTTACTCTAAAAATAAATACCAAACAGGAATGAGTTTTTCTTATTTTTTAGTTTAAAATAGTTTTAGTAGTATTCCCTTATCTTTCTAGAGTATTGAGAAATCACATCTTGCATAAATTTCTGTTTTCAGGTTCTATAATAATAGTTCTTCATTTATTCATGGAGGCTTAGGGCCAACTAATCGAGAGATGCCAGTCGTTGTTGGTCAGAAACAAATTCATCAGCAAATTCAGCAATTAAATTTTCGGGATTGTCATGCGAAAATTAGTCAGGTGGATTCACAGGCAACCCTGGACAATGGAGTAGTTGTTCAAGTAAGTATTTTTCACAGTTATTTATTGTAAATTATTCTGTTAATTAATTTGACCTTAAGAATGTCAAAATCATCTTGAATTGTTTAGGTAAGCGGTGAGTTATCAAATGCAGGACAACCCATGAGAAGATTTACTCAAACATTTGTACTTGCTGCTCAGTCACCAAAGAAATATTATGTCCACAATGACATTTTTAGATACCAGGTATTATTTATTCTGTTTCTACAGTTCTGTAGTTGCATTTTAAATTAATTATCTAGTAGATCTCTATTTCAAATTGTAATTGAAACTAGATTGTAGGAAGAATACTGCAGGGTTGACTGATTTAGTTTATTGTATCTATTGATAAATTTATTACTATATCATATCTTATCTTCATGACAACAGCAGGAATAATATTTTCCTAATGCCGACCACTTTTCTGCTTTATCTCTTTTTTCTAACCCTTTTCAACTTATCTTTAATTTTAGACCCTATTCGGCTATTTTATTATTATCATTAGTTATATTTTTTCCAGACCTGTAAGATAGTGAACTTAAAAGTTTACTAATTCATTTCAATGGGTTTAATCTCATCATAAAAATTATTTGGAATTGTCTAGAACAGCATAAGGAAGAAAAAGTATTATTAGTTATTTTATAGTTGTTATTATCGTCTATCTCATTCCTGTTTGGTAGTTTTGAAATCTCTTTGAACCTAGAGGATTCTTATAATAATATTTACCCTTAGTTAACACGGTTTAAAGAAAAATATATTAATGAGTAGCTCAAAAACTGATAACATTTTATTTTTTCTAGTGTAATGCTTTTTTTTTTTTTTTTGGAAATTAAGGAAGCTTACTCATTGAATCAGCAAGTAAAGGAGTTTGTTACATCATTTTGCAACTATCCTCCCCCCCCCCTCCAAAAAAAAAAATAACAATTGCCTATGATAAGGAGGGTTTATTTAAGATAGTCTTTTTATTACACATAAATTCATATAAACTCATGTTATATTCTAGGTCAAAAGTTTAATTATCAAATACAAATAATTAATTATTATTTTATTCATTGTTATTATCATTATTATTAAGTATTATTATAAGGATATTAGTTTTCCAATTTTACACATTATTTTGTGTTCTAATTAGAATTTTTAAATTCTGAAATATTTAATATTCAAAAATGTAACAGAAAATATAATACTAGTGATGAATCTTTAAACTGATTCCAGCAATCCTCATATTATCATCTCTAAATTTTTAAACATGTATTAACTATTAATAAGGAGGGGGCATTGATTAAGATTAAGGGCAGGGACCTTAATGTTAATACTATCACTAAGATAGTGTTTTTGACTCCTTACATTTTGATTTCAAAAATTAAAATCAGTGTTAATTATTTGGTTGTTTCGTTAAGTATAGTTGTAGATTAATAAAAAAAAAATTAGCCAATTATTGACCCCATAATTATAAAAGACCGAGAGCAATTTTTTAATTCTTATTTTTTTGCTTAGGATCTTTTGTCAGATGAAGAGCTCGAAACCAGGTCGGAAGCCGAAGAAGATCAGGAACCTGAAGTGCAGCAAAATGATATTCATGCGCCTGAGGTATTCTAATAATCATGACATTATCGTTAAATGATCTCGTCACCATCATATAGTATTTTTTTTTTCCACCTTCACACAAATAGTATTCTTTTTTATTTTTTATTTATTTTTTTCATAGATAGAAAGAATCATGATGTTCTTAACTATGATGGTATTTTTACTTTCACTTACCTATGTATGAAATATATAGTAAGTAGAAGTATTGCGATCGTGAAAAATTTCGACCTCCGGTTTTCAACGGAAATACACGTTTTGGGGTCCCCTGAGTCCAATTAACCAAGTCCCGCGAAATGGTCTGTGTGTGTGTGTGTGTGTGTGTGTGTGTGTGTGTGTGTGTGTGTGTGTGTGTGTGTGTGTGTGTGTGTGTGTGTGTGTGTGTGTGTGTGTGTGTGTGTGTGTGTGTGTGTGTGTGTGTGTGTGTGTGTGTGTGTGTGTGTGTGTGTGTGTGTGTGTGTGTGTGTGTGTGTGTGTGTGTGTGTGTGTGTGTGTGTGTGTGTGTGTGTGTGTGTGTGTGTGTGTGTGTGTGTGTGTGTGTGTGTGTGTGTGTGTGTGTGTGTGTGTGTGTGTGTGTGTGTGTGTGTGTGTGTGTGTGTGTGTGTGTGTGTGTGTGTGTGTGTGTGTGTGTGTGTGTGTGTGTGTGTGTGTGTGTGTGTGTGTGTGTGTGTGTGTGTGTGTGTGTGTGTGTGTGTGTGTGTGTGTGTGTGTGTGTGTGTGTGTGTGTGTGTGTGTGTGTGTGTGTGTGTGTGTGTGTGTGTGTGTGTGTGTGTGTGTGTGTGTGTGTGTGTGTGTGTGTGTGTGTGTGTGTGTGTGTGTGTGTGTGTGTGTGTGTGTGTGTGTGTGTGTGTGTGTGTGTGTGTGTGTGTGTGTGTGTGTGTGTGTGTGTGTGTGTGTGTGTGTGTGTGTGTGTGTGTGTGTGTGTGTGTGTGTGTGTGTGTGTGTGTGTGTGTGTGTGTGTGTGTGTGTGTGTGTGTGTGTGTGTGTGTGTGTGTGTGTGTGTGTGTGTGTGTGTGTGTGTGTGTGTGTGTGTGTGTGTGTGTGTGTGTGTGTGTGTGTGTGTGTGTGTGTGTGTGTGTGTGTGTGTGTGTGTGTGTGTGTGTGTGTGTGTGTGTGAACAGACTAGCTCAAAAACTATAACCGTGGGAACCTGAAATTCGGTATTTAGTGTATGTATATGCTCGTGATGTGACAGCAAAAATTTCATCAAAATTGCTCAAAGGGAGGGGGTACTTTATTTAATACCTTTTTAATTTTTTTTCGATTTTCTTAAAAACGGCTCTAACGATTTTGATAAAACTAAGTATTTGATCTATTTATATGCCCGAGATATAACTAAAAATTTCATCAAAATTGATCAACCGGAGGGGGGACTTTACTTAATAAATTTTGTATCATTTTCACGTGTTTTTTTTATTTACTCAAAAACGGTTTTAACTATTTTGATCAAACTGTGTATTTGATGTATGTATATGCCAAAGATGCGATAGCCAATATTACATCAAAATTGATCAACCGAAGGGGGGACTTTACTTAATAAATTTTGTATCATTTTCACGTGTTTTTTTTTATTTACTCAAAAATGGTTTTAACGATTTTGATCAAACTGTGTATTTGATCTATTTATATGCCCGAGATATAACTAAAAATTTCATCAAAATTGATCAACCGGAGGGGGGACTTTACTTAATAAATTTTGTATCATTTTCACGTGTTTTTTTTATTTACTCAAAAACGGTTTTAACTATTTTGATCAAACTGTGTATTTGATGTATGTATATGCCAAAGATGCGATAGCCAATATTACATCAAAATTGATCAACCGAAGGGGGGACTTTACTTAATAAATTTTGTATCATTTTCACGTGTTTTTTTTTATTTACTCAAAAATGGTTTTAACGATTTTGATCAAACTGTGTATTTGATGTATGTATATGCCAAAGATGCGATAGCCAATATTACATCAAAAAAGATCAACCGGAGGGGGGACTTTACTTAATAAATTTTGTATCATTTTCACGTGTTTTTTTTATTTACACAAAAAAGTCTTTAACGATTTTGATTAAACTGGGTATTTGATGTATGTATATGCCAAAGATGTGATAGCCAACATTTCATCAAAATTGGTCAAACGGAGCGGGCACTTTATTTTATAATTTTTTTCCAATTTTTATCTTTTTTTCGATGATCTCAAAAACGGCTTTAACGATTTTTATCAAATTCGTCGTGTTCAATGAAAATTAGGTGTTCTTTAATATCAGATAAGCTTTATCATTATTAAAATGTTCTGAGGGGGCTTTTTATTGGGGGGTTGGGGCTTTTTTTTTTTTGTTTGTTTCCTATAAAGTACCTTTGTTTTTGTTTATATGGAGAAATTAACTGTCTCTCGTTACGCCTAAAAATAAGAAATGGCTAAATATGAGATATGATAAAAATAAAGAAAACATAAAGAGGAGAAAAAAAGAAAAATATTCAGTCAACTCATAAAACTCGTTGAGCACACGCATGCGGAGTACGCCTTTAATGACAGACCATTATTCATAATTAAAGCCATTCTGTTCATTTGAGAAGTGGCAATTAACAAAACGCATTAATTTCTGATCTAAGTAAGTTGGTAAGTGAAAGTTGTGTGTTGCGCGCACACACCAGATTTTTTTATTTACCTGCTGAACACATCTTCCCACTTAGACCATTTATGTTCTAGTTCAATTGTGTTAGCCCTGATTTAATCTAATTTAACTTTAATAATAATAGGTTCTGTTTTGTATTCATGTGTCAGCTCCTTAGAAGATCTTATAATTAATGTGCCATTTTATTTTTGTTTTAAAGCTTTTTATGAGTTCATTAAATCACTAGTTAGGTTTTGTTGCATATCTTTTTTGCTAATAATGTAAATGTTTGTGTGGTCTTAAAATTTATTATATTTATTCAGTCTTAAAATTTTGTTTAAAAAAATGTTACTTTTCTTATTATGAAATATTTATAGGCTCCTGGAGGATACTATCCCAATGTTAATCAAGTTGTTAATGGAATGTCAGAAAATAAGAATCATGACGATCATTCACAACCAGATCCTCAGCCACAGGTCTACAACAACATTGAAATTATGCAGCAGGCTCCTCCAAACCAGTTAGTTGTAAGTCAATTGTTAAAGTATTATTTTCATCATTCAACATATTTAGTAAAAGCTAGAATTTAAATAGCTTTTATTTTACCAATAATTTCAATTTCACTGTAAATTATTGAAGAACAATTATAGATTATTGACTGTTTATTGATATATGGAGTTCAATACATTATTGATAGACTGATAAGCTTTTCTTGTTATTGCTGGTGTTATATGCTATCTGCTTAGCTTCCTATTAGAAAATCTATTATAATTATCTTATTTGCCTCTATTACAAATATTATTTTCTAAAAATAGGAAACTGGACCAGTTGAACCATCTACGCAACCTAACCAGGCTCAATATGTGATGGTTGAGATGCAACAGACCGCAGTTCAACCAGAAGCTCAGCCTGAGTATCACATTCAATCACAGCCTCCTGCTCCACAGCAAGTCGGTATGTATAATTTAGGCCAATCGTTTTAATATGTAACATTATTATAGTATATGATGATTTAATTATTGTATAATGATGACTTGTCAAATCTATAAAAACTACTGTGAATTTAACAATTTGGCTATAAACCATCACTGACGGTTAACCATATAACAATAGTGCTTTAAATAAACATGAATACAAAGCACAGGTAAGTAAGTCTTTTTTTTCTTTTGTGTTTTTAACCCTTTGACTGCGCATTGTCAGTATACTGGCAGAGGCTGGCCATACCCCGAGCACGCAGTGCCAGTACACTGGCACCGGCCGGCCGTGCCCTGAGCGCACTATGCCAGTATACTGACATTGCTGTTTTATCGTCTTACTGCGCAATGCCAGTATACTGGATCATTGGTGTGGCGATCTAGTGGATGCTACTCGAACTTATAAGTCTAGCGCTGATCGCATGAGCCTTCAGAAATAGGACCGGAGATTAGGCCTGCCAATATACATTCTGGTTTGGCCGGTCCAAAATCCCGGATCAGAAAAGGTGATAGAAACAAATAAAAATTTGTTCTATGTGTGTTCCATAAAAATGGGAGAAAAATTTGTTATTTCATAATTAAATTCATATTTGATTAAAAAACAGGCTAAACTAACATTTCATAATAATATCTGGAGACTAATAAGATATATTTTTCAATAAAATGAATAGGAACCTAAATGAACAGCTAGAGAAATAACAGCGCGAGTGTCAGCGGGTGTTGAAAATTCCGTGAGCCAGCGGGTAGTAACCTTGAGACAGGCCGGCGCAGCCACCTATCCCCTATCTCATATCACCTCGCGCAGTTAAAGGGTTAAAAATATTAATTGTACTGAAGACCAGTTCATTGTTAAACTGCATTAGTCAAATAATTCTTTTGCCAAATCTTTAAATTCAAAACAGGGTGGATGGTCTTTTTATCCGCAGTACTGTTTGCTCGATTGATTCTCACAATTATTAGCGTTACTACGTGTGTTAATGTAGGATTATTTTTAATTTTTTTTTTTTTTATTCTGTGGATTTCTTTAGTGTTTATTTTTTTTTTTTGCCACAGTTGATTCCTGTATTTTTCTCTTTTGCTTGCATAATTAAAATGAAGTTTATTTATAAATGTTTCTCTGTTTATTTTCTAGCAACCAATGAACCCAAGACTTACGCAAATTTGGTTAAACAAGGTCATCATGTTGGTGGAACAGTTTACTATAACACGAGTCCTGTGACCTCGCAGCCTCCTGCTATGCTCAGTACTGAACCTACGTCTCCACCGGTTAGTTTATTCATCAATCAAAAGATATTTTCAAACATACCTTCATATTTAGAAATTCCCAGGTGTTATAAATTTCTTTTTGCTTCTTAAAAGTACTGCCCATTTATAATTCTATAAATATTCCCTACTCTTGTTCTGTAATACATTTAATTTTCTTTATCCTGTTATCAAATATTTACAGAATAGTAGTGTAACCATTTGCGAAAATTATCTAATTACAAGTAAAAAGCACTTGAGCATCTTCATTAGATGCTATTGGTTAATAACGCAATGTACCTATTTGGTAATGACTAATGTTAAAGTAACACTTAGTATTTTATTTTTTTGTTAAACTGTTCGTCGTTAAAAATATTCTAATTTCTATTTCTATATAAATAAATATTTGTAATAAAAATAAACAGCTAAGTCGCCTTCAACATTTATGTCTTCTTTTGACATTAAAACTGCCATTAATGCAATATATCGCAAAGGATATCACCAGCTAAGAAATTTTATGAGAAAAACAAAAATATCATTTCAATACAACAAAGATTATTTCTTACCTAACCCAAGTAAACTACTTAAATTTCTGGCTTAGTATAATTTTGCTAAAATCTTAAGGCCAATAAAAGAAGAAAAAATCCAATCTACCATAAATGACTTGTTAAGCTCTGACTAGTAAATCAAGGCATTCATTCATTCATGAACTCACATAAATTGAATATTAGTTTGTTACTTATAGGAAAGTTATAATAATAGTAATAATAATAACTCTTTAATTATTTATTGTCCCAGGATCTAGTCCCTTATTAGAATTTATATCTTTTCGATTTAAATTCTTCCAAGGAGATACCCCGAATTTTCACTGCAAAAATAACATTCTCCACGTTAAACCTAATCAATAAACTTTCCATGGTTGATTGTGTCCTAGGCAGATTTAAAATCGACGAAAAGGTGATACGTCATTATCTGGTATTTGCGTCCTCTTTCCAAAATGGTCCTCAGGCAGAAGATCTGATCTATAGTCGACTTCCCACGTCTAAATCCACACTGGTAGGCACCCAGCTCTCGTTCCGCAAATGATAAGTAACCTATGAAACAAAATGTTTGATAAAATTTTGTAGGCACAAAGTAGTATAGGTATACCGTGATAATTGAAGCACTTCAATAGGTCGCCCTTTTTATGTATTGGACATACGACAGTTTTCTTCCAGTCACTTGGCATAATCTCCTCATTCCAGATGCTTATAAACAAGTTTTGAAGGAGCTTTGTTAGTTTGTTTCCACCAAGCTTGAACAGTTCTGTGGGGAGGCCATCGGTTCCTGGAGCCTTATCCATGACCTCTTCCTCATCTGGTTCTCTTCTCCATGGCTCAATGTCATCTGCTTCAGTGCAAAGGAGTTGTGGTTCTTCCTGTCTCTCCAAGCTTTGACCATTCAGAAGGTTCTCGAAAAACCTTTTCCATTCTGCTAGGCAGGCTCGTTCATCAGATAATAGAGCTCCTTGCTCTTCCATACATATTGAGGGGATTTTTAAAAACAGTTTTCTGCTTCTATTAACGTTGCGGTAGAATTTCCTCGTGTCTCCGACAGTTGTATGATCTTCTGGCTCTTTTAGTTCTCTATTCTTTTCTTCCTTAGATGCATGCGTTTTTCCAATCTTCTTTTTCTTCTGTACTGCTCCACCGTTCCTCGCGTACGCCTGTTAATCATTAGCTTGTATTTTTGGTATCTGTGGCCAAAAAAACGGAGTAAAATACACATGGAACAATATTTAAAAAAAAACAAGCAAGTAGAAAAAAAAAATAAACTCAACTATTGATGAAATTAAGAGCTTTTCAACCATCTATTTAACTAACCATCCCTTACGATATAAATGTACCGAATAATAAATGAACTATTATTGAGTATTGTGGACTTAAAAGGTTTCAATAATTATAATACTCTTCAACTTATGGAGAATAACAAACATATGTACAAAAAGTTGCAGAATGTTTACTCTTTTATCAAAAAACATTGATTTCTACTCTAAGTAGGTTGATATATGAAAGTTGTGTTGTGCGCACCACACCTAATTTTTTTTATTTTTAAATCTCAGTTGAATTTCAATGATTACAGTCACATTTTCTTTTCTTTGATTAATTTTCAGCCACAAACAAAATCTGAAAACAACAAAGGATTTGATATGAGGTCTAACTCCAATCAGCAACCTAAGTCCCAACGCAATGAAGTCACTCAGAGAAACAACTACAATTCAGTTTCCAGGCAACAAAACCATGAGGACACTACTAATGGTAAGTTAGTTTTATAGACGAGAGAGATATATTTATTAAAATATTAGTTTTATAGACGAGAGAGATATATTTATTAAAATATTGAAACATTCACATTTGAAATAGACATTATAGACATATAATTTCTTTATTATTAATATTTTAAATTGTGCAAATATTTATGAAAACTAGTTTCTTTGCCAGAGGAAAAATTTGCGGTGTCAATTTAAATTTATCGTTTAGTTAATGTTATGATGTGATTACTTAAAAAAATATCTTGTTAATGGAAAAAACGGTTGTTGGTTTTTATATATATATCTTTGTTTATATATGTGCCCATCCTGAAAGAGTTAATACATATTAACTCACTCTGAATTTTAATTCCTTCTTCATACAGTTACCGATCATGCCTTAAAAATCATTTTTTCTATTATTTTCAATTAAAAAATTAATCAAATCTTAGGATACTATATTCAATAAAATGGATAAAGTCATTTCTGTTGATTAAGTTTTAATTGCTTTGATTAGCAATGACCCTATAGCTCATCTCTTTTCTAATATTACTCTACTAGAAATATCAATAGAGCAGGGCTAAGGCAGGAAGGGACTATATTTACAAAGATGACCCAACTTCCTGCATATGCAGGTGTGTCATCATAGGAAGAACACCAGAGCACAGGGACTGCCTTTAAAGCTTTGGATGTTCGGGCAAAGGTGATCGGCCTGTGTATTAATGAGAAAAAATATAAAAGCATGCACAGAGGCAGAATTGTATGATGTGGATCCCTACAGCATGGAATTGGTCAAAAGCTTTCGGTACCTGGGTTCCATTATCACTGAGAACCTCTTCGAGGAAGAAGAGGTTGGAAGTAGATATCAGCCGGGAATAGACCCTATTACCACATATCAAAAATACTCAAAAGCAAACTTGTAAGCCATGCCAACAAGCTTAATTGGTGTTTCAAACAATGATTATTGTTTCAAATCATGATAAGACCAGTAGTGAGATATGGTGGGGAAACTTGGACCTTAGTGATGTAAAACTGTCGAAAACTTTGTTTTTAAAGTATAAAGCGATAGCCTCCGACTCTAAACACCCATGTGCTAAATAATTCATGGAAATAAAAAATAAACAAAATTTAGCAGTGTAATTTTATTTATGTTACTGCTTATTTAGCAAAAAATGCTTATCTACTCAATAGAAAAAATATTAACTTCAAGCAAAAAATATTAGACTAAAAAACTAAATGGTTTGCTCATACAAACCTTCCAACTTGATGGAATAATATACAAACAAAACAACTGATTGCCTGCCACCAGTCCCTTAACTTGAAAATTACTTGGTTAATGGCATATAAAAAAAATCACAGTTTTTCTGAAAAAATACTTCCAACCTCTGTTAATTAACTACCAAAAAACATTTTTTTTAGTTTACACGTTCCAAAGTTAGGCATATTTAGACAAATGTCACGGAAACGTCCTTTTTACTTCAAAAACTGCGACACATTCGAGGATTGCTTTCTGAATGGTGTCTTCAATCAAATCAACTACTTCAACAACTTGGAATCCTGGTTTCATGGATACTTAAAGAGGGTTGGTATAGCTTTCCTCTAAATTCAGTTTCTTTGACCTTTTGATAAAGTTTTTATTCTTTGCAGTTACGACTAAGCTTGAAACTGATATAAAAATTATTTCAAGTTATAATGAAACACATCCTTTATTTACAATGTTCATCTATAAACTTGCATTATAGCTCCTATTTGTTCAAATGAAAAATTCGAATGTTCTCCAATAAATATTGATAGTAAATTCATATCTTGACCAATATTTTTACTTGGTTTAACCTCTAAATATTTATATAAGGGTCATTCCATATCAAGTGGTCCAAAGTGGTTGCTCGATCATTTTAGAAAAAAATTATAATTTTACCACCAATTACGTATGGAATCAGTAGTTTAAATCAATATTTTAAAAAATTTTAGGATCAACCGTTTCAAAATGGCAGCCATTTTTGTTTCACCTTTCAGGCCGACTTTTAAGTTTTTAAGCTCTCAGAGAAAACTCATTTTCTCAAGACTGGTAAGTCATAGACTAATAATTCAAACACAATTGTTTTCCTTAAAATCTGTTCTATCTATCGTGTTCTCTTTATTATTTGAATATATTGCAGTCCAATACTTGAAAAGTGCTATTGAAAACAACTGCTTTAAATTCTCAAAACACCGTTTTTGAGGGTAAGTTTTGGGTATAAGGGCATGTACGCCAAAGCTGATTTTTGGCATGATAATAAACCTAACTAAGTAGCTTTCATTAAAAGTACTCTTAACCCCCCGTATATTCTTTAACTAATTTTTTTATGAATTTTTAAACTTCACATTTTTTCATTTTATGTTAACTTTAGGATCTAATATCTCTGGTGGGCCAGTTAATAAAAATCTATTTTTTTTACATGTTATGCTTACATGCAACATAAACCTACTGCAAGAAAGTTCAACCTGTATATTTGAGTACATCGGTAGCTACGAATTTTTAAAAATGGTCATTTTCATTTAACAATGCGTAAACTAGATCAAACTTCATTAAAATATTACTGTTTGTGAATTTTTTACTTTTAATAACCCTTATTAATTGTTTTTTTTTTTTTTTAATTTTATCTATGTCTAATATTATCTTATCTAATACTAGCTGTGGGGCCCGGCTTCGCTCAGGGAGTTGTGGAATTTGTGGAATGAAACAATAACTTTAAAATGTAATAGTACAGAAAAATAGACCAAAATTAATCATGGTTAAAACAAAATTTGTACCATTCTGGAACTGCAGCTTAGTATTAGTGGTAAGTTTCAAAACCTCAAAGTCCGCCCATATATGGTTTGGGTATAAGAGATGCTATTAATGCGGTTCTCTCAATGCGTTTTCTTCCCTTTTCTAGATTAAGAAAAATTATTTTGGCAGCAAATATGTCCTGGTATGTACCATTTTGTATGGTTTCTATGTTCTGATTTCATTGAGACCCTTCTCAATATGACGATACCGCATCCTTATCAAGTTGAGTAACTTCTCCTTTTTCGAATTCGGTTGAAAATTTACGAACAGAACAGAACTATTAAACAGAAATATTATATGAACACTTTATTTTCGATATGCAATCCATTAGGTTATATCTTTTATTTATATAGGTTATCTATTTAATAAGCAATTTTTTACTTTCACTTACCTATATATGAAATATATAGTAAGTGGAAGTATTGCGATCGTGAAAATTTTCGACTTCCGGTTTTCAACGGAAATACACGTTTTGGGACCCCCTGAGTCGAAATAACCAAGTCCCGCGAAATGGTGTGTGTGTGTGTGTGTGTGTGTGTGTGTGTGTGTGTGTGTGTGTGTGTGTGTGTGTGTGTGTGTGTGTGTGTGTGTGTGTGTGTGTGTGTGTGTGTGTGTGTGTGTGTGTGTGTGTGTGTGTGTGTGTGTGTGTGTGTGTGTGTGTGTGTGTGTGTGTGTGTGTGTGTGTGTGTGTGTGTGTGTGTGTGTGTGTGTGTGTGTGAACAGACTAGCTCAAAAACTATAAACCGTGGGAACCTGAAATTGGGTATTTAGTGTAGGTATATGCCCGCGATGTGACAGCAAAAATTTCATCAAAATTGCTCAATGGGAGGGGGTACTTTATTTAATAACTTTTTACGTTTTTTTCGATTTTCTCAAAAACGGCTCTAACGATTTTGATTAAACTGAGTATTTGATCTATTTATATGCCCCAAATATGACTGTAAAAATTTCATCAAAATTGATTAACCGGAGGGGGGACTTTACTTAATAAATTTTGTATTATTTTCACGTGTTTTTTTTATTTACTCAAAAACGGTTATAACGATTTTAATCAAACTTGGTATTTGATGTATTTATATGCCCGAGATATGACTGTAAAAATTTCATCAAAATTGATTAACCGGAGGGGGGACTTTACTTAATAAATTTTGTATCATTTTCACGTGTTTTTTTTATTTACTCAAAAACGGTTTTAACGATTTTGATCAAACTTGGTATTTGATGTATTTATATGCCCGAGATATGACTGTAAAAATTTCACCAAAATTGATTTACGGGAGGGGGGACTTTACTTAATAAATTTTGTATCATTTTCACGTGTTTTTTTTATTTACTCAAAAACGGTTTTAACGATTTTGATCAAACTTAGTATTTGATGTATTTATATGCCCGAGATATGACTGTAAAAATTTCATCAAAATTGATTAACCGGAGGGGGGACTTTACTTAATAAATTTTGTATCATTTTCACGTGTTTTTTTTATTTACTCAAAAACGGTTTTAACGATTTTGATCAAACTTGGTATTTGATGTATTTATATGCCCGAGATATGACTGTAAAAATTTCACCAAAATTGATTTACGGGAGGGGGGACTTTACTTAATAAATTTTGTATCATTTTCACGTGTTTTTTTTATTTACTCAAAAACGGTTTTAACGATTTTGATCAAACTTAGTATTTGATGTATTTATATGCCCGAGATATGACTGTAAAAATTTCATCAAAATTGATCTACGGGAGGGGGGACTTTACTTAATAAATTTTGTATCATTTTCACGGTTTTTTTTTATTTACTCAAAAACGGCTTTAACGATTAACAAAAATAAGATATGAATGTAGAAAAAGTGTGACTTTAGGAAATGATAATTAGCAAAACACGTCAATTTCTAATCTAAGTAAGTTGGTAAGTGAAAGTTGTGTGTTGCGCGCACGCACCAGATTTTTTTTTTGTTGTAAATGTACTCTTATATTGTATATTGATTAAAGGCAATGTTTCGATCAATTCTTTCCTTTTCGGCAAAACTTAATTCGCTTAGGAATCCAGTTGGTTATGTTTATTTTTAATTTCAATTCATTGCAGAGATGTAATGACCTTATTTAAAAATAAAAAGGAAAAGATAATTATTTATACATAATCTCATGTAATTTAAAGAAACCAGCTGAAGCTAAAACCATAACAAAGTGAACTAATGAACGATAACCTTATGAATTGAGCTTAGCTAGCGCTCCTGGCTTCCAAATGTCGAACTAAATTTTTTCATTCATTAACTCGCCTGGGCCTATTAGAGGGGCTAATTACATGTAGCGAGAGGCTTAAAATTACAGCCCTTGTCCCTTCAACATTGCACACTTAAAATGAAAACTGAAACCTTCTTCATCGTTAGCGGCAATAGGGCACTACGAGAACATAACATACTTGATAGTAGGTGTAGTCGTTTTTGAGCCTTTTCGGCACGCACATTGTACACTTTGCTTTATAATATATATTGATTATAATAAAAAAATATTGTGTTTAATTATAAATAAGATCTACTCTATTAAATTTTTATTATTTGTTTTAATGAAAAAGTGATTAACAATTTTCCGTTCGACATAGATAAAATTAAAAAAAAAAAAAACAATAATTAAGGGTTATTAAAAGTAAAAAATTCACAAACAGTAATATTTTAATGAAGTATGATCTAGTTTACCCATTGTTAAATGAGCACGAAAATGACCATTTTTAAAAATTCGTAGCTACCGATGTACTCAAATATACAGGTTGATATTTCTTGCAGTTGATTTATGTTGCATGTAAGCATAACATGTAAAAGAATGAGATTTTTATCAACTACCGCGCCAGAGATATTGGAGCCTAAAGTTTACAAATAATTAAAAAATGTGAAGTTTAAAAAATCATAAAAAAATATGGTAAAGAATATATATACGGGTTGAGAGTACTTTTAATGAAAGCTACTTAGTTAGGTTTATTATCATGCCAAAAATCAGCTTTGGCGTACATGTCCTTATACCCAAAACACCCTCAAAAACGGTGTTTTGAGAATTTAAAGCAGTTGTTTTCAATAGCACTTTTCAAGTATTGGACTGCAAAGTTTGATCCGAGACTGTTGACTGAGCAGCAGAAAGAACACAGAGTTCAAGTTTGTCAGGAACTTCTTGAAATGGCAAATGACAATGAAAACTTCTTAAAACAAGTCATTACTGGAGATGAAACGTGGGTTTATGGCTACGACGTGGAAACGAAGGTCCAGTCATCACAATGGAAGACAAAATCCTCCCCAACCCCCAAAAAAGCACGTCAGGTCAAATCAAACGTCAAGGTCATGCTTACTGTTTTTTTCGACTGGAAGGGTGTTGTTTACCATGAATTTCTTCCACGAGGTGAGACCATTAACCGCTTTCGTTATCTTCAAACCCTGAGAAATTTGCGCGAGGCAATAAGGAGGAAGAGACCAGAGTTGTGGCGGAGCGGTGAGTGGGTGCTGCATCATGACAATGCGCCTGTTCATTCCGCACTGCTCATTCGCGACTACTGCACCAAAAATGGAATGATGGTCATTCCCCAGCCTCCATATTCACCTGACCTTGCCCCTGCAGACTTTTTCTTGTTTCCAAAACTTAAGAGACCCATGAAGGGAAAGAGATTTGAGTCCGTAGATGACATTAAAAAAAAATCGCTGGAGCAGCTACACACCATTTCACAAGATGATTTCTCAAAGTCCTTCACACAGTGGAAACATCGTTGGGAAAAATGTATAGCTTCCCAAGGAGAGTACTTTGAAGGGGACGACGTCCAACAGCCTGTAGATTTTTTAAATAAATTAATAAAAAATCAGTCCTGGAACTTTTTGATCACCCCTCGTAATTCATATAGTACAGTACTTTTATTCTTTTTTAAAAAAAAAAAAAAACATTTAAAATTGCTTTCATGGGATATCTAATTATTGTGGTTTGTTTTTATATTGCAATTAAAAATTATTTTATGAACGTAGTATCCATGTATTGGTTTCTATGTCCTCTCCCATCAGTTTGTCATAATTGATAACATAACCTGACACACTTCAAATTTAGCTCCAAAGCAGAAGTAGGTGTTGTTTATTTAAGCTTCGGCCTCTGGTAAAATTCTTATGTTGTCGAGCTATAGTATTCTGTTTTTTTTTTTTTTTTAGGAAACAGTTATGGAGGAGATGGTGATAGAAGGAGAAATAATCAATATTCTGATAACCATCAAGTTTTTGTTGGAAATATCCCTCATAATGCATCAGAGAGTGAACTGAAGGTAAGTTCTGATTTTTTTTAATTTTTTGGTAAAAGGTCAATCAATCAATAAAGATTTTAAGGGTAAAAATATTAATTTCAAAGGATGGTTTGGTTAAGATGTTTAAGAAGCAGTTTTGATGCAATAAGTTAATGTGATGCTAGTGAGGTGCCCCAATCATTATATATGTAATAACCTCATAACATATGTAAATCTAAAGGTACCTAGATCTCAGTAACGCAGAAAAACCACACAATTTTTTTACTAAAAATCTGGTGAAAACCTCGTTTGAAATAACCTACCTTCACCTTTTTATTATAAATTTGCTATTGAATATGGAGGTAAATGTTAATTTTGAACTGCATTTGTTAAAATCTCTCACAGAAAATATTTATTTCTTAGTTTTTATCCATTCATGTTTATCTGTAAATTTTTTTTAATCGAAAAAAATTTCATTTAATGTGAGGTCATTTCATGTAGTGATAATTTTCATGTTTCGTTGAAGATGAGTTCATAATTAGGTAAATACTGAAATCCTGTAATTTGCTGTTACCTATTTGCCAATGATGTTTCATTGATATTAAGTGAAACTCTTTTCCTCGGCAAGAGAGTCTGCTGCCATTTAACCTGATGTTTGCTTAATATGAACCTTTAGTATTATTATTATTTAAAAATCTCAATCTTTTAAATATTCAATGTAAGCAATACTATTTTTATTTTGCAGGACTTGTTTGGCCAGTTCGGCAACATTATTGACTTAAAAATTCTGAGCAAACCCGGTAATAAAGGACCTGGCATGATGAAACTTCCGTTTTATGGTTTTATAATTTTTGAGGAAGTTAGTTCTGTTCAAGCTGTTCTTAATGCCAAGGTAAGTTATATAAATATTCTCATGTATATCATCAATCATGGTAGATTGATTTGGTTTTTGTTGAAAAGGCGCCATTCCACAAAACCAAACTACAGAAAAACCTAATTTAAATTAAAATTAAATTAGTTATCTTGTATTTCTATGGTATATTTGGTTGTTTTTCCTCTGGTATACACGGACTCAGTTATAATATTAATGCACTGCTTGTTCTCAGCTGGTCATTTTTTCTTAATCAGGGTTCTGTGCAAGCACATCGTTTTTTCAGCTCAAAGCATTTTTATATAACATAGTTTATTTTAACTGGACTATCATGAAAAATCTTATTGGGTTAGATATCTATATTTGTCATTCAACCTTTAGGTAACTGTGGAGGAACATTTTTATTTTATACAATAAATCTTGATAATTTGACAAGTATGGTACCAATAAGTTGTGAAATAATCAACTGTTCACTTTCACCGAGGGTCCCATTAAAAATGAAAATATGAAATGTAGGTCAAATAATGCTAAATAAATAAGCTAAGATTATGCTATTAAATAATTTATATTAAAAAAAGACAATAGTCAAATTGAAAGGGAATTTTTAATTTACAATACATAAATTACAAGTTAACACATCGAGTGCGGGCCTGAATAAGTGAAAAAGTCCCCGGCGACCGAAACAAAATTTGTTCACCGACTATCAAAATATGCATAGTTTTATTTAATCAACTAATTTTTATCAGAAAATTTTACAAATAGTTATTAACTATTTTTACTTTCACTTACCTATATATGAAATATATAGTAAGTGGAAGTATTGCGATCGTGAAAATTTTCGACTTCCGGTTTTCAACGGAAATACACGTTTTGGGGTCCCCTGAGTCGAAATGACCAAGTCCCGCGAAATGGTCTGTGTGTGTGTGTGTGTGTGTGTGTGTGTGTGTGTGTGTGTGTGTGTGTGTGTGAACAGACTAGCTCAAAAACTATAAACCGTGCGATCCTGAAATTCGGTATTTAGTGTAGGTATATGCCCGCGATGTGACAGCAAAAATTTCATCAAAATTGCTTAAAGGGAGGGGGTACTTTACTTAATAACTTTTTAGGTTTTTTTCGATTTTCTCAAAAACGGCTCTAACGATTTTGATTAAACTGAGTATTTGATGTACTAATATGCCCGAGATATGACCGTAAAAATTTCATCAAAATTGATTAACCGGAGGGGGGACTTTACTTAATAAATTTTGTAACATTTTCACGTGTTTTTTTTATTTACTCTTAATCGGCTTTAACGATTTTGATCAAACTGGGTATTTGATGTATGTACATGCCCGAGATATGACTGTAAAAATTTCATCAAAATTGATCTATGGGAGGGGGGACTTTACTTAATAAATTTTGTATCATTTTCACGGGTTTTTTTTTATTTACTCAAAAACGGCTTTAACGATTAACAAAAATAAGATATGAATGTAGAAAAATGTGTGACTTTGGGAAATGATATTTAGCAAAACACGTCAATTTCTAATCTAAGTAAGTTGGTAAGTGAAAGTTGTGTGTTGCGCGCACGCACCAGATTTTTTAATTTATTTGATAGTACATTTTTATACTGCAGTTTTGATTATAAAAGTAAATAAGGTTTGCCATAATAAAAGTTATGACAGAAATAAAAAAAAGTCTTGACATAGTAGGAACGAATGAAGTAATCGATACCTGCCCTTGGGTCGATGTTGATGAAAGGGTCTAATTTATTGCAGAAGGCTCACTCCTCAGCTTTACTAGAGATAAGTTGTCGCGACTGAGGCACATCCTAGCCAATCCACGAAGACTTAATAAGTACATCTAGCGGCCGCTAGGCTGCAGGGGTGTCTCTATTGCGGAAATATTTGTTTTTCGGCCCGGTAGCTGCCTGTCATCTGGGTCGTCCGTTCGGTGGTGAAGCCCATCACCCCTTTTATACCTGCTAAATTTTTTGTTCTGTTCCTTATCCCTCCCCCGGCTACGGTCAGGGGTCTTGAAGGACATATTTACCATTATTAATTTCGAGTTCTAGACGCTCTCAGCGATAGTCCTCTGTGTTTGGTGATATTCACTGTTTTATTTCGCTATTATTTCTCTAGTTTTGGTGTTATTATGTCATGAAAAGTGTTCACTGATAAGGAGATTTGGGAGATTCTAAATGAAAGTTCAGAAGAGGGCTATCTCCTGCCTTTATTAATTTCTGTTTATATTTAGTGGGAAGCTTATAGTTAAAGTGGAGGTCTTTAGCGTAGAAAAAAAACGACAGAAAATCAATCCCATCCTTTACACAGCCATCATTATTACCCACCAATATAATTTTTTTTTAAATCAGGAATTTAAAAATTTGAATTAAAAAATCTCCGTCAATCAAGATCTTACTGTAGTTACCGAGAAAATTTGACCACCTCAAGCAATGGAGGATGTGATTAAATAACATTTATCTGAAGTTGCATTTCACTTATTGTGTAATTCACTTGCAATGAGATTTAACTAGATGTTAACTTATATTAACCCATTTCAGCCATAGACCTAGTTTCGGGCTGAAACCAAAACTTATTTACGTGTCTATACATAATAAATAATATAGTAAATCTTTCCATAATAAAGCCGATAGAATACAAAAGTGACGGCCTATTGAATACATAAAGCTTTATGCCAGAAGCTATTTAATCTACTGAGTCAGTTTTGGTCTCAAATGTTAGTGGATTTAATCTAGTTTGAAAATTTATAGAATAGTCTTTGGCCGAAAACGTGCTTCTTCATGGTAAAAATTGAGACAAATTTTTAGGATGTTATTGGTGAACCGCTGGGGGAAAGGGGGCTGCCAAGGTTGAAAAATTGGTTTTGCCTCTGATTCCCATTCTATACAAAAACATAGACCAAAACCTACTACCACCATTTGATGCAACTTTTAATGACAAGGTTACTGACTAAAATATTTTTTTCAATTTCGAATTGAATCTGAGGACATGTCGACTAATTTAAGTTTAAGTATTTAGAATATAAATTCGAATAGAATATGAAGAGCATGCTTTCATTACATGTTAAGACTTGATGTGATTTACGAGGACATTTCTGATTGTCACTCACAAATTTTTGTCTCTACATCCAAATTAAAGTTTTCGATCAAGTAAAGATACCAAAAGAATGAGAAAAATCTTATGTTCTATCGAAATACGATACAAGTGTAGTTAACTAAAATAACAGATACTTCCCACTATTAAATTCAAGGGTGTTAAATGCCATGAAAGAGATCGAGCTTGCAAGCAAAAATCATGTAGTCCTACTTCCTTCTTGGGGATATCAGACACAGGAACTAGTTTCGGCCAATTTTTGGCCGAAACCAGGTTTTTTGGCCGAAACCGAAACTTCGGTCGGTTACTAGTTTTCGGGTTACTTATTTAAAAGAATTCATAATCTTAATATTTTATAAATTCTGAACAATGTTAACTGAAGTAGTATCTGATTGTAAACTTCCCATTCATTGAGCTGTATTATCTTACTTAATCAATTCTAAATCACTGGTGTTTGGTCAAAAGGGGTTAAGTCATCGAATGTGAAGCTTAAACGATTTACCAAGTTATTGAAAATCATTATAAATTCTTTCTGTTTGTATTTCTTTATTCCAGAATAATAAATGAAACTAAACTATATTCTTTAACAGAGACTGTAATAAATTATCAATAACAAATAAATTATAGTCAATTATGAATTTTAGGAAGACGAGACAAAAACAAATTTTATGACTTAAGCCCTTTTTCCCAAACATGAATGAAATATTAGTATGTTTTCCAATTTTCATAGATCATTCAGTTTTCCTTTGCAATAAACATGAGTGCTCTTATTATAGCCAGCATAATATGTATTATTTTACTAAGTATGTTGAAACTACTTACCTTTTATCCCCTTTTTTTTCAGCCCATAATGTTTCCTGATGAAAGTGGAGTCAAGTTGAATGTGGAAGAAAAGAAAGCTAGAAGAGGAGGCGAAGGAGGTGGCGGTGGGAGGGGAGGTAGAGGGGGAGGTCTGGTGGGCCGTGGCGGGGGAACTCCTCCCAGAGGGGGACCTCGTGGTGGAGGTGGAATTAGGTTTAACACTCCTCTCCAGAACCGTCGCTAGCCCTAGCCTCTCCGTCACCTTGCCTCATCATCATCACCACGTCTTCAGTCTCTCTGTTCTTTCTCTCATCTCTTTTTATCGTCACAGATCAATAATAACAGGCAAATAAGGATCATCGTAGATCCCTAAATCGTTTTCATGACCTTTAATAATCCAGTGCGAATATGTAAAAGTGATGTGTTAGGACTTAATAAGAAGTCTTTATTGTATATTGTTGAACATATAGCCAATAATTTTAAGGTAGTTAACAAAAGAAGATGGAAAGCCTTGTTTTGTACAAATAGTGTTAGCGTTGAGGATGACGTATTAGTAATTTTAGTTACACACGATAATATCGGCTATCATCATGCCTTCACCTCAGCGCAAAGAAAGTTCTTGTAAATCGGTTTACAGGAATTTCGCAGCTAAGTCAAAAGTTTAATGTTAAAGTCTATTTCCATATTCAGACAAAGGTTCATATTTTCCAGTTTATGTGTACAGTCTTCTTAAGGTTGTTGAGTACTCATTATATGATTGTGAAGCATTTTTATCAAATAAAGTGATGCTTTTAGTTTCATCAGAGTGTAAAGGACTCTTAATAATTATTTATATTTAGTTATCTAAATTTCTATTAAAATGAATTCCTTTTTGTATATTTTAGACTTATTAGACAATGATAACAGGATGTTTTTGTTCGAGAAATCATTGCTTTTTCTATTGGTAACAAAGAAACGAGAATCCTCTACTATTGTTTTCTCTTTTTAAATATTATATTTTAGCTCTATGATAATTAGTTACCAAGGTTTATTTCAGGTTTTCCTCTCATTTAATATCCTTTCCCCCTGTTCCCTTGTATCAGTGTTGAAATAATAGCAAGCATGGTGTTCTCAATTTTGTTTTCTTTATATTTTAAATTTGTATAGCTATTAATTTTTGAATTCTTACTAAATTGTATATAGATTTTCTAATTAATTATATATTTATCCAACCTCTTAAACAAGCTTCATAACTTTATGAAGTAGGTGCTTGAGACTATTAAAATATATGTATGTATGAATAGTAAACAAGACACAGTTTCAACAATTAGGAAGGTGTGTGTTGAGGCTGTGATGTATTTTTTAGAGCATTTTTCTAAAACTAAATGTCACACTACCTTTTTGTAATTTGTTAAAACTGCAGTAGCTTGTTACATAACAAAATTTAAATTTGTTTAATTTACATAACAAAACTTAATTTAGAATAAATTCTTCGAGCAATTGTTCTTTTGTTTTTTTTATTGCTCTTTTACATTGTAAACTATAGTTTCTAATTATCACAAAAGGTTAATTATTTTTTCTTTAATATTGAAAATTAAGAGATATTATTAAATCAACAGGGACTAGCTCAGTTTCTAAGAGCACGGTGCCATTTTAATTTACCAAAGCTGATTTTAATTTCATTTTCTTATTAATTTTTTTTATTGTATTGTTTTTTTCATTAAAATGCTTTTGTTATTTTATATTGTTTCTTTGCCCTAAAATTGTAGCTAAATATTGTTTCCTCTCTTAATTTGAGATCTGAGGGATATGTGGTATACTCCAACTAGCTAGTATCTTATCTCCTATGTTTGTTTCACTAGGCCTTTATTTTCTAAAGCCTGTTCATTGTATAACCTGTAACATAAATGTAAACTAATAGATATGAACCTTGCTCACAGGAATTGGAAATAAAATTCTTTGATCTCTTTCAAAGTGTTCAGGTTGTCTTGTGTTAAAACCACCTCCCCTTGCCTTTTTCTACTTTTCCTTTGTACGTTAAACCATAGTTTAATTATTGTTAGAAATGGCATCAAGACTATTCATTAATGGTAGTCTGTTTATTGTCTAGATTTTAAAAAGATCCGATCCTTAAGTCGTGGTTTAAAAACTGTTGTTAAAAATAAAACCCTTCATTTGTGTCTATTTAATAAAAGAATTGGGTAAAGGAGACTGCTATAAATCATTATTCACTTTCAATTGCTTGACAAAAAACAAATTGAGGTATTCACACAATGAAGAGTTTTGAATTGCCCATATATTTTTCTCATAAGATTATGATTACATCATTCTTTAATTATCTGAAATTTTAACCTGAGAAGTTTGTCAATAAGTATATATCTTTCATTTATATCATTTTAAACTTTCATTAGTCATTGAGGATTGCAAAATGATACTGAAATCACTTTTCTCGACTGTTTATTACCTTTTATTACAATTATTATCTTATTTCATATATTTATTATCTGTTAATGATTTCATTCTGCCATTTTCATCAATTTAGCAAGTTGAGACAAGGTCAACAATGACAGGTGACTACTTTTCAAGGTGAAATGATAGCATAAAATTATCAAATCTTATAAAATAGCACATCAACATTTTTAAAATAAGAAAATATTTTTGGAGAAAAAATAGAGATATATGGGTCTGTTACTAATGTTTTTTATATTTTTGATTGATAGGTTATCATAACCGCAACTTCTAAGGTTATGCATTTTACTTAAGATGTTTAATTTAATTTTTCTTTAGTAACCCTTGAGGAGAATTATTAATTTAACTAGTTAATCCGTAAGAAAATTATTAAGGCTATAAGTTGTATTGATAAAGATCATGTTATATCAGGATGATATACACAGTCCATGTTATTACCCGTGTCCTTCCCATCATCAACACGCTTGAGCCTCTACTTCTATCAGTACCTTGATATTTCATTCCCGGCTTCACTTCCTGTTCAGATTTTACTGCTCAGTTTCGGGATTGATGAAAGTAGGTGGTGGCAACAAACATACTAAACATTAAGGTTAAGATAATCTTCAACTTTATTATCATCTGCTTGGTGTATCTTCCTCCATTCATTATATCTACAACATAGCACTGTTAAAGTTGATGCTGTACTTATTATGTTTGCAATACTGCCAGAAATTTAAAATATATCATAGGTCAAGGGGGAACTGTCTTAAAAGTTACCATTTCACCCTAATTATAAACAGAATAAATATACGACTTTTAGAAAAAACTAGATAAGTCAATTATAACTTTTTAGTATCTGATTTTAAATTTTTCATCTTCGGTGTAAATCAAGTTCTTTTTTTTTAAATCATTTTTCCAACTGCCATTCTACATTAAATTTTATGTATGTATTTGCCCATAACCATATGTTCTCCCATTTTGGGTCTTGAAAATAGTTTATATGGATCAGTGCTCCTCCTCTTATCAACCTTGCATTTCCCCAGCTGTGACTGATGATTGATCCATTCATTTGATTTGAATCCCCTTTTTGAGACCAAATCCCAAGCTTGAATATCTTGAAACACATGACATGGTACGAAAGAAGCAATGGTTTGTGATTATCAATCATAGTTAAGTCATAATGTGTCTAATGCACTTTTCATGAAGTTGTGAGTATTATATCTCAATAGATTCTGAGGTAGTTTTACCATCATTTTAAATAGTTATAATTTTACTAACTTATATAATCAAACCTTTTCCCAGGCAGTGTCAATTTTACTCATAAAAAAACTGTTCTACATACTAATCTATTATATTAAATGAGATAAAATGTTAATTATTCATAACCAAATTGTTAATGCAAGTAATTCTTTTAACCCTAACTTGAAAGTTCCACAGTAAGTAGGGAATTATGGAATATTAAAATCTGCACTACATATTTCAGTTGATTACTTATAATTAAAAGAAATTTATTACAATAGATTATTTTATTAGCCTGCTTTTTGGACTAATTTTAAACAGCAATAAAGTCCTATGGCCAACATCATATATTTTGAATAAATTTTTCCAATTATATATTCATAAAAATCATTACAGTTAAGATGGTCATTTATTATAATAATACATAGATTATTAAAAGTCTACTTCCTGACAATTTAGATGTTCGGATAAAACAATGAAATTGTGAGGATGGAAATTTTAAGAAAAAAAAAACGTTTTGAAGTTTTTTTTTTTTTTAATGAAATACCTCTACTTATAAACTAATGCTGCTGTCAATTTTTTTTTTAATTTTGGTTCATTAAGAACTTCTCTGGTGATAGTGTATCACCTCAATATCTTCAACAACTTTTTAAATATTTACATTAAAATATCAAAAAAATTTTGGAATTTATTAAAAATTATTAAGTACTTTCATCTTTACATTTTAAGTCAAGACTTTCAAGAAATATATAAAAATAAAATGTTTAGTACTTTTATTTCAGGATGTGTTTTTTAATAGTATTTATTAAACAAAAACATAGAAGAAAGAAGATTTTTAACTTGAGAATAACCAGCTGATGAATGCAGAATCCATTCATTTAGAACTAATCTTGCGGGGCACTAATATGAGATAAAAGTAAGGATGACTCATGAATTGCCAATGGCTGCTTGCTGCTTATCTGTATTTCAATTCCTTAGAGGCAGCATATTCGCGGGCGCAAGTGACGGTGCTGCTTCTTGACTGGAACTAGAGAAACGGTGATAGAAGCCGGGCCAGTACCTGGGATTCATAGGGTTTTTTGGCGTTTTTAGTTTATTTTTCCATAATTAAAACCCGATTGATCAAAATATTTGAAAAATGTCTAATATGTAATATGTTCAATTAGAAAATCAAAAGACGTGTCATTCCATTTATTTCCAAAAAATAAAAACCTGGTGCGATGCGCGCAACACACAACTTTTACTTACCAGCTTACTTAGATTAGAAATTGACATGTTTTTTTAATTGCCATTTCTCAGAGTCAGATATTTTTCCACATTCGTTTCTTATTTTTGTTTTTATTTGCTCTCGAAAGAACACTATTTTTATTTATTATTAAATAAAAGATCTTGCTTGCGATAATTCGGCAATGCAAGCATAATACTTAAAGTCGTCTGATTTTATAATTCTCCATGTAATTGTTGAAAATTTCATTTAGTTATCATAAAACCAATCATTTCCATTAAATAAACAGATCGGATTTAATTATAAACAATGGTCTGTACGTGGGCTCAACGTGTTTCATGAGTTGACGGAAAATTTTTCTTTTTTTATATTTACTATAAATATTAGTATTTGACATTTTATTATTTCAAAATGCTAATTTTATGTAAATAACATTGGGACCATAGTGTCATCGATTTGTTTTTCTTTTTTAATTTTCCCCATTTTTGTCTTATATCCGTTGTGTTTAGTTGTTCCAAGTTTTCAATGCGATACCTGAAAGTTTTGAAAAATAAATGAATAATATGACAAAGAAACTAAGCAGTCATGAAAATGACAGCTGTCATAACAATGATTGTATGAGTAGGTAATTAATGTTATTACTAGAGCTCGGATTCCCGTGCAATTGCATCTTTTTATTGGTAAGTCAGAATAAAGCGAATTCAAGTTACTTATCCGAATCAAGCCTAATGGGATGTTTTAATGAAGTTTTATACTGCACGAAATTGCACGTTTTGGGGTTTACTGCACGAAATTGCACGTTTGGGGGTTACTGAACGAAATTGCACGTTTTGAAATTTTATTGCAAGAAATTGCATCATTTGATATTTTGAAGAAAAAAAATTATTACAAATTTTAATTTTCTTAAATACACATCTAAAAATTGGTGGAATTATAAATGGTAATTAGGAATAGGAATAAAAAAAATAACAGAAAGGAAACATAGGAAAAATATAAAGGGAACTTGAGAGATGTAAACAAACACAAACCTCTAATTTCCAAGAACTAAAGGTTCAGTAGTTCCTGGATGTTTACATTTTGTTTCTTAATTCTTATCGTTCTGTCACTATCAATCTAGTTTCTGTCGGATATATTGTTACTTAAAATGCCAAAAATCGGTGGTGTGTCTTCGAAACTTGCGGGATGGATTGAAAAATATCCTGGCTCAAAAGGGATGGTTGGTAGTGTAGTGTTTTGCAAATCTTGTGATAAAAATATTAGATGTGAGAGGAAATCACAAATTGATGCCCACTGCAGCACAAGTAAGTACCTAATTATTTTTAACTATAGAACGGTACCAGGGGTAGTGCGTGTCATCAGAGGGATTTAAAAATAAGCCTACGCACCGGATATTGCATCTAGTGATTCCATAATTTGAGTAGCATCTTTCCTTTATAAGATCTCCCTATTTCCAATATAATTACAGCTCACATGCGAGTTTTTTACTCTTTATTCCAAATCTTGTTACTATTTCAAATAAATATTTTATATTCTGATTTTTTTTTTTTTTTTAACGGAAATATTTTCAAATATACAATTGCAAGAAAATGTGCAATCAATTATCAAATTAAAAAACATTTTGATGAATCCAACCATTCAATCTGATTTGGCATTTATTAGATCGAATTTAGCAGGTTGCTCTTACAGAACTAGAGGAAAAAAATCTTTCTCTTTATGGCCAAATTAAAATAGTTAAGGACGTTGGAAAATCATTGAAAACAATCAAGAGCGAAAAAAGAATTATTATTTACGAAAAATTTCGAAAATTTTTATTAAAAAATCCTGAATACAAACTATTAAAAAATTGTAATGATTGCCTGGACGGAAATTCAGTCACTATTGAATTGAATGATATCTCTAGTTGCTGAGTCGCTCTAACGATTGTAGAAGCTGAGATATCTTTTTCTAAATTGAAAGAAAGTTTAAGTGAACAGAAAAAATTTAGAAATTTAGTTAGCTAGAAACTTTGATTAAAAAAATAATGAAGTGTAGTTACATTTCTAATGTATTCCATTAATTTTTCTTTACTAATGAAAAAATCATTATTTAACTTTTAAAAATAAAAGATTTTACTTCAATTTACTCTCCGCTACTTATTTGTTTCAAAATTAGCTATATATTGTTCACATAAATAATTTAATTCTTGATTTTCAAGCAATAATTTTTTTTGCATGTTTTTGCGCGTTTTAAAGTTTTTATTGCACGGTTTTGCACGTTTTTAAGTTTTTATTGCACGTTTTCAAATTTTTACTGCACGGAATTCCGAGCTTTAGTTATTACTAACCGAAAAACGTAAAGTTATATTGATGTGTTTGCATTTACCAGAACTACCAGCTTTACACGTACAATTACAAGAAAATTGCTTATTATTATTAATAAATTTGATTTCCACTTTTATTTGATGGGGCAGTCCTTTAAGATCGCTTGTTTGAAGGCACAAGGCTTGTAAATTAACTGTTTTTTTACTTCTAGATATTATTCCACATGTAATTAGGTGGTTTGCATCAAGGATAGCCTACCCTTTAATTAATGGTCTTTAAAAATTACCAATTATCTCAATCACATCAACAATGTCTATCCCCGTTCCTTCCGACATTTTGCAAGACCACTAGCGCACCCTATAGTCGTTTGCGCCCGCGAATTTATTTATTTTATTTAAACACAAATGTATATTATATATGTATATCATATATTTTTAACAACTGGATACCATCCACTACTGAAAATCATCTATTGATTGGTTATAAATAAGAGTTTCTTTTCTGTGAAAGGATTTGGGTTGTGGTTGTAGGGCAATTAATTATACAAAGAATGCTATTGTAAAGATATATGAGCCTTTCATTTGACTAATGACAACATTTCATCACTCCAATTTCAGCATTTTGTTGGAGAGAATTTTAAATAATATTTCTGACAACTAATACGAAATTAAAAGGTATGAATTTTACAAAGAGAAATATTGAAACTGCTTTTCTGCAAAATGCTGTGATTGGAGTTAATCAACTGAAAGGGTCATGGTGATGGAAATGTGTAATCAGAGGATAAGCCATGAAAAGGGGGTTTTAGGAATAACCCCCCTCCCTCAATTACTGATATTAAACATTATTGGAATAAATTTAGGTTCTAATTTCCTAGTATAGTATTTATGATTATGAATTATTAGCCGAGAAAAATTTTTATAAATAATAATGTAAAAAAATTAAAGGAAGTGGAAGAAATAATCTACAAAGTTTTTTTAAACTTTGGGAAAATACTCTTAAGGTGTGTAGTAGAAAGAGCATGGAAAAGTTCCCACCTCTAGGGAAATATGCCCCCTGTTTCTTTCCATTCTCTTGATCGTGCAAAAATGTTGACTTCCGGTTTTCGACGGAAATACAGGGTTTGGTGTCCCTTATTTCCAAATAACCAAGTTCCGCGAAATGGTGTATGTAAACAGACTAGCCAGAAACAATTTTTCCTACGATTTGAGATGAAGAAAATTTGCCCGTGATGTGACAGCAAAGATTTCGTCAAAATTGAGTTAACATAAGGGGCATTTTATCCCAACTAAAAGAGAGGAAAAAAAAATTTCTCTCTATTAACAATATGTATTTCTAAAAATTCAAACGAAGGCCCTGAAAGTACGGAGTTCCATGAGGTTGTGGGGCCAACTCCACTCTTGGTACGCCACTGCATGAAGTACTGACAACAGTATCCACTTTCTAATATATATAATAAACAATGAAATTTTCATTGAGGAAATAAGTTTTGTATTCCCTTTCCGGTAGCCATTAAGTACGCCATATTCAAAACTGTAACGTATTATTTTTACTTTCACTTACCTATATATGAAATATATGAAAATGAAACGTTTTGGGGTCCCCTGAGTCGAAATGACCAAGTCCCGCGAAATGGTCTGTGTGTTTGTGAACAGACTAGCTCAAAAACTATAAACCGTGCGATCCTCAAATTGGGTATTTAGTGTAGGTATATGCCCGCGATGTGACAGCAAAAATTTCATCAAAATTACTTAAAGGGAGGGGGTACTTTACTTAATAACTTTTTAGGTTTTTTTCGATTTTCTCAAAAACGGCTCTAACGATTTTGATTAAACTGAGTATTTGATGTATTAATATGCCCGAGATATGACTGTAAAAATTTCATCAAAATTGATTAACCGGAGGGGGGACTTTACTTAATAAATTTTGTATCATTTTCACGTGTTTTTTTTATTTACTCAAAAACGGTTTTAACGATTTTGATCAAACTTGGTATTTGATGTATTTATATGCCCGAGATATGACTGTAAAAATTTCATCAAAATTGATCTACGGGAGGGTGGACTTTACTTATTAAATTTTGTATCATTTTCACGGGGTTTTTTTATTTACTCAAAAACGGCTATAATGATTAACAAAAATAAGATATGAATGTAGAAAAATGTGTGACTTTGGGAAATGATATTTAGCAAAACGCGTCAATTTCTAATCTAAGTAAGTTGGTAAGTGAAAGTTGTGTGTTGCGCGCACGCACCAGATTTTTAAATATATTTTTCGGTATAAAATCAAAAAATTCAATGGTCGTGATTAATCAGTTTCGTTACCCTCTTCCAAATACCCCTTCAGCTCAGAATATTCAAATCTTCCAAAATTTCTGAAGTCATTAACAAAAAGTATCGTGAAATATTTGAGTGGTTGCTGCTCTGGTTTCTGAAAGGTCAGACGAAACGTTGGGAGCATGTAGGCAGCTTTTGAATCTGATATTTACCATGATTTAGCAGGAAATAAAACTACAATGCCTTTTACCATAATTTTATACTATTAGTTTTTAAATGCATGCAATCGGAAATATGTTTATTTAAAAGTATACCGGACCTATTGGTTTGCTTAGCCTTACAATGCACAATCGATTTAAGAAGGGAGGGTCAAAGTTTATTAATTAAAGGTAACGTGATATTAGTTTTCTCCAGTTTCAGCTAGAAATGGCCCTAACTTGCTTTGTTAGCATTCTAAACCATACCTCCTTATCAAAGGTTGTTCCCTAACCGCCTGATTAAGCATTTCACTAAATGAGCTATTAAAAGAACAATTAGCTACCTATAGTGAAGGAAGTAGGTGGAAAATGGTTAGATTATGTAGAGTATTAATAATTAGTTAGCAATATTATTAATTAATCGAACATTTGGGCTTATGTAATTTCATTAGAATACAAAGAGAGTGATTGTAGTGCTCTATCCTAGAACATTGTTTCTGATTATTTATTAAGTTATAAAAAAATGAATAAACCCGATGGATGAATGCTTGTTATTGGTTATTAAAAACGTGATATCATTGGATACTGGCGGTATTGCCGTTTTTAATCGTGAAGTGAATCATTCGAGTTATCATTCGTAACTTTTTTAATTTATTTATAATTTATTAATAATTTCTTTTCTTGCAATAGAAGACTCCTTCCTTCTGGCTTTAAGATTTTTTTCAACTCTTCTCTATCTCTCTCTCTAACATTCTCTATCTCTCTCTCTAACATATTCGCCGAAATTGTGCCTACTCAATTCTTCAAGTCTCTCAAATACCGGTAAATACCTTATTAGAATCCTTGGATTAATGCTCTATTTATTCTAGTTGGTGTGATGTATTGGGTCCATATCTATGCGATCTCAGTTTTATTGTCATCATGATTCTTGAATTGAGGAAACATGTTTTGTGTATGAAATCTTCCGACCATATCCCGAAATAGCATTGAGTTCAAAAAGGCTAAAAGAAAATAATATAATACGAAAAATATATATAATAAATCTTTGAAAAGTTAAGGTCAATGACAGTTCCATTCCTCTTGAAGGAGATAACATCGTAGATGACAGATAAATATAAATAATGTGACTTGGTCAACCAAATGAGCTCAGAGTCTGTGGAAACGATTTATATGAATATATATTATCTAGATTGTTAAGTAAAGATTGAGCCACAAATATAAATCTGTTGATTGTTATAGATGTAAAAAAGTCATTACTAATTGTATTAAACATCTTCGGTGCCGGGTAGATTAGCGAATCTGCAAAAACTCAAATTTTCAGGAGAGCCAAATAACAAGTTATTACCTTGAATGTAATACTTTGTGAGTTTTAGATATTATTTTATAAAATATTTGATGTGGAATCCACTGGTAATAGTCCTAATTATTTAATATTCCCCCTGAAGGTTACCAAGGCAGCAATTTAGGGTTTGATTCTAAGAAAAAAAAAAGTGGAGAATAGCAATAATATTGATCAATGACAATCCACTTATGCGATTTGTTCCTTTGTATTTTAAATAAATGTATTCGCTAAAATTTTCCTGCCAACTTATCAAGGCCTCTTTTAAAAAAATGACGCGATGGGAGTTCGCTCACATGACCAAAAGTAACCCACGCCCAAAAGTAGTAAAAATAGGCACCTATACAATAGAATCCGTTTATAAGTTTGTTTTAAATTTGTTGTTAATTCCCCTATTTGCTTCTAGAGATAGAAGATAAGTATGGTTGGCATTGGAGTAGGTTCTTGATAAAATAGCTTGATAGAATTTAAGCAAAGGCTAATATCTCATCTATTTATGCAAACAGGATTTCACGGCACAATATTTCTTTTTTTGATCTAGGTTTACCTACCTAATTATTATAATGAAATCAAATAATACTTGTGCATACAAGCTTACCTTCAAACTTTTGAAGTTTAAATAAATTTGTTAGTTTAATTTTAATCTATCCAATATCTCATAGTAAATTACAGTTATAGTTATGGTAAAGCTATTGGTATATTACCTCTGGGTGTGGTGAACGTAATATAAGCCCACTCCAATAGCTTCCTTTTTCAGTTATAAAGCGGATTGATCCGTTTTCTTAGATCCCAGCTATCGACTTTCGTTCGCTGTGCTCGCTCTTCAGAGGAAAATAAACCCAAAACAGATCCTTTTCAGTAGGGTTTCCCTAAACGGCGCCATATTGGCCACGCTCAGAAGCCCAGAATAGGAACAATATGTTTCAACTTTACCATAATGTGGTATGTTGAAAAAAAATAAAGTAACTACTTACGCGGAAAATGTTATAGCTACATTAATTTTATGATACTTTCTCAAAGCCCAGTTATCTTTAACCAATTATGCCACTTCACAGATTTGCATTCTACTAATGCTGATTCGACTTATCTTCATGGAAACCTTTCCGTAGTAAAGCAGAGCTCAGATCAAGCTTCGTTCATTTACCAAAGTATCTAGGGATTTATAGGTAAAATTTTCCCTATATATGTATATATTTTTTTTCTAGAATGTTTATCATTAAATTACGCTTGCATATGTTTCAAAAGGTGTTTTCAGCCCATTCATTTATTACATATATAATTATTCATAACGAATTCCATTCTTAAAACTATTTTAAGAGTTTTAAGAATGGAATTCCTAGATACTTCTTTCATTCACAATCGGTTAATTACATGCATTTCCAAATGATTGTAATTTTAATTACATACAAAATTTGTTACTCTTATATTTACAATTTTTTTAAACAAAAATACTGGGAATATGTTGATAGTTAAATAGTTAATTGAAATTAAAGTTAATGTTAATAGATCGGTTAAAACGGTTATAGTAATTATTTAATTATTTAAATTGCACATTGAAGTTATTTGGTTCATTGAAATATTTTGGATTTGAAATGTATTTTTATTAAAATTATTAAAAAAGGTGTAATTTTCCAATTTTTAGCTATTTAACCAATTTTGCGTGCAACAAGAAGACACATCTTTCATCACGATTAAAAGAAGAATAAACCGAATCGGACGTCAATATCACTTAAAATGAATGATTTATCTGTTCTTTGATTGTCTATTACGATTATGAATCGTTTATTCTTAATTCAAAACGTAGATTTAAATATGATTTAAAGACGTTTATATTTTTTGTTAGGCTTTATATTCGTAGAATACGTTATATGCAAAAATCTATACGGCATCGAATGCTGAGCGGCCTCGTTTCTGAAGATAAGATTGTTAATACCCCAGAATAGATACGTGATCTAAGCCTCCATTTACATCCCCCTTCACATGTTTAATTTAAGATCCTTATATAGATCTTTATATATTCCACTAGTGTTAATTTTTTAAAAATAGGTAATGAAATCGAGTTATTATCTTAATATAGTTAATAATATTAAATCGAGTTTGTTATTAAACTAAAAATGATTTAACATTCATAACTAAGGTTGGTACTGTTCATTCAAGGCAGCCATTTTTGCATTAGTTTTAAGTTGGGTCCAATTTACTGTATGATATTTTCTTTTCTTTATTTATGGATCTAAAAGAAGCAGTGGCGGATCCAGGGGAGGGGCGCCCCCCTCAATTATTACTATTTCTGTATAAAAAGGGCTATCTTTAATAATTTTTTTAACTCCTTAAATGAAAAATGGATTGTATTTAAATATTTAATAGAAATTTACTACTTAAATGTGCACTAATATTTTAAATTAGGTCCTTTATGACGGAAAAATAACAAAGTGCGCCCCCCTCCTCTGAAAATTTCTGGATCCGCTACTGAAAAGAAGCTGGATGAAAGTAAATTATCTGTAAAAATAAATTAATTTGTAAAATTGCAATTTTCCTTTGAATGAACTGCTTATTGATACATTTAGAGGGGGAAATATAGTTATTATAAAATTAGTTAAGAAGTATTTTGGAAATTTAAGTTTTGATTATTGGATATCAGGAAAATAACTTATGCTGATTAACGGATTTTTTATTAAATCAAATTTTGAACCTCTGCTAATCTTCTATGAAATGATTGATTAAAAATAAGTGATGTTTTGAAAACACGCAATACATACTATTTGCTCACCAATAAGTTAGCATGTATATTTGAAAATCAAGTAATGTTTAACTATTCATGATAATAAATCGAAATATGTGTAAAAAATTAAATAGGCTTATTTCTCGGTACTGAAGAAGATAATCCGCAAAATGAAACAAGTAAATCATTCGATTGAAAGGAGTTATGACGTACCTACTTTTTTTAAATTTTATAATATATGAATCATTGATCTCTCTAATATTTACATTTAATGTATATTAAAAAAAAACTTTATGCCTCAAGTTGTGATGAACGTGAGGTTGTGTAGTGACAAAAAGGCTAAATTACTAGATGGTCTAGCATACCCTATTCCTATGAAAACATTTCACATGTGCCTGGAGAATGTTTTCAGAAATGGGAGTAGAGGGGACAAAAGCCGCATCTGGGTGGTGGCTGGAGTAGAGCAGTCTTCTCTCATCTTCTGAATCTGCCTGAATATACCCCAAGGAACGGTAACGTATTTTTGTCATTGTTATTTTTTTAATAATAGTTAATTTTTATATATCTTCTTAGGGGACTGCAGTTATTAGCAAATATATATATATATATATATTTTTTTTTTTTTTTATTGAACTACAAAAAAGTAATATTCAGTATATTGATCACTTTGATTTTTTTAAATTCTTGAATTCTCAACAATATAAAATTTAAAATATTTTATTTTGTATGTCATGCTTTAGTTTAGTATTTCCAATATTTTTCATGGAATAAACTAAACATACATTATACATCCAACAATTTCTTGGTTTTATATCTATACACTATATATATATATATATATATATATATATATATATATATATATATATATATATATATATATATATATATATATATATATATAAAATCTTTTATTATATATACATATACAACTTTTTTTTAATTAAATTAAATTAATAATTGAGTTTCAGTGCCCATTTGATGAGGTATTTAGGGTATTCAATTTCTTAGTTAATAAAATCTAAACTATTTAACTATCATATATAATTAACTAATAAAAACTATTTAATTTAAGGAATATCTGTGATTCCTTGTTTTTTTTTTGTTTCGTTTTTTAAATTAATTTATTCAAGTATAAATTAAGTAGCCCCAATTTACCTAATGGAGATATTGACAATTGCATTCTAAAAAAGCTTAATTGATTTGTTTGTTTTAGCATTCTGATCCTTTAGTAAAATATATGGGATTAATATTGGAGTAAAATATTATATATTAGCTTAATGTATTGTAAATTAACATCAGTTTAATAATTATAATGATCAAAAGTTTTCATTATGAAATAACCTTTAATTTACTGTTTTTTAAATAACCTTTAATTTACCTATAATTTTTTTAAAAATATTGTTTAGTTTTTAATAACTGTTTTTTAACTGTTTTAACAACGTGTTTAAGTAGAGTTATTCTGAATTCTTTTTTTTCGTATTTCTGTGAGTGATAATGTTTTTTAACGAGGAAGTGTTTTTTTTATTTAAGAATTTTCCTTTTCCCTCGCGTAAAAGATAGAACACTATTGCATAATTAATGCACTATATTTTTTTTTTCTTCTTCTTTTTTTTTTGTTCTGATATTTAATTTCTCACATTTGAAAAATATGGGCCTCTTTATCTCACAGGAACAGGAAGCTCTGTTTTATTTGATAAGACTTGATCTTGATTTGCAAGAACACCTACACACTTATATGTGGTCATTTTTAAATAATTTATTTAATGGGACTTAAGGCGTTTATGAAGAAAATATTTTTACGTTTTCATTTTTTTAAAGAGAAACAATAAAAGCATGGAAGGTCGTAATATCTTATGCTGAATGTTAATAGTTTTTGTTTAATTAATTTAAGAATGTTTTTTTGAAGGCAATTATTGAAAATGTTTTGAATTAAAATAAAGGTTTAAAATTTTCAAATGGTTTCATACCATCTTAATTTTATTATTATCATTATTTTTTTATAGATTATTGAAAAACAAGCATTCTTTTTTTTTTTTTTTTTTTTATACATTTAGAATAAGGACCAGCAAAAGATGAAGAAGTTATTACTGTGGCTGTTCTTAGCAGCTTTATTAGTTCTTCTTCCTGCAGAGGCAAAGGTAGATATTTTTAGGTTTTACATAAACAATTGCACAGTCACTGCAATAAAGTTTTACTCAAAACTATTGAATATAATACTGTTTTGCTTTGCTAATTTAATACAGGCATTTTAAATTGAATCAGAATGTTTTAATTGTTTACATCAGATAATAAATATACAGATTCAAAATTTAGTAATATATGGTATTATAGTATGAGATTCATTGCATTTAGTAAAAATACCCTTAATAATTTTATTTTAATGTACATCATTATTTTTTATGTTATATTTCAAATAAAATATTATTATATTCCTTAGCTATAATTACCAAATATATTTACTGGAACATAAATTTTTAATTAAATAATAATTAGATACTATCTATTCAAAGATATTTTCATTAAAAAAATTTATTTTAAGTAAATTATCTTCATAAATACCACCCTATGTAGATATATAGGGTATATATATATATATAAGTATATTGTGTTACATAGGTATTATTCTCATTTTGATCGGTTTGAATAATATTATTCACATAATATACAATTGAATTTTATTTAACTTTAATTATCTAGTGTAATATTAAATATTTTTATTGTTATATTTTCAGAGAAAAACTAAAAAATATAATAAAGAACATAAATATAACAGTGAAATAGTTCATCCTGTCCTCGGTGAAAATCAACCCAATGCTGAAGAGGATGATCCTGATGTTCTAGAAGGTAATTTATATTTGTATTTGTTGTTCTATAAAAGATTATGATCAAATCTAATTAACTTTTTTATAAAAATAATTATAATTTAATTTTATGTGAAAAGTTTTCATAAATAGTCAATCTGAAGAACAATGCAAATTCAGATAAAAACATGTGTTCTTTCTATTTATTTGTATAATTTTAGAAAATTGATTCCTGAAATATTGCATTATTTTAATTTGGGACAATGGTTGACATTTGATATAAGAGGTCAGAATGATATGAAGTTCATCTAGACATGTTTTTATTAATGCATAGATCAATCTGTTATCAATTTTAATATAAATTTATTTTTTAAAATATTGTAATAAAGATTCCTAGATTAAGCTATAGGCTTGTGATGAAATTAATTTGCCTTCTTGTTTCAATAAACTTTGAACTTTCTGTTAAAAATATACCCTAACCAATATATTTATTTTGTTCCAGTACCAAAAAGTCTTTAAAAAGAAATATTTCATAAAATTAAATCGCAAAGTACTTTTGTGAATTTTCCTTTTGTGAAATTAGAAAATTATGCTCTTAATGTCAATCTTATTAAATTATGGAACCGATTAATAAAATTGTACTTAAAAGTTGTTACATTCAAAATTTATTTTGTCACTTTTTGTAATTAACAGACAATATTTTTTCCCCCTTTGGCTTCTTACTTATTACGCATTTTTTAAAGGTGTTTAGATTTTTCAACTTCTTAAACTCCCATCTTTGAACTATTCCCATCAAAATTATTGTTTTGTTACATATACACTATTATTTAGTCTGTAGTGTAAGCATTAAGTGACAATAATTTGGAAGAGAGTAGGGATTACAATATCACTTGCTTCGTTGTTCAGTGATATATACAAGCTTCTTGTATATATCACTTGTATTTCTATAAGTTAATTGCTGGAGCAACATCCAAAAGGATTATCAGATTCAGCTAAGAGAAGATTGTTTTCTTAAGGAATTACTGTACTATATTTTGTTGTCTAAGTGTGGTTTCCACTAACGTTTCAGGAATCATATTTTATCAATTCTTTGAAAATCTTATTTCAAAACTGTTCCTTATAACTGGATGAATTTGTCTATCTCTCTTATGTTAAATACAAGTTTTTCTTTAGCTGTAGATCCATGTGAAGGAAGATGCAGATCAGGACAAGTATGTCAGCTTTCGGAGGGTGTAGCCATGTGTGTCTGTATACCCCATTGTCCTAAAGAAGTCGATCCACGTAGGAAGGTAAATATTTCATTTATACAATATATACTTTTATCAATCGTAATTTGTAACATGTTCAATATTTAATCTATGGGCCTCATTTAATCATTTTTGTCAGATAATATTACTTTCAAGAATTCCATTCATGTTGAAGTAGTTATTTCCTCTATTCTTTATAAAAGAAGAAAATAATCATCTTCAGAAGCCTCTGTCAGCAGACAAGGCTTTTTGGTATATTGATGGCCTCCATGCAGGCTGAATCAACTTAAGTATAATAAACTGAAGGAGAGCAATATGTTCATATAATCTTTTTAGTTCCGAATATTTTTTCCTTCTTTTCTAAACAACACCTCAGCTATGCCAAAATTCTTTCTGAAGTAATTAATTAAAATACATTCTGTTCTAGTATGATAATATTCAGAATTGTGAACCTTATTTTATTTCTTTTAATGTACTCCAGCATTAAAAAAAAAAAAAGAAAAAAAAATAACCGAACATTCCAAGCACCATTGAGTGATCCAGAAATTTCCTTAAGGGGAGATACTTATTAAAATTAAAAAAATGTATACATCTGAAATTCATCCAAGGGCTCCTCAAATGGTCTTTTCAAGAAGACCACATTGCTTGGAGAATCCTTAATTTTTATGATTTTAATTTTACTCTTGAAAACTATTATTATTTTTATTATTTTAGGTTTGCTCGAATTTAAATACAACTTGGGATTCAGATTGTGCTATTCATCAGATGAGGTGTTGGTGTCGCAACAGCGATCAAAAATGTGTAGGAGATAAGGAGAAGCTTAGCCACTTGCACATCGACTACTATGGAGAATGCAGGCAGCATGATGTATGTTTAATACTTTAAGTATATAAATTATATTTTCTAAATGTTTAATTTTTTTGGTACCAATGATCGTTAAACTCAAATTATTTAATTATTACTCTATCTAAATACTTTAGCAATGCTCTGAAAATCAAATGGCTGATTTCCCAAGAAGGATGAGGGATTGGCTATTCAACATAATGAGGGACAGTGCCGACAGGGAAGAACTATCTCCTCATTACCTTAAGATGGAACGTGAAGCAGAAACTAACCTGACAAAGAGATGGGTAAATGCAGCCATTTGGAAATTTTGTGACCTCGATACAAGTAATGATAGGTAAGTAAAAATAAATCATCTTAATTTAATATTTTTCCTATTTTCTTTCCTATTATTTAGAATTTTCTTAAACATGTGTCTTCCAATTGCAAATTCCATCATTCTTTACCTTCTATGCATTCCAGGGGAGGCAAAATGGAAAAAGTTTAGTTGGTCGGTCTATAGATCCTTATGCCAGCCCCAAAGCAAAGAAACAGAACTGCAAAGAACAAAAACTTGCCAGAATTAGCATTAACAATTATTATAACATGAAAATATTATAATAAAAGGTTTACCTTATAAACCCCAACTAATAAAAAAAAACTTCCAAAGTAATCAAGCTTTGATCCTTTTTTATTTTATGAAGAAGTACAATAGTTCAAAAGAAATTCTCATTAATTTAATTTCTTTGGCACCTTATATTATGTCAATGATGAGATATGTTCCTCTGTTTATTTTAAACTAAGATTAAATGTTGAACCAAATTCTACAGATCCTTTTATTTTTACAGGACCATATCCCGACATGAAATATTCCCAATTCGTGCTCCCCTAATAGCTTTGGAACATTGTATTGCTCCATTTTTGGATAAATGTGATGCTGATGGAAATCATAGGATTACCATGCAAGAATGGGCCTCTTGTTTGGAGATTAAAGAGGTAAGTCATATTGTTTAAATATTTACATTTTTTAAGTTGAAATATTAAATGACTATAAATAAAATTGTTATGGTCTAATTTTAATCTCATTGATCGGGATGTAATATAGTAAAATATGAAACTTCTATCATAATCCTACTATTTTTACTGGTCTCGTTGAACCCTTCATATTTTTATCATTTTACGCTGGAAATATAATTAACTTTTTTGGTATAATTAAAATAAAATAATTAAATTACTTTTTTTTTTAAATTGATTAAATGAGGTGACATTGTGACTAATGGGGTGATTTTGTGACAAGTCTATTTTTCTACAGTTTTTGAATTTCCCTCCTTAAAAAAAATCAGGTTAGACAATTCAGTGTACTTGTCAGTTGGTCAGTAATGTGCTGCAACCTACTGGCCACATATAAATTCTTTCATTCCATTTACCATGGTGCTTTATTTCAAGGTTTCAACTAAACGATAACAATCAAACATATATGAAATAAAGCACCATGGTAAATGCAATGAAAGAAGTTATATGTGGCCAGTAGGTAGCAGCATATTACTGACTACCTGAAAGGTACACTGAATTGCCTAACCTGATTCTTTTTAAGGAGGGGAAATTCAAATACTGTAGAAAAATAGGCTTGTCACAAAGCCACCCCATTAGTCACAATGTCACCCCGTTTTACAGTACTATTTATTAGTTTTCTCTGTTTATTAATTTAACATCTGCAACTGCAATAAGCAAATTTGTTCTCTTCCTTTTCTGGTTATATTACTGAATTTCTCAACCAACCGATTGAAAATCATCTGCTTCAAAAAATGTATAGGTTATCTTGTTAGACTGCTTCATTTATTTAAAATTATTAAATTGATTGCACCCTGTTGCAGTCTCAGAATATATACATCTACATTTCTACATTGCGGTGAACGGTTCGGACAAATGTGTTCTTGTAAATGTTAAATTCTTAGGCATTCTAGTTACGGAATTTGTCAATTATTAATTTATTGTTGTTTGCATGTCTTACTAATTATCATGTGACATGTAAATGCAATCAATGTAATAATATCAAAATTTATAGGTTTTGTTAATATTAATATTTTTTTCATATGTTTGTGAGCAAGCAAAAAAAAAAAAAAAAATGTAACAAGCTAGGATAAGCAAGCGCACCAGTTATGGACTGAGGGCCCTGTGATGAACAGCTTGGTCTTTGAATAGAAACAATAAGCCTCCTTGTGTGTTTACAGCTTCAAGGTTTTTCAAGGCAGTAGAACAATGCTTTTTACTTTTTGTTTCTCAAGATCAGTGTCTTTATTGGCCTCCTAATATTTTTCCTATCTTATACGATTTAAAAAAATATTTAAACAAAATTATTATACCTGATTGTTGTTTTTTTATAGTTTAGTAAAGATTTTAAAGTTTTCTGAGGTACATCCATTACTGGTACCAACCCCCTGTCCATCACTAGAACATTAATATTATGGGGTGTCCATTACTAGTGCAAAAAGTAGTTTTGGTAAATTAGAGATTAAAGTTGCAAAACTAAATATTTTAAATATCTAAGGGAGACGTTCATAACTATAATGAGTAAGGGCTTAGGTGGCAAAAAAGACGAAAATTCTCTTAGCTATGGGCATCACTGGTCCGATTACCCTATTTATTGTTTAATTATTTTTCTTCCTAAATACTTATTAAAAAGAAATGAATGTTGAATACATTTTTTTAAAAAAAAAAGATTAAGATTAATTTATTTACATATTTTTTCTCACATGTGGAGTGGGTTAGCTTCAAAACTCCTAAATCGTGTGTATTTGAGCCTGGCAGTGTCATAAACATTTATTTTCTGTTCCATCCGTGCTTGGTCCTAGAACTTTAAGTCCAATAATTCATTCTTATAAGAACAATGTTCAGCATATTCTTCCTTTGTAATCTTTAGAATAAAGTACCCAATTTCACTGGATAAAATGGAACTATTTTTAAACTGAAGAAATTAACAATGAGTGAATTTATTTATATTTTATTCAGTGAAACAGTTCTTGATTCTATTTCTTCCTTTTGAATTTATTTATTACTGAAAATTTATAGTATAAACTTGTAAAATATACAAAACCCAGCTGGCCCACAATTAGATTACATTCCTAACTCACATTATAGTAAGTTGGAACTTTTTTTTTCTCCCCATACTTATATTACAAGAGAATTCAAAACGAGTATTTTAGATAGTTTATTTTCATATGTCATCAGATAATACCACCTCACCTCAAAACAACCAAGAAGTAATAAAAAAATAGTTGAGAAAAAAATGATAGAAATATGCTAAGATGTAAATTCTGTCGCCAGAGTGTGTGACCCATTCGCTTCTCCCCAGCACTGCAGTCGTTGATATTGATGAAAAGCTAATGATTTTTCTTCTTTTCTTTCTTTATTCATTGAATCATATAAATATGATTGCTGCTTTGATATCTTGTTATTGATCAATATTTTGGTATATTGATTGTACACCTTTTCTTAATCAATCATATATTCATATTTATAAATCACCAATAAAGTTTCCTGATTATATCTGATTATATATTTTTTGTTTTTATAGGATGAAATCGAAGACCAATGTGATATTGTAAGAGATGAAAATAATGAAGAATAAGATTCAGATGTCTCATCTAACCCTTTTTGTACCAAAGTATTTTGTAATAAATAAATCCTATTTATAAGATTATTTCAGTAAATCATGAAAATAACTAGTATTTAGTTTAAAATCAACTATTTTTTAAATTCTTATTATAATATTGTAAAAATTTATATTTTCAAAAACCACTGCCATTTATGTTAAGTAATTGTTTAATTTAAAAGTTGTTTTTTAATTTTTAAAAAATTCACTTAAAACATAATAATGTACTTATAAAGTTTGTTTTATTTTTTAAATAGATTGATATTAATCATATATGTATGAGTAATTAGGAGAAATAAATATTTTTTAAATGGTCCATTAATTTTAATTATTAATCTGATCAGTGTTGGATTAGCGAAAAACATCTAACATAAACTATGATTTTTTTTTTTAACAAGTAGCTTAGAGTAGGGTTGACTGCTGAAAATAACTTTAGCATTTAGAAAAAATTTATATCATGTAAACAAATTAAATAAAATTAAGGGAATTAGTAAAGTTTTAAGAAACTCATAATCCAAATTCACGATTCAATTCTACTAACTTAAATTCTTATTTCTATTCTATTATTTTTTTTTTTTATTATAGAGTACTTTTCAAATTTTATATTAATCTTTTAATCAGATTCAAGGCAGGATCCAGAGGGGGGTCACAGGAGTCGTGACCCCCCTGTCTCATAATCACGTGGCTGACGGCACCATTTTTGGGTGATATTATTACCTTGTATTAAGAAGTATGGCAATCGAAACAATCAAAAGTGTTTTGTTTAGGGCATAGTAACTACCTAATTGCATTATTCATTTAAACATTAAAAAAAAAATTGAAAAGCAAAATATTTGAGGGGGTCATTGAATCTGATTAAGAGATTAATATGAAATTTGCATACTACTCTATAATAGCAAAAAATAACAGAAATCACAATTTAATTTAGCAGAATTTAATTGTGAATTTGGATTATGAGTCTTAAAACTTTACTAATTTCCTTAATTTGCATTACATTACATTTTTGCTAAATGCTGAAGTTTTTTTAGCATTAAACCCTACCCTAAGCTACTTGTTAAATATAAAATCATTGTTTAGATGATTGCATGAACCAATCTGGTCACTGAGTAATCAAGGCAAAAATTCATTGTCTTATATTTTCTACCCCTATGAGCTAAAAGTGATAGGAGTCTAATGAATTTCATGTGGATTTATTTGCCTTAGAAAAAACATTAAGAATTGAGGGTAAAACTCTGCTTTGCCATTACCTTATTTTATTGTCATCAACATTTGCAACAGTTGGATACCTTTATTAAGTATTTTATATTGTTGATGGCCTTTTGTTGATGACATTTTAAGATGTAACACAGTTAAAGGAAGTAATAAACACAACACAAGATAGGTAAGTAATTTAAGCAATACAATTATACATACCTAATGATAAACAAATCTACATTAAGTAAAATATAATGCCTTATGATAGAAAATTAATAAAACAATATCTATCTGATATTTATTTTTAAAAAATTATGAAGGGATTCTACATTTTTTCTGAATCGTTTGTTACTTTAGCATATTTATTTTACATATATTCCATTGTGCCAATAGTTCTGCGATTGGGGCCTCTAATTTATTTAACCTCATTGGAAGAAGGTTAACTCTAGGCAATAGATGGCAATTAGCTATCCTAAAATCAGTATTGCCAATATTACTATCTTAAATAAAAAACTTTTACAGCTCAAACATTTTAATATATAAATTCAATGAATAATATTAATTATTACTGTTTCCATGACTTTTAATTAAAAATTTATATTATTTTAATTGGAATTAAACATTCCTTATTCTGCCAATGAACATTTTCCCTTCTTTCTTCCTTGACAATCCTTGTCTATTAAATATATTTGAAAAAAAATTGGTTAATAACTTAATAGCAATAATTACTTATAAATAAAAGATCAGCCACCTAAAGTGTTCCACAAAACTATAATATAATTGTATAGGGTAAACTGGACAGTTATTGACACCCTGATGACTACATTTCTGCGGTGAAATTTAAGAAACTTTTTATGAAGGGATTAAATTGAAACTTCCTATAGCTCCTCTTTATCTATCCTTATAAAGACTCACGAGGTTTTTTTTTTTTTTTTTCAAAAGTTCAGTATTTTACCTTATGGCAATATTTATTGTAAAAAGTACAAAAACTAGTTATTGACACCCTTTGGATTTAATTATGAAATCTTCCCTATGTTTAGTTTGCTAAACACTTACTTCATAGATGACTTAGAGGACTCTTCTAACATTAGATTCATTTATATCTTGAAATAAAATTAGGACTTGTTTACTTATTTCTTTAAGTTAAAGTTTGGGGTGTCAATAACAGTACTGAGTGTCAATAACTGTCTGGTTTACCCTATTTTCTATAAATGTGACCTGAGAATGACTACAAATTATATTCAGTGCTCTTAATTTTAATGTTAATATCAAGTTCTGGTTTTATTCTCGTAATATATTATATCTACTTTGAAAATAAAAAAAATAAAAAATTAGGCTTAAGCTTCAGTTAATTATTAATTGTAGTCATAGCATTTCCTGATATAAAATATAAGACAAAACATTTGATTTTTAAGAAAACTATTCTAGCCATGCCTTATGAAGTAAAAAATATAACAATAAAAAATATATGTATCAGTAAAACTTTTCGGAAGCATGTTATTATTTCAAGGTCTTCTGCTTCAAATTAAGAACCACTTTCTTCTTCTTTTTTTATCTCATATGCATTTTTTTACATTTTATTATAGCTACCTTGATTCCTTCCCTGATTGTTGTTTGAAGATTCTATAATGATTTGTGCCATCGAGATCACATGTTCCTCTTAACCACAGCTTATTTAAAATTTGTGGTACTTGGATTTATAGAACCTGCCTGAAAATAGCATCTTACAAGAAAAAAAACACCTTTAAAAAAAATCCCTTAAAGAAATCCTCTTGCAGTCTTGAATGAAATATATATTATATTTTTGTAATAATTTAATAAAGGGCATAAAGCATAAATGTTTTCTTAATAACATTTTGAACAGTTGTATAATCAAATACAAATCATACAGGAAAATATGTTGTAATGTTGAAAAAAATCATTCCATATTTTCTATCTCTTATCGAAAATTAGATAATTTCATTTTAAAAAATCTGGCGTGATGCTCGCAACACACAACTTTCACTTACCAACTTACTTTGATTAGAAATTTACTTGTTTCGTTAAATGCCATTTCTCAAAGTCACGCATTTTTCCTCATTCATTTAATTATTTATGTTAGTATTTGCTCTTTAAAGTACACTATATTTTTAAATAAAAGTTTTTACATGTAATAATTCCGTAATGCAAGCATAATACTCCAAGTCGTCTATTTTATAATTCTCTATGTAGTTGTTGAAAACTTAATATAGTTACCATGAAACAAATAATTTTCATTGAATGAACAGAATGTTTTTAATTATAAACAATGGTCTGTCATTAAAGACTACTGCACACATGGGCTCAACCTGTTTTATGAATTGACGGAATATTTTTCTTTTTTTATCCTGTATCTGTTTACTTGATTTTTTCATATTTCATATTTAGCCATTTTTTATTTTTAGGCGAAACGAGAGACAGATAATTTCTCCTTATAAACAAAAACAAATGTACTTTATAGGAAAAAAAAAAAAGAAGGCCCCCTTTCCCATTTAAGCCCCTCTAAACGTTTTAATAATGATAAAGCTTATCTGATGTTGACGAATACCTGATTTTCATTAAACATGGGTTTTATCAAAATCGTTAAAGCTATTTTTGAGAAAATTGATAAAAACATAATAATGGGAAAATTTTTTTTGAAATAAAGTGCCCCCTCCGCTTGATCAATTTTGGTGAAATATTTGCTGTTATATCGTCGGCATATACATAGGTCAAATACCCAGTTTTATCAAAATCGTTAGATCCGTTTTTGAGAAAATCGAAAAAAAACATAAAAAGTAATGAAATAAAGTACCCCCTTCGTTTGGCCAATTTTGATGAAATTTTCGCTGTCACATTGCGGGCATATACTTATACCAAATACCAAATTTCAGGTTTATAGCTTTTGAGCTAGTCAGTTCACACACACACATACACAGACCATTTCGCGGAACTTGGTTATTTGGACTCAAGGGATCCCAAAACGTGTATTTCCGTTAAAAACCGGAAGTCGAAATTTTTCACGATCGTAATACTTTCCCTTACTATATATTTCTATATATGTGTGTGTAAGTGAAAGTAAAAAAGAAAATCTGTCTTAATGAAACCAGTACCCCAAAAAGTCTTGTATGTTCATAATAATTTTTATTTATTTATTCATAATCTGTTTACAGGTTACCTATACAGGTGGTTCATAGTTCCATATCTTTCATTTACAATGTATACATACATGGGCGTACCCAGCGGGGGGCAGCTGCCCCCCTCCCCCTAGATGGCTGGAAGCAATAATTTTTTAGGCTTTTAAGGCTGGAAGCAATAATAGAATAATTTTTTAAAGCAAATAATTGTAATAACTTAGTTGATAAAGCTGTAATTATACATAATTTTGGTTTCATTCACCATTTCCGCGGTAAGATTTTACAACATGAACGACCATAGCTTGCCCTCCCCCTAGTTTTGATCCTGGGTACGCCCTTGTATACATATTATATAAAAAGTGCTCACTTGTAAAAACCGCTTCTTATTATTAAACTACTTACAATAAAGTTAAAAACAAATTTTAGATTTTTTATCATTTGAATGCTGAAGAAAAGGACTATTTTTTGAGAGATTTATGAAAAAAATTAAACATAGAAATGTTGAAGTTAATAAAAATCACACCTGTTGTGTGGTCTTTAGTAAAAATATTTGAAAAAAAAAAAACACATATATTACATAATAATATGTATGCCTAATATGAATAATAATCGGCCAAGTTATGTAACTTCCAATTTTTTTAACGGATCCGCGTCAAAGATATAAAATCGAATTATAAAACAGTTGTTATTTTCCCCCCGTAAAATCGTACTGAATTGGATGAAGTTTTATGTTCGATTTAATAATTTTTAAATTAGATATATTTTGTATTAAGGCCACTGTATTTTGATAGTCGTTTTCATTCTATGTTTCAATTCTATTTCTGTCTTGTGTTGTGGAAAGTATATTTTGATGCACCTTCTGCGTAGTCATCTAGGATCGAATCATATTGTAATATTTAAATTAGCAATTTTTCTAACATGCATTTTGCGAAATAGGATTTTTCAACAAATCTTGGCGCCGAAAAAAAAAAAAAAAAAAAAAAAAAAAAAAAAAAACATTTTTTTCTGCTTTGGTGTTAATAGAGGTCTATGATGGATGCCAGTATGAAGAAATCTACATTTTTATTGACTTGGCTTACACCTTCCAGGTTTCTACCTTCGGCTTCGTTAAAATTTCATTTGTAATTCATCCTTCAAAACAAGGAATTTACTTTTTTTTTATTTTTATTTAAATGGCCATCGCTCATGAGATTCATTCTCATGGCGATCTTGAGGTATGATTCAACTGCTGAGAAAATTGAAATGGATGCGACCTAAAATAAGCTGTGACAGTCGTCATTATATCAAAAATGAAATTGTTGTGTACCTGTACTGTTACTAGCGAGGAAAATAGTCATTTTTGTGGCCCTAATTTCCGGCCTAAATAAGAAATTCGTGTCATAAGGTGTCCGAGAAAAATAGGAACAAACCCAGACAGAACTCGAACCCACAACATCAGACCACTTCCTAATTTTTTTTGCGTTTAAAATAAAAGTAGCATGACCTGTCGAGGAACAAAACACTCTTTGGAGTGGACACATATTTTTTTGTATTTTTAAAGGTATAATACAATTTCATAGCAACTAATCCCTAAACCCAATACATTTAGTTGCTTAGACCGCTTTCCTTCCTGACGCATTGGAAAGGAAATAATTTCTTTCATAAATGCGCGCAACACACAACTTTCACTTACCAACTTACTTAGATTAGAAATTAATGCGCTTTGTTAATTGCCACTTTTCAAATGAACAGAACGGCTTTAATTATGAACAATGGTCTGTCATTAAAGGCGTACTCCGCATGCGTGGTCTCAACGAGTTTTATGAGTTGACTGAATATTTTTCTTTTTTTCTCCTCTTTATGTTTTCTTTATTTTTATCATATCTCATATTTAGCCATTTCTTATTTTTAGGCGTAACGAGAGAAAGTTAATTTCTGCATATAAACAAAAACAAAGGTACTTTATAGGAAACAAACAAACAAAAAAGGCCACCCCCCCAAAAAAAAAGCCCCCTCAGAACATTTTAATAATGATAAAGCTCACCTGATATTAAAGGACACCTAATTTTCATTAAACATGACGAATTTGATAAAAATCGTTAAAGCCGTTTTTGAGTTCATCGAAAAAAAGGTAAAAATATTTTATGCAAATAGGGTGTAATTATATTAAATCATAAATATTACCTCGTCTCGACTGAGAAAGGATGTAAGATTGTTTAAATAAAGAGTTAGATATATATTCTAAAAAAATCTTTAATTTATATTTTATTATCTTGTAATTTCAGTAACTAGAAAAAAAATTTGGTGCGTGCTTGCAACATACAACTTTCACTTACCAACTTAAGATTAGAAATTAATGCATTTTGTTAATTGTCACTTCTCAAATGAACAGAATGGCTTTAATTATGAACAATGGTCAGTCATTAAAGGCGTACTCCGCATGCGTGGGCTCAACGAGTTTTATGAGTTGACTGAATATTTTTCTTTTTTTCTCCTCTATATGTTATCTTTATTTTTACCATATCTCATATTTAGCCATTTCTTATTTTTAAGCGTAACGAGAGAGTTAATTTCTCCATATAAACAAAAACAAAGGTACTTTATAGGAAACAAACAAACAAAAAAGGCCCCCCCCCCCACAAAAAAAAGCCCCCTCAGAACATTTTAATAATGATAAAGCTTACCTGATATTAAAGAACAACTAATTTTCATTAAACATGACGAATTTGATAAAAATCGTTAAAGCCGTTTTTGAGATCATCGAAAAAAAGGTAAAAATTAGAAAAAAAATTATGAAATAAAGTGCCCCCTCCGTTTGACCAATTTTGATGTAATGTTGGCTATCGCATCATTGGCATATACATAAATACCCAATACAGGCAAAGACACAGACACAGGCACAGGCACAGGCACAGGCACAGGCACAGGCACAGGCACAGGCACAGGCACAGGCACAGGCACAGGCACAGGCACAGGCACAGGCACAGGCACAGGCACAGGCACAGGCACAGGCAAAGGCACAGGCACAGGCTCAGGCACAGGCACAGGTAGACACAGACCATTTCGCGGGACTTGGTTAATTGGACTCAGGGGACCCAAAAACGTGTATTTCCTTGAAAACCGGAAGTCGAAATTTTTCACGATCGCAATACTTCCACTTACTATATATTTCATATATAAGTAAGTGAAAGTAAAAAAATGGTGCTGAAACCACACCAGATTCTTGGCAATTTCTAATCAAACCATGGCTCAAATGGATTAAAGCATCTTTAAATCGCCTCTATTTTCACAGTTGAAGATTATTAATAGCACGGACGTACATATATGCAATAACACTAAAAACGACGTAGCTGTTTATAAAATATTTATACAAAATGACTTTTAACAATGTTTGATCATTAGTAAAAATAATGACAATACAACAAAGTTGTTTTATTGTAACTATTACCCCGAATCGCCTCGTCTTTTCTTAACAGTTTATTGGAATTAGATATTAATGGCATATTTTCATCAAAGATATGTGAAGTTAGACGCCATTAGGACATTTCAAGTATGATATCTTACCTATATATTTTTTTAAATTATTCCATTTCCTGAAATTAATGACTTCATGAGTTTTTCCAATTCATAGCCGATTTTTACAGAATAAAACGCGAAAATTGTATTCAAAATTATGTGGTTTATCATTACTCCTAATATGTTTTTAATAAATGTTATTTACTTTATATTTTAATTGGTTTGCGATGTATCTGCAGATTATTATATAACAGGATTGTTATGTAATCATTTCAGGATGCATTTTATGGATAGTTTTGAAATAAATATTTGTCAAATAAATTATTAAAATTATAGAAGTATTGCCTGTGCCTAGGGGTCACCTGTGGTATAGTGGTTAGCATGGTAACTTACGATACCTAAGGTCGCAGGTTTGCGCTCATCGGTGGCCCTAAGATTTTTAATGAGAGTAAAACAATCCTTAGCCATGCCGTCTATCGGATAGGACGTAAAATGGAGGTCCCGAGCCTGTACGATGTCAGGTACTCGTTAAAGATCCCTATCCTTATTATACCTGGATAGGCTTTATTTAGGTCTCCCACTGTAGCATCGTCCGATTAGCCTAAGTGGCATACAGTGACGTTAAACAAACAACATTGCCTGTGCTTACAATACTTGAGTATTGTTCCTGTTTCACAATGGTCGTAATGATCCCCTATGTACATGGCTGTCGGCATTAACGAATTCGATGTGGAAGGTCAAATCTTGAAGATATGAACAGGATTGGACTCTGACATGGAATTTCAACGAGTCTACATCTCAATTCAACTACATACTCCAGTCTTGGATCATTTCTGATCGCCATGTCTCCAAATTAATCAAGATCGAAAAATAAGTACAGTAGTGTAAAAAACTAAAAATAAAATATTTTGTTCAATGCCAAACATTTTCTGACTAAATCTAAACATTACCTAAGTAATGTAATAACTTGATTTAAATAAAAATCTGGTGCGTGCGCGCAACACACAACTTTCACTTACCAACTTACTTAGATTAGAAATGGACGTGTTTTGCTAAATATCATTTCCCAAAGTCACACATTTTTCTACATTCATATCTTATTTTTGTTAATCGTTAAAGCCGTTTTTGAGTAAATAAAAAAAAACCGTGAAAATGATACAAAATTTATTAAGTAAAGTCCCCCCTCCGGTTGATCAATTGTGATGAAATGTTGGTTATCACATCTTTAGCATATAAATACATTAAATACCATGTTTGATCAAAATTGTTAAAACCGTTTTTGAGTAAATAAAAAAAACTTGTGAAAATGATACAAAATGTATTAAGTAAAGTCCCCCCTCCGGTTGATCAATTTTGCTGAAATTTTTACAATCATATCTCGGGCATATAAATAGATCAAATACCCAGTTTGATCAAAATCGTTAAAACCGTTTTTGAGTAAATAAAAAAAAACACTCGTAAAAATGATACAAAATTTATTAAATAAAGTCCCCCCTCCGGTAGATCAATTTTGATGAAATTTTTACAGTCATATTTCAGGCATGTAAATAGATCAAATACTCAGTTTAATCAAAATCGTTAGAGCCGTTTTTGAGAAAATCGAAAAAAAGTTAAAACGTTATTAAATAAAGTACCCCCTCTCTTTGAGCAATTTTGATGAAATTTTTGCTGTCACATCGCGGGCATATACCTATAATAAATACCCAATTTCAGGTTCCCACGGTTTATAGTTTTTGAGCTAGTCTGTTCACACACACACACACACACACACACACACACACACACACACACACAGACACACACACACACACACACACAGACCATTTCGCGGGACTTGGTCATTTCGACTCAGGGGGTCCCGAAACGTGTATTTCCGTTGAAAACCGGAAGTCGAAATTTTTCACGATCGCAATACTTCCACTTACTATATATTTCATATATAGGTAAGTGAAAGTAAAAATATATAAAGAAAAACAAGTACAAGGAACTGATTATTGTCTTACTTCATTCCAAGTTCCCCAATGTTCCTGCTTACTAAAAATATCCACCACAATGGAATATTTTTTGAAAGTAATTAATGACCATTTACATTTAAAACCAGATTTGAACGGTAATTTTTTATTTTCTTATATCAGATGTCTATCAACATTTATCGTAATGCCCCCTTTGGGTACACTCAGACCTTATTAATATGCTGCTTTTATTTATATGATTAATTAAATCTTTTTTATTATTTACAGTTGATTAGGTATATTAATTTTACTTCGTGGGATAAAATTTGACTGGTAGCTGAAGAGTATCGGCTGTTATAAATTAATGGTTTGCTCAGATGATATTTATAGGTTAGTTTTAAAGCAAAATAAACAGTAGATTTAATTAATTTCAAAAGCAGTTAGGAATTAATAAATTTAAAAAAAGATCTTTTCTCTAGGATTAAAATTATAAAGTAAAATTATATAGTTCAGCCATAACTAACAGAAGCACTTCGTTATGATTTAACAAAGCTTAGTTTTTCATTGCTTCAAGATATATAACAATAATCTTCAAGCATACAAACTACTAATTTAATTTTTTTTTAAATTTGATAAAATGAAATTTTTATTTTTCGATATTTGGCGGGCACTGAAGCTCAACTTTTCATGGAACATTAGAGAAAGTATGAACAATGTACGTTTTGTAACAGAAGATAAAATATTAAAAATAACGATTTGTCATTAATTTATAGTAGATGGACTAGCAATTTGTTTTGTGCTGTCACATGTTGTATTACATTATTCAGTAGGCTATGTGTCAACCAAGTGTATAAAATAGGGTCTGCGGCACGTTCGACTTAGAGGATTACCTGACATCAATTTATTTACTATTTGCATTATTTAAGTATTGGGTAAGTTATTATCGTAACGTAACTAAGTAAATATGCTGAGACTTAATTGCTGCTTATTCGGATTGGATCACCGTATATATACAGAAATTTACAATTTTTTGCTACTTCGGCTATTTCTATGTTATGTGTAAGAATATACCTGTTAGTGTTAATTTAGTGTACGCAATTTGCTATTTTCAGATGATTAAATCGGTTTTTAATTTAGTGTTATTTGCTGTCTTCTGCTGTATGTGTTGTATTCTTTATCAGTGACTATTTTTAAAGTATAGTAGCATTGCTCATTTCTGTCAGAAGTTTAATACATACCTTAACTGGTTGCCCTTATTTCTTTAAATTTTCATGTTCTTATTAATTTTATTCTCATTTAATTCATATGCATATTTTTGATGTTTCGTCAGTTAATTAAGAAAAAGTAACTGTCCCTTTTATTATCTTATCAAAATTTATTAACCTAACAATGTTTCCCTCTGTTTTTCTTTGTTATTTAAGTAATGTATGAATAGTTTTTGAGAATGTTAATTGAAATGGTAACCTTGAAGTTTAAGTGTTATATTTATATATAACACTTTATTATTATAGGTAGGTGGTATGGAAGTAAACAGATTAAATGGTGCGGGAGGTTGGGACAGGGTGGCAATTTTAGATGCTGGTGCCCAATATGGAAAGTTAATTGATCGAAAAGTTCGGGAACTATGTATTGAAACAGAAATTCTTCCTCTCGACACTCCTGCATTCAACATTAAAGAAAAAGGATATAAGTAAGTTAATATTTCTTTTCACAGCTAATACTGCTTGCACTGTTGAACTATTCATTTATTATTTGATTTATGTGAGGGATGATAATGAAAATAAAAAGAAAATGCTCTTTAAATTTATTGTTTCAAAACTTATGATGATTTGACTTGTAGTGAACTGATTTATAGCTGGTCTGTAAAAATTTGTAAATGTTACCTTTTTATTGTATGATAAACAGGATTTGTATTTTTAATGAAGGCTCACTTTGAAACCTTCTTGTTTACTATTTATGTATATACTCATTTTTTGAAAAATTCTTTTTGTTTTTACCCATTAAGTGTTAAATACTTTACCACTATTCACTTCTGATACTTAACTTTTCTAACTTTTCCATTTTATTGGTCATATTTCTATTTTGTATTTAGTGTTAATTACTCTTGCATTCAGTCCTATTGTACAATATTGAGTTAGTTTTTAGTTGTTAGAGGTAATAAATTATGTCATCTATTATGTTTATAGTCAAAATAGGTGTTTCACATGATTATCTTAAGATAGTAGCATAACAAATTTTTATTGGTGAATTACTTCCTGTGTCCACACATGCACTAGTTTTGCTTTTGCATTAAAACATTATCTATGTTCTTGGAATTTTGGATAGTTGGACTCTATCTATGGACTGGATTGTGGATTGGGATTCTCATATTCAGTCCCAATTTTTACTTAGGTCTTAAGTAATAGGTGTCCCAATCATTTCCCCTTTCCCAACTCTAGTTCTAACTTATTCCCCACATTTAAGTGCTTGGCACTGATTTGTTTTGTATTTACAGACCTTTAAATCTTAGGCTGCCTGATTCATCTATCTTCATCGCTGTTTGGGTTTCTGCTTTCGAATGCTGCATGGAGTTTTGCCCCAGCTTTTTTTGATTTTATTTAGACTTTTGCTTTTTGGCTTTGCCTAGTCCTCAACATGATATATTCTTTAACCTGATTTTGTTTGCAGTTCTTTAGTGTTTTTTTTTCTTTCAAAGCTTTTTTACTTTCACTTACCTATATATGAAATATATAGTAAGTGGAAGTATTGCGATCGTGAAAATTTTCGACTTCCGGTTTTCAACGGAAATACACGTTTTGGGGTCCCCTGAGTCAAAATAACCAAGTCCCGCGAAATGGTCTGTGTGTGTGTCTTGTGTGTGTGTGAACAGACTAGCTCAAAAACTATAAATCGTGCAAACCTGAAATTGGGTATTTAGAGTATGTATAAGCCCGCGATGTGACAGCAAAAATTTCATCAAATTTGCTCAAAGGGAGGGGGTACTTTATTTAATAACTTTTTAAGTTTTTTTCGATTTTCTCAAAAACAGCTCTAACGATTTTGATTAAACTGAGTATTTGATCTATTTATATGCCTGAAATATGACTGTAAAAATTTCATCAAAATTGATCAACCGGAGGGGGGACTTTACTTAATAAATTTTGTATCATTTTCACATGTTTTTTTATTTACTCAAAAACGGTTTTAACGATTTTGATCAAACTTGGTATTTGATGTATTTATAAGCCAAAGATGTGATAACCAACATTTCATCACAATTGATCAACCGAAGGGGGGACTTTACTTAATAAATTTTGTATCATTTTCATGTGTTTTTTTTTTATTTACTCAAAAACGGTTTTAACGATTTTGATCAAACTTGGTATTTTATGTATTTATATGCCCGAGATATGACTGTAAAAATTTCATCAAAATTGATCTACGGGAGGGGGGACTTTACTTAATAAATTTTGTATAATTTTCACGGTTTTTTTTTTATTTACTCAAAAACGGCTTTAACGATTAAAAAAAAGTGTTAAAGTTAAATTCTACTCGATTAAGAGTAGAAAAATGTGTGACTTTGGGATGATATTTAGCAAAACACGTCAATTTCTAATCTAAGTAAGTTGGTAAGTGAAAGTTGTGTGTTGCGCGCACGCACCAGATTTTTTCAAACTACAGTGCTGGTGAGTGTCAAGGCCATATAAAAAGAGAATAAATCGCTTGTTATATTTCTAAGCTTGGGTTACTTATTGAGGCTATTGTGAATTGAAGCCTAGGTATTTGAATCTATCAATCCCTGGACGCTACGCTTCTAAATATACGGTGTGTACTTTAATAAAGTGGGATTGAGGTAGGTTAGAGTGCGAATGCTTCGCACGGGTCAGCTAGTATTTTTTATTCATATTTTAAATTTATGCTTAATTATTAATTGTTATTACAAAAAACATATGAAATTAAAAGATTTTTTTTTTAGATGCAAAAATTAAATAATGGTCTAAGTGGGCTGAACATTGATTTGGTTCCAGAATGGTTCTTAAAGGCTGTAATTATTTACCATTGTTGAATGATATCGGGGCATACATAGTTCGTCCATATAGAGCTGAGCGGTTCAATGGAGTGCCCTTGCGAGTTAGGGAAGACCTTAGTGTAAACCATAGATCTTACTAGATACCATGGCCGACTACTAAACCCAAGATCATTGGTTCATAGCCCGTCAGATAGTTTAAGGATTTTTTAGTGGGAGTAAGAAATTCTTGGTTGTGCTCTTCTTCGTAGGACTGTGCAATGTCTGGAACTTGTTTTGAGATCCCTAGATATAATATCTTATACCTGAATAGACAAAAGTTAGGACTTCCTCTGTAAGATCTCCCGATCAGCCTATTAGCATAAATAGGCTTTAAATACATAAAACAAATGTTAGGTTCATTCGCTCTTTTTGAATGCCTATCAATGTCCCCTTTGCTGCTTGTTAGGAAAGCATCATCTTTTGTATATCCTTCTAACCATCCCACTGTTGTAACTTAGTGTTGTACCTTCTCCCATGCTAAGTTCATCTCTTAGACAAATCTTACTTATGGTTTAGAAAGTTTGTTTTTTATCAAACTTTTTATTTTAATTGATCATAGAATTTTTTTTATTATTATTATAGAATTTTCTATTTTATTTTCTTACTGATTAACTTGATAGTTTTCTATTTTTTGTGATTTATTTAACACCTTTCTTATACCAGATCAAAAAATTCTTTGATTCCTTTAGATGTAGTAAACTATTATTCAACATTTAAAAGCTTTAGTAGGTTCTTTTGGGTCTTCTGTCAGAATTAAAGCAGACTGAGCTGAAAAGAATTGTGACAAATGTACACATTTATTTTAATTTGAATAATGTTTTTGTATTATCCTCTGTGACAAAATGTCATGTTGAGAAGGTATTTTATTTTTTCTTTATACCTTTAACCTTTTTAGGGACAGCAAATATTTCTTTATTTAAATCATTATTTAAATCAATATTGAAATAGTGATTACAGTTTATTTTATTCCCTTAAGTTTACAAATTACCATCTGTTTTTTTCTGATTGATAATTCTCAATTTATTATCATTCATTGAGTGAGAAAAAACTATATCGGGAACTAGTAAAAAGTATTTTTTTAAATCGCTTTAACCTAAACCAAAAATGATGGAAGAAACTCAGTATTGAATGAATTATTAAGCACTTATATTACTTAATAAAAAAGATTATTAAATGAAGTTTGAGAGAAGAAATTAAAAAAAAATGTTTCAAAAATGAAAGAAGATAATAAATCAGAAGTTAGTTAATAGCTGATTTCTTTTCAACTGCTATAAAAATAATATAAATCAATGTTTTGATGTTATATGCCTACATTAATGATATTTGTGAAGTATTTGATAAAATATTAATCCTGTCTTATTTCATAAAATTTTGTTGGGGTAAAATGGCTTTTATTTATTAAAATGGAAATAATTGTATTATGTAGTTGGCTAGGAGTATATACATAAGTAAGTAAATAAAACATATTTACATGTACACATAATTGAATGACTGAAAATAAAAATTGTCTGAATTTGGAATATTTATCTTATATTAAATGAAATATATGAATGTTAAAGGTTTTCTGACATCATATTCCTTTAACTTAAATTTTCCCAATTTTCTTTCGTTATGGTCTTCCTTATATAAACTTATTTTTTGCTTTTTCATTTTTTTAATTTTCCTGTATTTATGGGAATAGAACTAAATAATTAAAATTTAAATAATAGAATTACTTTTTTTTTTTTAATTTTATGTAACCTGAGGTTCAGGTTTGATGAGTAGGCATGAGGTAGGTAGCCCCTTTACTTAGCCCAGTGATGATAATTCATTGTAATATACCTTGGAATCTGATACATGGGCTCAAATAATTGTTTATGTTATTCATTGTCAGTGAAAAATGAGGAGCTTAATAGTTGATTTTTTTTTTTCTGTGATAATATTCCAAGAAGTATAAATGAAACATGTTTCATATAAATTTAAAATATTTTTAAAACAAACTGAGGTGCAGTTTCTTAAAGATATAGATATAATTTAATTATTAACTATTCATTTATAACTCTTCGATGAAAGACTGTGTAATATGCGAAATGCATTTTGATATTATGACACGAAAGAAAAATATATGATTACTTTTGTTACATTAAAAAAAAAGTTCTAGTGAAACCATTACTGTCATGTAGTTCTGGTCACATGTTCTGGAATGGTCTAGGCCTTACTGGGTTGGCCCATTTTGGATTAAATATAAGAAGCGATCGACTAATGTCCTAGTCTTGCCTTAAACATCGAAGCATAAGGTTATTTTGAGTCACTGTGTTGTCACTTGTAGTTACTTTTTGTAATGTTACTAATTTGAGTTCTAATTATTTGTTTGACATTTTTTTATTATAATTTTATGTAAATAAAATTTAAAATTACATTGGTTTTAAAGTGTGTATTTACCATTATAGCAAAGATACTGTTAACAAATTGAATGTTTATTATATTTCAGAGCTATTATCATTTCTGGTGGACCTAACTCGGTTTATGCTGAGGATGCTCCTAGATATGATTCCGATATTTTTCGGATAGGAATTCCTGTACTAGGTAAAAAAAAAATATGTTAATTATTAAACATTTTCACTGTTTTAAAAATTTTCTTGATAAATAATTTCTTGCAGGCATTTGTTATGGAATGCAAATGATGAATAAAGAATTTGGTGGACAAGTAATAAGGAAAGATGTCCGTGAAGATGGACAATTTGTAATAGATGTTGATCAGAAGTGTATATTATTTAAGTAAGTTTTTTTTTTGTAGATAATATTAATATTTAGTGTACAACTTTATGTCATTTGCTCTAGTCCAGGAGATGTGAGAGTTGTTTGTATCATCTTGTTTTTTTTAAATTGGTATGCATGTTCCTAATGAGTTTTGTCTAAGTAATCTCTGAGATATTGTATGCAATTTTTTAAAGATTCTTGGTTGTTTTTAATTGTCATAGTACTGCTAGTAACTTGGCATGCTGGAAAGATTATTTTTGTTCATTTTATTTTTTCCATGGCTATAAGCTCCGCGACCACCAAGGGTCTATTGTGCGCCTATTTTTGTGCCTGAGTCCTGAATTGTTAGTTTTAGAGCATCAGTAAATTTTAGCAGATTTGTTGGATTGACTAGATCATTAGAGCCTAGGTGAGGTAGGTTCAGCTGGCCAAAGATTCTAAATCTTATTCGTGCAAGTCGTTCACACCAAAATATGATCTGGTTGGCTGTTTCGTTCTCATTGCTGCAGAATCTACTGCAGAATATGTTTGTTGAATTTACAGTGCCCCATATAGATTGCTTTAATTTTCGAGTGCTTTCCTGTCTAGGTTTAGTAATGTGTTACTTCTTTTGACATAGTAACAATTTAGGAAGAATTTGGAGTGATATTGTATTTTGTCATTCCAATATTGTATTTTTGTTGCTCTATAAATTTCCCCGATCCCTCTTTTAGCATAGCTTATGCTTGATTATTGGTTCTGGGGTTATGGGTTTTTTTGGCTGAGCCTTTTCTTGCTAGGTCATCAGCTTTTTTACTTTCACTTACCTATATATGAAATATATAGTAAGTGGAAGTATTGCGATCGTGAAAATTTTCGACTTCCGGTTTTCAACGGAAATACACGTTTTGAGGTCCCCTGAGTCAAAATAACCAAGTCCCGCGAAATGGTCTGTGTGTGTGTGTGTGAACAGACTAGCTCAAAAACTATAAACCGTGCGAACCTGAAATTGGGTATTTAGAGTATGTATATGCCCGCGATGTGACAGCAAAAATTTCATCAAATTTGCTCAAAGGGAGGGGGTACTTTATTTAATAACTTTTTAAGTTTTTTTCGATTTTCTCAAAAACGGCTCTAACGATTTTGATTAAACTGAGTATTTGATCTATTAATATGTTCGAGATATGACTGTAAAAATTTCATCAAAATTGATCAACCGGAGGGGGGACTTTACTTAATAAATTTTGTATCATTTTCACGTGTTTTTTTTATTTACTCAAAAACGGTTTTAACGATTTTAATCAAACTTGGTATTTGATGTATTCATATGCCCGAGATATGACTGTAAAAATTTCATCAAAATTGATCAACAGGAGGGGGGACTTTACTTAATAAATTTTGTCCAATTTTTACCTTTTTGATCGATTATCTCAAAAACGGCTTTAACGATTTTTATTAAATTCGTTATGTTTAATGAAAATTAGTTGTTATTTAATATCAGGTAAGCTTTATCATTATTAAAATGTTCTGAGGGGGCTTAAATGGGAAAGGGGCCTTTTTTGTTTTTCTATAAAGTACCTTTGTTTTAGTTTATATTGAGAAATTAACTGTCTCTCATCACGCCTAAAAATAAGAAATGGCTAAATATGATACATGAAGAAAATCAAGTAATCATATACAGGAGAAAAAAAGAAAAATATTCCGTCAACTCATAAAACACCTTGAGCTTACGCATGCGCCGTACGTCTTTAATGACAAACCAATGCGTTATAATTAAAGCTGTTCTGTTCATTTGAGAAGTGGCAATTAACAAAACGCATTAATTTCTAATCTAAGTAAGTTGGTAAGTGAAAGTTGTGTGTTGCGCACACGCACCAGATTTTTGTTTCCTTGGATACCAGAATGTCCTGGTACCCATTCCACTCTAACCTTATTATTCTCAGATAATTTGTTAAGTACAGTATGGCAGGCTTGAACGAACTTTGATTTAGTTGCATGATTTTTAATTGCTCCAATGACTGCTAGGCCGTCAGTAAAGTTGGATATCCTTCTATTGGTTACATTTTCAGTCAGAAGTTCTGAAGCACACTGGCTAATAGCTAGTACTTCTAATTGGAAGACTGTGGCATATTTTCCCAGTGAGATTGAAATACCATCTTTGGGTTTATCATTTCTCTAGATTCCCGCTCCAGATCCTGTTTGGGTGAACGAGCCATCCGTATAGCAGTTGATTCCTTTCTAATGTTTTTGTGGTTTCAACATATTGATATTTGATGTCCAGGAATTCACGAACTTGTAAGTCCAGAGTGCATGGATAACACTTGATCTTTTTCTTTTTCCCGAATATGTCCCAGTGTCCTCCCACAGTGTTAATTTTGGGGGAGTTGTTTTGCTTCACAAACCTATTAGCGGATTTCCATAGCTTGGGCCTCCACTTCTATCTGCAGTGGTGCTAAGTTTACTTCCATTGCGGCTTTTAGAGTACTTTTCATTGAACCTGTTATCATGAGGCTTGCTTGCCTCAAGCCTCTGTAGTTTACCTCACAGAGTTTTATTATTTCTTACTCCTGCTTTGTGCCACCAAAGTAGGGCTGGGTATTAAATCATTGGTCTTATTGCAGTTATATACAGCCCTCATTTTCTACCTATTGCTCTTTTGCAGCCCCATAGACATTTTAGGGGCTATGTTGGTCATAATTTCTACGTGTTTGGACCAGTTTAGTTTATGGTCAGCATGACACCTGGTTTGGGAAGATTATTAGTATACTGAAGAAAAGTGCGTTTTGGTATTATCTGTACAATTCAGTAAAGCTCAAATGGCTCTTGCTGTAATATACATCAGAGATATATAATTCAAATTCATTTGAATAAAAGGATGATTAGATATATAATTATTACAACTGCAATAGGCAGGCGAGCCTTAGACAATTTTTGGACTACATATTCCAAAAGTTGTATTTTCGGAAGTATACCAGTATTCTTTCCAACGTGTGATATGTACTTCATATTAAATCTATAGTATTTATGCTCAAATTTTTAAATTTAATGATTTATAATTTTTAGGGGCCTCGAGAAGAGCCAACATGTTTTATTAACACATGGCGATTGTATAGAAAAGGTAGCTGAATCTTTTAAAGCGGTAGCTCATTCTAATAATATCATTGCTGGTATTGCAAATGATAAGTTAAGACTTTATGGCCTCCAATTTCATCCAGAGGTTTGTTATATTTCATTTTAATTATAAAAAATATTAGTTTGTAATTTATCTATAGCTGTACTAAAGGTTTATGGATAGTTTTGAATGGGGATATATTGTGGTAAGTGCACTTGATGTGAGAAATAAGAATTAATGTTACAGTATCCCTTCAATGCTTGCTTATTGCCTTATATTGTTGGTTCTGCTTAACTTTCTCCTGGTGCACAGCCCCAGACTCTACATACAGCCTTAGCCTTCAGTTGTGCAACCTATAGTTGCTCTGAACTATATCGATGTTTAGATTGCAAGCTTTAAAGTCAACTCAATTATTTTTAGTGCCTCCACACTTCTTAATCAGATTCAAATTTTATTTTAAATTAAGTTTAAATAGCTAAATTAACACATTCCGTACAGATCAGGAGCAAGTAATTACTGACCCACTGGTGGGTCCTTCCATACTGAACATGTTAATATGTTGCGGTAGATTTTCCAATTTATAGTTTATAGTCCTTGTATGATCCTGTATGGGAAAAGATCCAGATATTGGAGTATGAATGAATAAATGACTAGGAAAAAAAAGTTGGATAATTGCACTTTGTTTATTATTATGATAAACTTCAAATTTATATAGAAATATTTTTCGTCTTAAAGTTGTTTATTTCTTTCTTTTTTCAATATTTCTTCAGGCATTGTGTCTTCTAGTAGGTTGTGGGCCTGTCACATGTTCGTTCCTAGGTTAGATGTGTTAACATTCTCTCTATGCCGTATCTGAAAAAGGTATATAAGGATAATTCATGATTGAATCATCTATAGACTCGTTGGACTGTTTGAATAATTTTTATACCATAATAATGACAATATCGCCTTAATTTAAGACTAAGTAAACACATCATAGTTTTTTATTTTGTTTTTCTGTTGGCGCATCAGGCCTAATGAGACCTTTGGCCACGCAGTATGGTCTTCTTACAGATATTTGTGTTGCTTGTGGGAGCGCAGACAGCCTGGAAGGGGTAGCCCAAACCTCACGTTGCTACAGGCCATGGTAACCATGGTGCAGCGACAGACTGCCCATAGCTCCATAACCAATCCCATTGGGGCCAATTTGGCAGTGTCCTTCCCACCAATGGTGTCACCTCTCTCGGGTCTAGGACAGTGACAAATTGGTCTAGGTCCAAGTATTATGGTAGCTAACTTAAAAGATGGAATAGTTTTTATGTAAATTATTGGCCTCAATATTTCTTTTATTGCAAATAAAGTGCTTATCAACAATTAAGTGTGATTATTTTTAAGTCCTATAAATTTCCAACAGATGAAGGTTTAAGTTGATTTATTGACTTAGCACTTCATTATCTTTCAATATTTAGGGTGGATAAGCATCCGGTTTTTTTTTTTTTTTTTTTTTTTTTTTTTTTTTTTTTTTTTTTTTTTTTTTTTTTTTTTTTTTTTTTTTTTTTTTTTTTTTTCCATGGGCCTTATGTGTCATGTGTGGGGAAAAAATTGAATCTATTTGTTTTAGCAAAAGACCGGTTAACCAAAATCATAAAAAAATATAAATGATTATTATAAAAAGTTATAATTTAACATTATCTATCTCATTCATAAAATTAAATTTTTATGTTTTGATAAGGAGTACTGTAAGAAAATGCAGCGTAGTTTGAGGTTCCTCATGCTCGCTTTTCATAACTTTTTTCAGGAAGAAATATATACGATATCTCATATCAACATGTGTTATATTCTGAATTAAATTAATATGTATTATCGCAAAAGGTTAATTTGGTACATTTTTGCTGTCTATTTGTGATTGTACTAAAGCCTATTCCAATTACATATATTGGACACCTGGACAGCCACTTGGACACCTTTATTAGATGCAAAAGGTTTCGTTTCAATAGGTCCATCCATCTCGAAGTAATTGGTGAACGTAAATAGAAAAGAAAAAAAAGGCACATACGTATCGAATTGAGTAACCTCCTCTTTAGGAATCGGTTAAGAAGTTATGAATTAACATTATCTCTTTCATAAAATTAAATTTTTATGTTTTGATTGGTAGTACTGTAATAACATGCAGCATGGTTTGAGGTTCCTCATGCTCGCTTTTCGTAACCTTTTTCAGACAAAACTATATATGACATCTCATATCATCATGTGTTATATTCTGCATTAAATTAATACATATTAGGCAAAAGATTAATTTGGTACTTTATTGCTGTCTATTGTGATCGTAATAAACCCTATTCCAATTATATTATTTATTAGTTCCTTTTACTTTTGTGTTATTTATATTTAATCTCACCTCTTCTGAAATAATCCAGTAAGTGCTAAATGAATCCATCATTAATACTTATTATAGTCAAATATGAGATGTAAAGAATAAAAACTTTAAACCTTCTAAGTTCTTTACCAAACAATTTTAAATTTGGCGTTAAGTTCTATTTTAAATCCTATTGGTTTTTAAATTAGCTAAAACGTTTTTAAATTTTGATTTGACTGTATTAAAAAAGAATAGTGTATAATTAATCCAACGCCTTATAGATGCTGAGTGACAGCAACACCTGGCCTGCTCGTAATATATAGATGATTGATAGTGGGATATTGCTCTGGTAACCATAACTATCAGTTCAAATTTTCTTGTTTTTTTTTACTTAAAAAACATATTTATTGGACTATTATTAGCAAATGGACAGAAATATTTTTTTTTTTAGCAGACTATTCAGTAATATTTTTACAGGGATAAATTTTATGGTTAAAGCCACGATGAGGCTGCTGTCTATAGAAAGATATGTCTAGTTTTCATGATTCTTTTTGTTGAGAATGTGAAGAGCTTCCACTTTTAGACTTACATATTGACAAAAAAAAAATCAATAGGTTCTGAGTTATGCACAAATAAAGTAATCCTTTATTCGATCCTCTTTCTCTGGCATTTTATGTGGGATTTGACCATTCTTTTCTTTCTAGAATGGAAATAAATCTTTAAAATGAACCTCATTCATCGAATATGAACTAGTATTAAAAAAATTATGGTATACCAACAAAAAAAAACTCTGTTTAGAAATAATCTACACAGAAGATATTCTGAAATTATTACTTAGGTACACTCAAATTATTAATTATAATTTTTTTTATGTATATAAATTTCTAAAAATGCCTACTTATTTCTGTCATTTGAAAAATTGTAAAAGTGGTTATATACATTTGTGTGTTAGGAGAAAAAGAAATGCTTTATATCAACTAAAAGCAGTGCTGCCCAAATACACTGGGTTGCTATATAACACAGCGTATCAATCAATATTCAAGTACATGCATATCTACAACTAAAATACATTCTTACATTTTATTTTTTATTTACTAAAATTCATATTGTTATGCTTTATTTTAGTTTTAGCTTGAGGTTCATAAAATATGAATCCATTTTTTATTTTTTATATACAGTACAGATTATGGAAGAATCTGTATAATAATCTATATTATATAATCTATAATTGCATAACATATAGTTATAGGATATCTATAATACATATAATCTATATATCTTTTTTTTTTTTTTTTAGTTGATTACCTGTTTAGATTTTATTTTCTTCTTCTGTTCAAAAAGTAATGTTCTCTTTTTGTTAACAAAAATATCAATTATGTTTAGGTTGACCTAACTGCGAATGGTAAAGCAATGCTTCATTCTTTTTTATTTGATGTATCTGGATGCACTCCCAACTTTACAATGAAAAGCAGAGAAGCTGAATGTATAAAATACATCCAAGAAGCAGTCGGTAAAAATAAAGTTCTAGTAAGTTATAATCGTTTATTATTGTTTAGTATAATTTGTTTAAAATATTTTAAAATTGCAATAATACGATCAAAAATATTTTGTTTTTAGCTACTAGTTAGCGGTGGAGTCGATTCTACGGTATGTGCCGCTCTTCTTCATAAGGCCCTACCAAGAGAACAAGTGATAGCAGTTCACATCGACAATGGTTTTATGAGAAAAGGTGAAAGTCTGAAGGTTGAGCAGTCTCTAAGAAAACTTGGTATTGACCTCAAAGGTTAGTTGTATTTGATAAAATTATTTTTCTTTAATTATTTTTAAATTTTGAAAACAACCATACTATTGCTTAGTTCTGAATTTGTTAGGCTCATTCTCTCTCTGAGAGAGAAGGAACCTAACATACAACAAAGATTAAATGGATTTAGACAAGTTAATTCTCTCCACTGAGTCGAGAAAATGGGGTGCGCTAAGGTTCCTAGCAAGAAGACCAAATTATTGTGTTGGATAATCGATATGAAGCAATATTAAGAATTTTTTTTTTAGGAATTAATTTATCTTTTCCAGAAATATAAAATTATCTTTTCGTCTGCTCTGCTTTAATTATGGAGACAACAATTAAATTACCCCTATACACATTTTGTATATATTGACCCCTGGCCCAAAACACTCGTGTTGTGCTACGGTTTTTTAAAAATTTATTTTATATATTTTCTCTTTTATATATGTACAAACCCAATCATGTTAAATAACATTTTTGTTATTTAAGGGGATTGGAGGTTATTATTATTTTATTATATTTATTATTATATACTAAAACCGAATCCCTGCGAGCGAGTGTTACCCACCCCAGTGGAGTTTTGGTGAATTTTCATTATACTATTTTTTATATAACTAAAGGCACATTTGTCTGTCTACAAACATAATCTTGGTTTGTTATTTTAGTCGTTAATGCATCTAAGCAGTTCATGCATGGCACAACAACTATCCCTGGTGATAGGAATGAACCTACATCCCGCTCTTCCGTTACAAGAATGTTATGTATGACTGCCAGCCCTGAAGAAAAAAGGAAGATCATTGGTGATATCTTTGTTGAGGTATTTTTTATACTATATCATAATAAATTGTTCATTTATCATAAGAAAGATAAACAAAATTTAAATATAATAACCTTTACAAGATTTTAGAAAGTCCTTTTTTTTTTCTTTTTTTTATTCCCCGTCTAAAAATTAAAATAAAATAAAAACAAATATTTCTGTAGGTGGCAAATGAGGTGATTGCTGACCTTAAGTTAAGCGTTGATGAAGTCGTTTTAGCTCAAGGTACCTTGAGGCCTGATTTGATAGAATCGGCATCGCAGTTGGCCAGCGGTAAGGCCCATGCCATCAAGACTCACCATAATGACTCTCACCTCATACGAAGTCTGAGGGAGATGGGAAAAGTGGTTGAACCTCTGAAAGACTTTCACAAAGATGAAGTAAGCTGTTAGAGTTGCTTTGAATTTAGATTGAGTGTTGATCCAGGTTTATTATTAGTAAGTTTTGTTACTCAGGTTCGACAGCTAGGGCAGGATCTTGGTCTTCCTAATGAGATAGTGATGAGGCATCCGTTCCCAGGACCAGGTTTAGCGATTAGGGTTCTATGTGGGGATGAACCTTACCTCGAAAGAGATTTTTCAGAAACTCAAGTTCTAGTTAAAATTATAGTTGAATATGACCAAATGTTACAAAAGGTAAATATTTCATCTTATATATTTCCTAACTTATATAGTTTGAATAGTAAGAAAAAACTTAAAAATAAAATAGTGAGTAGCTGTGATCTTGGGTTAAGTTCATTAGAGATATTTTTTAGATACCTAATGTAAATATTATACTTGCTACTATCAGTTCTCATTACTTTATAAATAAAATATTAGTAAGTACAAGACAATATTTAACCTGTTAGCTTGTGGAGTGAGCAGCTGGGATTGAGACGGGTGTGCACCAACACCTGTTTCTGCTAGGCTGAATAAATAGTTGAGTAGAGGTATGAAGTAATGTAATGCAATATGATACATAATTAATAAATGACTAGGTAGCAATGAAGTAGGTATAAATTCACTGGGCTATGAACGGCAGTTGATTATAGATCATGCCATCTTGAAGTTCCCAAAGAAGCTAGAACTCCTTGTATCCCATAGAAGCTTTCCCCATCAAGCCATTGAAATGGATTCGTACAGTTAGGCTAAAAACAGCCTGAGCCACTTTGGTGGCTCGAGACTGATGTGCCCAAGGTGCACAAAGAAGAAGAAACGATAGTGCAGGAAAAGGATTAAAATTACTGTGTCGAAGTTTATTTCTGGTAAACATTATTTTTATTTTGTTTTCTATTTGCATTTTAAAATATAATTTGAGTTTTGTACTACTATCCAGAAATTTGTTTTATGGTCATTTTGTTGAGTAACAATCGAACCCAGATGACTTAATTGAGCTACTTTCTCATATGTGAATGACCCTATTGTGATCCTTTTGCCTTCTGATGTTGCTTCCCCAAACACATTTCGTCTTAGAGCTTTTCACTTCCAGTCCGAGTCACTTTGCTGGTTCGGTCAAGGCTAAAAATGCTTTGACCACAGCTGTTAGTGAACGACCAACAATATCTATGTCATCAGCAGAGGCCATAAGCTGATAAAGATGGTTGAACACAGTTCCTGTGGTCTAAAGACCTGTTCTTCTAAGGCCAGATTAAAAAGTAAACAGGCCAAAGCGTCTCCTTGTCTTATGCCTTTACCTAAGCTGAATTCTTTCGTCATTTCATTGTTGATTCGCACAACACATTGCACATTGTTCATTGTAAGTTTAATGAGCTTTACAAATTTGGCCGGTATTCCAAAGCATTTTAAGACATTGTACAGCTCATTTCTATTGACACTGTCTTACGCTGCCTTAAAGTCAATGAACAAATGGTGGGTTTTGATATTTTACTCATGCTCATACGCTAGAACCCCTCTCTTCAAAATAGTGCGAAAACTGAAGATCTGGTCAAAAGTTGATTTCATTTTCCTGAAACCACACAGGTATCGGCCTAAAATTTTCTCGCTTACGGCAACAACCTTTGAAAGAGAATATTGGAGAAGATCTTATAATGGTGATTCTGATAATCTTTTTAATACTAGGAAATGTGCTACTTTGTATTTTTTCCAATGCCCAATAGAAGTCAAATTACTTACTGGTACCAATTAAGTATGAATATTTTTTTCAGCAAATATTAATAAGAACTTGATATCCCTAATATTTTGTTTTATAAACATGCAATATTTGACTGTCTGCTTTAAAACCATCTTTTAAAATTTTTATAAGGTTTTTGAATTAAATGTAAAGTTTTAACTAATTTTTTTTTGTTTGAATTAAATTATAAATGTTTTAATACATCACTTGGCCTTAAATTTAATATTCCAAAAAAAAAAAAAAAAAAATTAAAAATTAAATAGTAAGTCCACATTATTAACTGGCATTTATACATTTTATAAAAATCAATCTATGTTCTGCCAGCTTCACAGATCTTTGAAAATAAAATTAATCACTGATGTTCAGCAGAATCACTAATAATGATTACCTGCAGGTCATAATATATATAATGCAATTTTCATCTGAATTATTAATTTTAATTTTTTATGTGTTGATTCAGTAGATTGCTTAAAGTGTGTGTTCTAGAACATTATGTAATAATAGTGTACATGTTGTAATAATATTTTTAATTGACAAACTCCATGCTGCGTTAATTCATTATTTTTTAAATCTAACTTCATTTAGTTTTGTTTTAGAACCATGCGCTGTTGAATAGAGTAGAAAATGCCACTGGTGAAGAAGAAAGAGTACAGCTGAGAAAAGTTTCTAGTAAACAGCATTTGGCTGCGACAGTTCTACCAATAAGAAGCGTTGGAGTACAGGTAAAGATTTAAACTTAGGATAAACAAGATGAGTTATTGAATAGTAGATTTTTTAAATTTTGATTATATCTGTATCTTCGAACAAATATGGATGACCAAAATTTCAAAATTGGATTTAACTGCCCAATGGACATCAGGACAAAATATAAATTAAATATCCGCCCAATGTGGGATATAATGACTATTAACTAGGGGAGGAGGATGGAAGGACATTTATCTGATTTGTTCTGTCATAAAGATTGAATTTATTTAATTTTTATGGTTTAATTTATTCTAGTATTTTATTAATATTATCTAGACTATTAATATCTAATTGTATATATCTATAGTATATAATAAATCATATCAATAGTATCAAATAGTATCTAAAAAAAAATATTGTTCCTGATAAAGGTCAAAGTTAAGACAATAAAATTAGGATAGTAGACTATCAGGATTTTCTGTTAAAACTTTTTCTTTATTTCTTTATTCCTAATCTTAAAGAAAACATTTGACCATTTCTCTAAATTATGACAATAAAGAATGATATACCAACATATATAAGCACAATAACTTCTTTCTTTCACATATCCATCATATTTTTATCAGCTATTATTTGTCCATATTTTCATATGATTGTCAATAAAGTGAAGGTAAAATAAATAAGTAAATTGAATGAAAAAAAAATCTGGTGCATGCGCGCCACACATAACTTTCACTTACCAACTTACTTAGATTAGAAATTAATGTGTTTTGTTAATTGCCACTACCTAAAGTTACACATTTTTCCTCATTCATTTCTTATTTTTGTTTTCATTTTCTCAAAAAAAAAAAAAATACAAATTTTTTTTTATTATTGATTAAAAGTATTTACATGTGATAATAAGTAAGTAAAAAGTGATAAGTCGTCTGATTTTATAATTCTCTATTTACTTGTTGAATATTTCATTTAGTTACTATGAAACAAATAATTTCCATTAAATGAACAGAAGGTGTACTCCGCATGAGTGGGCTCAACGTGTTTTATGAGTTGACTGAATATTTATCTTTTTTTCTCCTCTCTATGTTTACTTGATTTTTATCATATCTCATATTTAGCCATTTTTTATTTTTAGGCGAAACGAGAGATAGATAATTTCTTCTTATAAACACATACAAAGGTACTTTATAGGAAAACACAAAAAGCCCCTTCCCCATTTAAGCCCCCTAAGAACATTTTAATACAATAAAGCTTACCTGGTATTAAAGAACAACTAATTTTCATTAAACACGACGAATTTGATGAAAATCGTTAAAGCCGTATTTGAGATAATCGAAAAAAAGGTAAAAATTGGTAAAAAAATTATGAAATAAAGTGCTCCCTCCGTTTGACCAATTTCGATTAAATTTTGGCTATCACATCTTTGGCATATACATACATCAAATACCCAGTTTGATCAAAATCGTTAAAACCGTTTTTGAGTAAATAAAAAAAACACGTGAAAATGATACAAAATATATTGAGTAAAGTCCTTCCTCCGGTTGATCAATTTTGATGAAATTTTTACAGTCATATCTCGGGCATATACAAACATCAAATACCCAGTTTGATCAAAATTTTTAAAGCCGCTTTTGAGTAAATAAAAAAAACACGAAAAAATGATATAAAATTTATTAAATCCGGTTGATCAATTTTGATGAAATTTTTACAGTCATATCTCGGGCATATTAATACATCAAATACTCAGTTTAATCAAAATCGTTAGCCGTTTTTGAGAAAATCGAAAGAACGTAAAAAGTTTTTAAATAAAATACCCCCTCCCTTTGACCAATTTCGATGAAATTTTTGCTGTCACATCGTGGGCATATACATACACTAAATACCAAATTTCAGCAAATTTCAGGTTCGCACGGTTTATAGTTTTTGAGCTAGTCTGTTCACACACACACAGACCATTTCGCGGGACTTGGTTATTTCGACTCAGGGGACCCCAAAATGTGTATTTCCGTTTAAAACCGGAAGTCGAAAATTTTCACGATCGCAATACTTCCACTTACTATATATTTCATACATAGGTAAGTGAAAGTAAAAAAATTTATGCAAAAGTTCATAACATATTTTACATAGTTTAGAAAACATTTAACTGGGAGGGCATGCTGTTACAAAAAAATAAAGCTTGCATGAATAAGTTGGACAGCTTCCATCAATAAAAAAAAAAAAAATACTAGCTATGATTTTCGCAGATGGTGAAGTGTTAATGATAAAGCAACATATGAAGCATGGAAACGCATAAGGGTATAAGTGCCAAAAAATATTTACAATTTTTTTTTATTGCCAAATTGTTATGTGTCAAAACCAATCTTCAGAAATGGATATAATTAAATTTTAGTTGTTAGTAGTTCATTGAACTTTTGATAGATAGCATGGGTGTAAGCGCCGAATGTAGTTCACCTAGTGGGTATAAGCCATATCATCTCTGGAAAATTTTCTTAAAGGCACTTATACCCTTTTGCATTTTCATGCTTCATATATGTTACTATGACTCTCCAGTCAAAGTCTCTCATTCATTTCAGTAACTGGCAGGATGAAAATTAGCCTTTAAGAATTGGAATGTGACTGGCTGACCATTTGGTTTTTAATTTTTTATCCTAAATTTTAATATTAAAATTTATTAAGTGAAAATTGTATAGTGAAAACACAAAAGTGAGGGAACTGAAATATTTGTTAAAAGGATATTACGAAAAGTATATATACTCAACATATTTATGTATATTAGAACATGTTTTGTTTATTATGAAAAGCACAATCTTTTTGTATTAACAAAAACTATTTTAGTTTTAAGCAAAAAAACAAACACGTTTAGTACATAGTAGGGTAATTATTGACACCCTTAAGACTATGTTTCTGTGGTGAAATTAAAAAAAAAAATTTATGAAGGGATCAAATTGAAACTTCCTCTAGCTCCTCTTTATCTATCCTTATAAAGACTCAAGAGTTTTTTTGGGTTAAAAGTTCAATAGTTTTACTATATGGCAATATTTATAGTAAAAAGTGCAAAAACTAGTTATTGACACCCTGTGGATTTAATTGTGAAATCTTCCCTATGGTTAGTTTGCTAAACACTTACTTCATAGATGACTTAAAGGATCCTTCAAACATTCGATCCATGTCTATCTTAAATTAAATTAGGACTTGTTTACTTATTTCTGTAAGTTAAAGTTGGGTTGTCAATAACTGTCTGGTTTACCCTAGTTTGTGGGGACCACTTTATTATTTCCTGTTAACCGATATATCGTCTCAAGCGTTTTCGTGTTAAACATGTTTCGCTTTATTTATCTTATATTTATACGCTTATTTATCTTATATTTATACGCTTATTTATATTATATTTATACGCTATATTTATTTATTTATCTTCAGCTCTCTCAAGGGAGCTCTTTCTGTTTGATTAGTTTTTAGTGATTAGTTATTTAATTTATGTTTGTAGGGTGATTGCCGGAGTTACAGCTACGTCGTCGGAATCTCATGTGAAAAGGAACCAGATTGGGTTGATTTAGTAGTTTTATCGAAATTAATCCCTCGAGTTTGTCATAATGTTAATAGGGTGTGTTACATAGCTGGAGGTTTGGTTAAGGACCCTGTACAAGATATCACTCCAACGTTCCTTACGACCCAAGTCCTTGCCACTGTTCGGCAAGCTGACCATCTTGTTTCTCAGGTAAGTTTAGTTGAAAAATGTTTATGAAAAATAATAATAAATAATCCTTGCTGTATATTGTTCTTTGTAGATTAAAAAAAAATTAATAGATAAATAATTATGAACTTCTAAAACCAACAAAATCCTATAAGTTCTTAATCTGTAGGTCACTGTAAGAAATGGATTCTGTTGCTTTTGGAATTCTGGTTTTTTATTTGCTGTAGGTTCAATTTTTCTTTGAGAAATTGTCATTTATAAACTTTTAAAATATATTTTTTCTGATTTTGTTGACAGATACTGTATAGCAGTGACTGTATGTCAAAAATATCTCAGATGCCGGTGATCTTACTGCCGCTGCACTTCGATAGGGATGCGGCTCTAAGGGCCCCCTCCTGTCAAAGGTCTGTTGTACTTAGGCCTTTTATCACGCAAGATTTTATGACCGGAATCCCTGCTATTCCAGGCATTCATCTCCCGTTAGATGTGAGTATTATTTTCAACCATTTATATTATAATAATCTAAGATTGAACCATGTTATTTCTTCTTGGAGCAGAAGGAAAGAAGAGGTATGAATCATATGCATTTGTCTCAGTAATAGACCAACCTGTTCTGAAAATCATTAAATATTTCCAATTATTGGTTAGTGGATAATAGGGAATGGAACAGGTTTAACTCTATAGACTTAATGCAGTAAACTCCTGATTATCCACCAAATAGGGTGGCACAACTGCCACGAATAATCTGCAAAATGACAAAAAAAGCTTAAATACAAAAAATTAGGTTTTTCGTTTTATACATAACTTTAAATAAAGTTATAACTTTAAATTATAACGCAGTGCAATCATTTTTACAGTGGAAATAATTAATTAATCATAACGATTAAGAAGACAATCTGTCTATTTTTATTAAATATTTTATATTTTAAAAATTTCTGTGTATATTTTATTTATTACGTGGTGTATTTTATCTTATTCATTTTTTAATACTAATATAGCTTAAAAAAAAATATTAACATTACTTCTCTAATTATAGCCAATTCTATTTATCCACTATTTGGCTTACAGAATGCTGAAAAAAAAAAAAAAAAAAATCAATTTGTATACTTATACAATATTATTTTTCTGGACAGTCTCGCTTAAGGGTCTTAATAGTATTTGATTACTGTTAAATTTGATAAAGATTCCACTGATTTCCAAAGCTTAAGTGAGCTGTGTTTTCTCCTACCGGTTCATTCTCACCTCCAAATTTATTATATTTTTTCGAAGACAAACTCTTATACTCCATTAATTTCTCTGTCCGATCTTCCTGACTGACCTTCCATCGATCTTAACCTCTTGGTATTCTCAAAGGATAATTTTTCTGATTTCTAGTTAGCCTTTTATATATTTTGATTTGTCCGTTATCTTTCCTAAGTGGGCGAGAATCGCAGCAATATTTTCGTGCATATTGCTGCTAGGTACTCCGACGATTGAGGGACTACTTTAAAACTTAAGTAATAGCCACTTATTTTTGAGATGCTTAGCCTTCGAGTAGGAAATTCTGAAGCATTTATTATGAAAAATATTTTTGCAATGCGCGCAATACGGAAACGTTTTATTTTCTCTGCTGTCAGGCTGCTTATAATCTCTATAAAATTTATATTTTCATATAGTCTTAATTTTTAAATTTTAATGGATATCAGATATGGCATTTATCAAAGCTCTACAACACCTCTCAAAGCTTCCCTTCCCTACCTATGCTGTAGAGTTTTTGAACTGCTCCACTGATCCTCTGACTTGAAGTCAGAGGAGCCGCTTTTTCTCAATCAATACTGTAATTATTTCCCTCCATCTATCTGCTGTAAAAGTCCCCCTTATTGGGCCTAAATTTTTTTGAATCTGTTATTTAAAAGATGCTTCACTTTTACCGAATGAGTGATTTTATATCTCTAATACTTTCAGGATCAAAATAGGTGTATTTGATAGAATTTTGATTATACATACCAACTTGGATACATAACTTTAGTTTAGAATTGCCTCTCCCTTAATAATCATCATGGGCCCTCTTTCTATTTGATTATTCCTTTCTTATCACGTATATATTTGTGTAAAACCCTTTCTTTTTTTTTAATATTGTTAGGAATTTTATTAATATTATTATTTTTTGTGTTACTCATTACATTTTTGATATTCTTGAGAAATGTCAATCTCGCATTGGTCAACACCAGTATCTTTCATTCATTTATTTATTTTTATATTTCTGTTTCTAGGTAGTACAAAAAATGATAGCTGATGTCGGAGCTATTCCCGGAATATCGAGGGTTTTATATGATCTTACAGCGAAGCCTCCTGGCACTACTGAATGGGAGTGAAGACACCATGTTGATGTTGTATTTCTTTTCTCTGTATATATTTGTGATCCTACATTTTTAACACCTTTAATTTCTCTCATTCTCAGTTTTATACATTAATTCTTATTTTGTATAAATAGAGGAAGATTAACGCGCTTTTACTTTTGTAATTTATTTTGAATCAGAACTTGAAAAGTTGAATCAAGGTTATTCATTGGCATTTCCCTTTAAGGGTTTGAGTCATATTTTTTTTACGAATGATTTGCCTGTTATGCCTCCTTGACCCAAACATCCTACTTTTGACATTGTTAAAAATGGCTTATAATCTCAGTCGAGTGTATATTAAATGTAAAGTCATTTTTTACTTTGAAAAAAGTAGAAAAAAATCATATTAAGTAAAAATTATGACAAGCCATTTTGACTAAATATCAGTGAATTTGTTATGAATTTGTCTCAAAATATTTGGGTATGTTGTTTCTACTTGGATTATAATGGACGAGGTTTCTCCCAGTTTTGAGGACTGTACTAAATGATGCCTTTTGTCCATCTATGTAAATATTTTGTGGTTTATTTTTTAATTTAATTTTTTGTTTTAATATGAAATTTAATATATGGTATCCATCAACCTGCCTTGTTAATTTTATTTGGTGTTTATATTATGAATTAAGAGACTTTTTTAAATCAAACATTATTTATAACTGGAAATTGATATATTTAAAGGAAAACGTGTAAATAAATAAGTTTTGTGATTCTTTTTCTTAAGTTTCTGGCAGAAAAACAATAAATCTGTAGTAAAGTTTTCTTTGTAAATATTTATGCTATTGAATTGAACCATTCTTGGTTTTACAAATTAGAGGTTCACATTTTATTGATAATTATGAGAATATTTAGCGACAATGGCAGAAATATATTTTCATAGATTAATTTTGTACTTTTTTTTAACAAATTAATTCCTTGTAAATTGATGAAATTCTATTGTTTGTAAAAATTTTGAAATATTATTTGTATGGAATTGAAGAAAAGAATTGAAATGATTGTGGTAGATATATTTTATATTTATTGAAAAATGAAACAGTTATTGATGCCGCAATTGGGTTTGAACTATATGGATTATGAAATAAAATTATTTATAGATTTTTATAATTTTATGTAATGCTTCAGTTTAATGTTTTTTCTTTCCTTTTTTATTTATTAATATTTGAATGCTTAATTTGGAAAAGAGATTTTATTTAGTAGGTAATTATCTGTTGTGAATAATTTATTTTAGGTTTTCAACTCGATTGAAAAATGAAATGGCTTTATTTAAAAAAATTTAAACTATAAATTTTTGAAAGGTTTAAAAGATACATTATTATTTTTAAATATTATTTTCGGTTCAGGTTTGATTTATTTGATTACTAGTTATTCAATTGCTTCCATTCCTGATTTTATTTCTTTAACTATTTTTAGGTTTTTTATTTGTCTGTTTCTATCTTTATCCATGTCATTTGAATTTTATATACTTTTTTATTTAATCAGAAAGGTGTGTCTGAATTTTAGTGGAATTTCTATCAGTGACAGGTAATAACTTAAGCTAGCTAATAACGACAACTAAGCTAAAATAAATAAAAATCTATCACTCAAACTAGATCTGGAACGAATTCGGTATTAATAACAATTTATCGATAATATAAACATAAATTAATAGGTCTTCTATATTGTTCCCTCTGCTTGTATTTATTTTCCTCTCAATATTGGAGCTATGTTATTACAGTATTAATTATTTACTAGTTTAATATACTTACCATATTTACTATTTTATTTTATTATGGAGTACTATAAAAACAGTATGTTATATTTTGCTTGATAATAGTGAAGTGTTCGAATATTATTCAAGTAGGAACATTGAAATATATATTATCTATTACACCAACTCACCACTCAAGAAATTAAATTAATTGATGTATGATTCCCCTAAAGAAATGTCTTCATGGTATATAGTTAGATATTGGAATTGTTATTTTTTTTTAATAAAGAATTTATTAGTTTTCTCACTCGGTATTAGAAATTAGAAAAGAATTTTGGTTGCCCCGAACCCTTTATTTACTCTATAGTGTTGAGAATGGCATGTTGGCGTATGAATCATCACGTTGTGATGAATGAATGGATGGAAAGACTAATTGATGAAATGTCGGTTGCCAATATCCAGGGTTTTTTCCTATTGTACAGGTACACTGCCTGGTGAAACTAATTAAAAATCTGATGAAATTTATGAAAATTAAACAATATTGTTTTGGAAATTGAGCAAAATTTGTATGGCTTACATCTTATTCGAAAAAAAACTCATCTTCTTTCTGTGATAGTGAGAGCAATTTTTACATGAATTGGAATGTTTTCAGTTTATGTTAAGCAGTTAAGAATAGTTAAAATACTTTTACGAAGTTTAAAATAAAATTATTTGACTAGGATAGGTAAGATGCGTTTTAAATTAAGCTACTGCCTTTTTGTTGCTTATTCGGTACTAACTTTGTAAATATCTCCTAAATCATTACAAACTTAGAAAACAAGTATACTTTTTATTTTACAACAAATTTATATTACCTAATGAATTGATGCATACATTCTTATTGAGGATTACTGTTTAAGCCACTGAAATGAAATAAGTGTCAAGGAAAACAAAATAAGAATCGCAAACACTGTATACCGTTTGGAAATTTGCATCAGTAATTGTAATATCCAATGAAACCATCAGGATTGAATGGAATAAAACTGATGTGAAAGGTAATGTACTATGGGACAGCATATAAACAGAAGGGAACCAGTGTGAGTATAATCAAGCTGGTAGTAAAGTGCAAGCTTTCAAATATTATTTTTAAAAATCTGATTTTATTATCTCTTCTCTATTAACAACTAAAGATAACTATTATATCAAAAGATTGGCTGAAAATTAATGCTATTGTGGTTTGATCATTTTTTTTTTTAAACATCACAATCTATTCCTTTTTTTTCTATTTTCTATTGTATAAATGTACATGATCTGGAGGAAGTTTAACTGATAACATCCCTGCCTTTTCAAACCACCTCCTATTATATTTGTATTTTATGGATTGGTTTTCTTCTGCTAAATGCTGTCCAATTTATGCAGCAAAATTAGAAAAAAATTAAAAAAACGGACAATCATGAAGAACATGAATAGAACATTTCATGACTCAACATTATCTATCAACTTTAGAACAATAATTTATAAATGAAAATCAGCAGAATAAGTATTTCATAGAATTTGCTAAATATTTAAAAACCAACACTGTTTTAATATCATTTATAAACAAGTTATTAAAGTCCAACTATGTGATTAATATTTAAAAAGCGCATATATAAATTAATGAAATCTATATATATACATTTATTTATGACTGGTTGTCTGTAATGATGAAGATTAAATAATAATGTAATAAAAGATTAAATATTTTAAATTTCAATCATGATTGTATGATAAATTAAAAAACCTTTTTTATTTAGATATCAGTTATTATGTAAGAAACAAAATATTTTTACGTTTCATATGAATAATAGGCTTTTTATACCTGCTCACTTTTTTTTTATGCCGAAATAATACATTTTCATAAAATAACAATTTCTATTTTATTAGATGCATATTTAATTTTTTACATATTTTTCTTTTGCAATTTATAATTTAACATTTTATTTTATTTATTTATTTTAAAATAAAAGAGAAATGTATAAAAAGCTATGGTTTCGTAAATATGAAAATTTGCAAGTATTTTAACTCTGAAATAGGTTTTTGGTGCGCATATATAAAAACAAGAAGAGCCACTGGGTTTATGTCTTCCTCATGCCTATCAAGCCAAGTTATTGTTTTTAGTTTGTATCACTGTTATCCCATTCGTTGGTTGTTGGTAAATACTGATATTTGTGAATTAAAAAATTAAAAAGAAAAAAAAATTTAACTCGGATTAATGAAACAAATTAAATTGAAATAGACATATTGAAAAAATTATGATTGACTACTCCTTTTTTATTTTAATGTTCACTTACTCTACTGCAACATGCGATTTTAACTATCAAAAATTTTTGAAATACTTCATTACAAATATAGAATATATTTACATGCATTTTAGATGATTACTTAACATTTTATTTAATGAGCAGTGATGTAATAATATATAAGCTTTGGATAAATAAATATGTTAACTCAGCAACGAATTTAACTCAGAAAAAAAAAAATCTGGTGCGTGCGCGCAACACACAACTTTCACTTACCAACTTACTTAGATTAGAAATTGACGTGTTTTGCTAATAATCATTTCCCAAAGTCACACATTTTTCTACATTCATATCTTATTTTTGTTAATCGTTAAAGCCGTTTTTGAGTAAATAAAAAAACCTGTGAAAATGATACAAAATTTATTAAGTAAAGTCCCCCCTCCCGTTGATCAATTTTGATGAAATTTTTACAGTCATATTTCGGGCATATAAACACATCAAATACCAAGTTTGATCAAAATCGTTAAAACCGTTTTTGAGTAAATAAAAAAAAACACGTGAAAACGATTCCAAATTTAGTAAGTAAAGTCCCCTCTCCGGTTGATCAATTGTGATGAAATGTTGGTTATCACATCTTTGGCATATAAATACATTAAATACCAAGTTTGATCAAAATCGTTAAAACCGTTTTTGAGTAAATAAAAAAAACATGTGAAAATGATACAAAATTTATTAAGTAAAGTCCCCCCTCCGGTTGATCAATTTTGATGAAATTTTTACAGTCACATCTCGGGCATATTATTACATCAAATACTCAGTTTAATCAAAATCGTTAGAGCCGTTTTTGAGAAAATCGAAAAAAACGTAAAAAGTTATTAAATAAAGTACCCCCTCCCTTTGAGCAATTTTGATGAAATTTTTGCTGTCACATCGCGGGCATATACCTACACTAAATATCCAATTTCAGGTTCCCGCGGTTTATAGTTTTTGAGCTAGTCTGTTCACACACACACACACAGACACACAGACACACAGACACACAGACACACACACACACAGACCATTTCGTGGGACTTGGTCATTTGGACTCAGGGGACCCCAAAACGTGTATTTCCGTTGAAAACCGGAAGTCGAAATTTTTCACGATCGCAATACTTCCACTTACTATATATTACATATATAGGTAAGTAAAAGTAAAAAACGGTATTACAGCGATATATAAAAATTTGTTAATAATGATTATTTATTAAGATAATAAATTGAAGAACTGCCACAAGATAGCAGTACCTCCCGAGAAAGCTGAAAAATAATAGTTCCAAGCATTGCCACTAGATGTCAGCACAATCCAGACATGCCATAGAAAGAGGAACAACACGAGAAATATTTTATTTTGTATTAGGAGAGTAGGAAGCTATAGGAGCTCAACTAGTAGCTGTACTTGGTGCTGCTTTCTTGCGGCAGGTGTATGAAATACGAACGTAAACAAAACCTGCTAGTGAATACCTTTGGCCTTCTATTCTCCTATTACAAAATAAAAATTTTCGAGCTGGATTTCTCCTTCTCAAGGTGTGTTTGGACAGTACTGGCATCTAGTAATAATGTTTTGAACTATTATTTTTTCCTCTTCTCGAGAGGTGCTGCTACCTTGTGGCAATTATTCCAACTATGTATTATTTTGAAATATTGTGGAAACTGGCAAATTTTCAGTAATGGATCCAAAAAATTCTCGAGGGAGGGGGCGCACTATTTTTTTTTAAATTTTTATGTTTCATGAAGGTCATAATTTAAAATATTAGTGCATTGTTTCATTATAGGTTTTATTAAATACAATCCATTTTTCATTTAAGGAGTAAAAAAATTATTAAAAATAGCCCTTTTTATACAGGAATAGTAATACAATAGGTTAAATGATAATCAGGATTTTCAGTATATCATCATTCACCAGTATATCATTTATTGTCATCCTCTAGCATAGATACTCATATATTTGTTTTCTTTTACCCCTGATGAAGATCCACAAGTTGGATCGAAACGTTGACTTTCGAAAAAAAATTTCAAACTGAAAATCCTGATTATCATTTAACCTATCGTAAAGAATAATAGTTGACTATCTCTCACCTCCAGGAATAGTAATAGTTAATTGATGTTCTCACCTTAATCGCTCCTCCCCTGGATCCGCCACTTTATTATGTGTTTTATTGTTCTGAGTTGAAATAATTGCTGATTTAACTTATTTCTTCATCAGCAAGCTTCTTCTTCATATTTTTATTATTATATTACAATTTATTAAATAAATAAACTCTATCAGTAAAATATAAAATATTTAAGCGAGAGTGTTTAATTTAAATGTTTCTGAAATCATCACTATCACGGTCTACAAGTGCTCATGCAGAGAGATAGTTGAGAAAAACTGGAAAATAATTGAATAGGGGGAAAAAAAAAACGCTGAGAAAAATGTTATTAAGAGTTATACCAGACTTTCATTTGGCAGGTGATAAATATTCTTTTTCGGTATACACCCAGTTTTTTCAAACTCTTGCATGTCACCATGATGATGGCTAGGATATTGAAAAATAAATAACTTTAACGTAACATTAAATATTTTATTTTATTTTTACACAAGATAAAAGACTATAAAAGCAAAATAGATTGTAGTTTTCATTATGAAAATCAAAACCATTATTCATTTTCCTGAAAATAGAGTTGCTACCTAAGATTTCATTGCTAAGATAAATTTACAAACAATTACATTTATTTAATATATATGAACTATAATCAAAACTACTTCAATTGGAAAATTAATTTTATCGGTGCATATATTTTTTCAAATTTAACATTTGATGGAAATTGTTAGAAGTGCATTGAGAGACTACTTATAATAAATTTTCATCTATAGACATATATATCATAATTAATGCTTCACAGAATATATATATGGATAGAAAAAATATAAAATTTATTGAAGAATTATTTGTACTTATAATAACTAGTAATTAGTTTCTACTTTATTTGGCACACTAAATTTTTATGTAGGAAATTGACATTTTTTTTCTCATATTTTTAAAATAATTAAATATATTTACTTTACATATTTGCTTTATATACATTTGAATAAAGATCTTAGTTTTTTACAACCATTAAAAAAGTATAAATAATATATTCCCGATAAGGAGAAGATTCCAGTTTTAAGTTTTATGAAAATTATAGTAATATAGTGTATAGTTATTTTTTATATGAAAAAAATATATTATGATGGTTGATATGCTTCTTTTCTGACAGTTTGAGAGTGAGGTTTAGTTTACTATAGTTTGTGACACTATTGATTCTACATGAATGAGGTAAAACGTAAGTATTTCGAAGAAATGTTTTTTTGACTTAAACATATTAGTAATTATTATATACTATACTTAAGTTGGCATTTCATAGTATATCATTTATTTGTATTGGATAATATTATGTTTCGCTTTTAATTCTAATTTAGAATAAAAAATTCTTTCAGAAATTATTTATTTTTCTGACTTGCACTTACATAAAAACTCAACACAGATTATTCACTTCTTAATTGCTTTATGTCTTAAAATGTTAGTTTTTTTAAGTTGTATTGCTAAAAATTTAGCTTTTCAAACTTATTTAGAGATAAGGGGTTTTTTTAATTTTTAATTTTTCTATGTAAAAATTACTTGTATATACTTATTAAACATATACTTATTAAATATATACTTAATGGTATATATTTTTTTTATTGTTGTTCCCGATTCAGGAACGTGTCTTTTTAACAATTAATTAGACCAAAAATTGAACAAATAATTAATTTTATGATCATGTTGATTGTTTAAAAGCATATAAAATAAATTGAAATAAGGTTTTCAGACACCTGTAGTCTGTCACATTTTGTTTAAAAATGTCTATTAAATTGATTATAAAAAATCACGTTTTTCAGAAATTTATTTAATTTTTCTAGTTGTTCATATCCCTCTGTTATATTGTAAATATTCCAAATTTTAACATCCAAATATTTTATTAGGCTAAAAGCTTGTTTTTATAATGAATAACTTTTTAACAAACAGAGAATTTCAGAGCAGTGACATTTGACATACTGGATTTACACTAGAAATAGGATATCTAATAACAAATATTATAAGATTTATTAGAATAAAATTATAAATTATTTTTGATTACAAAAATAATAAAATTACAATAAATAAAAGCTTTCAAATATTTATACTGATAAATTTCATCAAGTTTTGCTAATAATTAAAGGATTTTACTAGCCCATTAAAAGAAAATATGAATAACGTTTCACTAATTGATTGGTGTGGAATAGTTTTCAAAATTTCATTACAGTGCTAATTGCAATGCTGTTAAACTAAATGTAAGCCTATCTTCAGCCTTATGGATCACTAAATAAAGACTTACGAGACGCTATAATAAATATAATATATTATAATTAAAATAAGCTGAATGAATATAAATCAAATTCAAATAGAGATAAAACATATCGCACGATGGGAAGAATCCTGATATATCTCAAAGAAGAAAACTTTTGGAAAATTATGTTTAGGCTCACCCTCGGTCACACATGTTTTCTTTTATTTTGTCTCTGTTTCCTAATGAATTTAAATTTCATATCTCTAATTTATACCCCAGCTAGAGCCCTCCAAGCTTTACCCACAATACAGTAGTAGAAATAATTCTTAAAAACAGGTTTTCGGACTTAAACCAATATTCTTCTCAGCCTGTGGCTGATTGCTCTTTTGGCAAACAAATATAAAGCTCACTCAATAAGTAAAAAACATTTTTCAATATACCTAGTTTCTTAAAATGGTTGAATATTAACAAAAAAAAATTATATTTCCTTATTCATAACAGCTTTAAATTTGTTTTAGTCTAACATTTGTTTAATTTTTAATTATTCAAAATAAGTTTATTCCATTGATAAATAGGCCAAATATTATTTTTTGGCTGTATTTAACCTGCGATCAGATTTTTTTAACGTGTTGACTATTCAAAAATTTAGTAATTAGGTTCTCCTTTTTTCTATTTATTTCATTTTTTTTATTGATCCAATATGTTTCATTTAATTGAATCCAAGTATATAGCATATAGTTATACCAAACTAAATAGTTTCCTTTTTGTCGAAAATAATCATTAAATTTTAAAAATCTAATATTTTGAAAAATAAAAAAGATGGACAGTTATACAATAATGCAGATTTAACATAAGAATTAGTCTAATATGATAAAAAATAACCTGTATGTTTTTCATTCACAAGAGCAGTGATTTTTAAAGTTGAGTTGATACTAATTAACTTTATTTTATTTTTAATACTAATTTCAAGAATCACATATACAGAATGGAGAAGAGTATAAAGAAAGACATATTAAGAGGTACCAGTTTTATCTTATATACACACCAAAATAAATACCATTCCTTGAATTTGTTTTCGGTTTCAATGCTTTCATGATCCCTGATGCATGTTTTTTGGGTAAGTATAATTTCCTCATAAAATAAAACTAATAAGATGCGTTAAGGAAATTATACCTCTAAAGAATTTAGTTTTCTCATATAAATTGGTTAAATCATCCTTTGAAAAGAAATAATATTAAAATATAACTCTTCTTTAATATTGGAATGGTAACTTTCAATTGAAATGTACTTATAAAAATATATTACAATAAAATACAAATCATGTATTTGGCACCAGAGCCTCACAGAATCTAAACTACAATGGACCCTTAAACAATACATAAATGAGGACTTAGTTATGGAAATTCATCGTAGAAATAATAAATAATCTAAGTGATATATTTCTTTAACAATCCTATTGATAGTAATAAATGCGGTTAAATATTTCCTCCATAAGGTCAATAAATAGACAATTTTTCTTGTTCTTGACTAGTTTTTCTTAGAATATAATAAGTTTGTAATTGCATCTAAAAACTAATCTAATAACTTAGTTTGATCACATATGAAATCACAAGAGTTTTTAAAAAATAAAATTTGAATCCTATCATCAGTAAATCACAGGTCAACATTCATCATAAATATTTAAAAAAAAAAAAATAATAAAATATAACTGGCCAAGTTATTTGAAAAAAAAAAAGGTATTTATCTCTTAACAGAAGAGCTTAATTATATATATATATATATATATATATATTATATAATTAATATATATATATATATATATATATATATATATATATATATATATATATAAAATCCAAGAATGTGTTTCTAAAAAGAAAATATTTTCAAAATTTGGCCAGAAATGGTATGGATATCTTTAGAATTAGTCTAGGTTTTTAATTCATTCATTTTTTACTTTTCATTAGTTGTTTATGCTTTAGTTTAAACCAAGCAATCTCAATGTGGAAAAATCCTTCAGTTGCAAAGGACAATATTGTAAAAATGGTACAGGTTAAAATCGACCATAAAAGAAACAACTTTGAAGTATAAGTCAGATAAATTGTTCCAAAAATTAATCCAGTCCAAAAAATTACAGCTAAATGAAGAGTGTTACATATTGGACGAGGCCATACTGATTCATTTGGCTGAGGTAAGAATTCGCCAGAGTTGTAAAATCTTTGTAATGTGTCTTCTTTGGCTCGCCAAATTCTGTTCAACCATTCTTTTACCGATTCAAAACTGGATGGTAATTCATTTATGGAATATCTGAAACCAGAAACAAAATTTTAAAATCTGAAAAGAATAAAACATAAATTGATTAACAACGATGTAAATTAAATTATTTTTTAGATGTTTCTCCACATTTATTTTATTATAAAAACTAAGGCCACATAACAGAGTTGGGCAAAACGCAATTTCAATTAGAATTACTGACCGATAGCTGTAATTTGGAATTGCAGAAATATGATTACTATTACTTATCACTGTTATTGTAATTGCATTTTATAAATTATTGTAATTGTAAATGTGGTTTGCTATTACAATTAATGGTTGAGTTAAGGTAATTCAATTACCATTAAAATTACATATTATTTTAACTGTTCTTCTACAATTCCATATAATTATATTTGAATTACAATAAGTTGGTAATTAAAAATATAAACAAAGCAAATGTAACCGAGTAGGACAAAAAATCACTATGTTAAGGAATATTTTTTATTAGGTAAATTCTGATCAGAAATAAATTGATTAATCAAATTTTTGTTTTTCTTTTTTTATAATTCTATTAATGTAACTACAAGCGCATGCAATTTTATTTGTATTTCGATTAAAATTACTCAGTGACAAGTAATTGTTATAGAGAGCCTCAATTACAAGCAAGGAATTGCAACTAATTAAGATATTACATTAATGTAACGTAAATACACACTTAATGAAAAGTGTTTTCAGTTTGATGGCTTTATAAATTTTTTTTTTTTCTGACTACAGAAAGTTTCATAATATAGAAAAAAACTTTATAGCACTTCAATATGAATGATATTCATAGTTTTGTTATCCCAGCAGAATTAGTATATAAAGATTTTCTCATTTAACTTGACAATGAAACTGATGCGACACTTAGCCCTGATAAAAAAAAAAGCCAGTCTTCCCTTAATTTGACTCCAATACGATTAAAAAACATTTTTCCGTAATTACTGATGTTTATTGTTATGGCTCCATTCCACAGCTTACAGCTTTTCTATTAATGGTATTTCTAATAAAAAAGCTTTTTTTTTTCAAATTGGACAAGATGTTTTTAAAATCAGTGTATTAAAACAAAAAATCTTGAGCTTTATCAAAATATAAAGACCTCTTAATTATGAAATGAACTTTATCTGGAAAAATTCCCTGTATCACATCTATCTCCGTTTCAGGCAGTGTGTCAGGATAACCAATCGTCAAATCGTAAACAGCATTTAGTTGGCCGACTAAAAAAAAGTTAATGTTAAAGGTTTACTAAAATAATATGATTGAAATAATTAAAAAAAAAAATTGTTAAAATTATGTTTAAAAATTTACTTGATTTCATTTTCTTCACTATATATGCAAATCCAGTTGTTTTAGGATGTAAAACATGGGTGTAATGTTGAAGATTATTTATATCTGCATAATGGTTACTCCTTGCAATGCTTTTCTTTGTTAAATCTGTCCCTTCAGGGAATATTAAGACCTAAAACGAATTAAAAAAACAAACCAAAAAAACAACATGAAATAATGAGAAATGTTATGGAATACAAATTTATTTAAGTGAACTGTTAAATATTCATAAATATTTTGAGTTCATAGATACAAATCTGATTTATTTAAATATTTAATTATGCATTAATTACTAATTAATATTAAATCATGTCAGCTATAAGATATAAAGGGATGCCATCTCGACCAGTTCCTGTACATAGATATTTATCAATACCAAATGAAGTCAAAAGAAGAAATAAATATTTTTTATGATGTATATAAGGGCAAAACCAGAAAAAAATCTAAACCTTTCAAATTCCATTTTAAAGCATAATAAAATCAGGGTAAGGCATACAATAGTCATTAGAAGAGCCAATGACTTGGAACCGAGTGTAGAAGAGCGTCCCCCACTTGAGGATTCTTGAGTCTAATGGTGGCGGTTCAATCCACCCAGGATGTGGTGAACCCACATAACAAATTGACCTTCCCACCCTGTTAGAATAGGATGGTTACACCTATTATAGAGTGCGACACTTAACTCACAAGGTACACAGATATACATTTTCAAAAACTAATTTTTATTTGAATTTGGCATATAATACCTGATAAGTATGATTTAAATCTTGAAGATATTCCAACATATTGGATACTAAGCGCTGATCATCCTCCCATCTTCTGTGAATGTAGAAGAATCCTGCCATTTGCATAACCCAACCTATCGGTTAAAATTAATCAGTGACACACTTATTATTGAAAACATCAAAAAATTAAAATTAAAAATTCTGGCTTCGAATATATTGCAAATTAATAAAAATGTAATGGTTTTACATTCTGTCTGCATTCTTCATTTCTCAAAAAAATTCTTAATGTGATTTTAATAACTTGAAATTTTTCACTTTTACTCTGCTCATGGCAATCTCGCAAATTTGGAATGCCAATAATTTCAAAATCAAATATCAAGTTTAAAATTTGAAATCACCGAAAGTATTATGCAAAAATGTTATTTTTACAACTGTATCTTATCTTGTTTTTTTTTGGTTAGTTTTTAATCATTTTCTCATGGGACGTTCCAAAATTATAAAAACACTTTATATTATTCTCAAGCGAATCGATGTCCCCAGTTTTTCTAGTAATAAAAACTATATGTTGAATCAATGGGTTAACCAATTAGCAATTTAGTCTATGTACAATGGAGATTACATTATTATGCTAATTATTTGCATGAGACCACAAATTTAAATTAATACAAAAAAGGATCACCTGCTCCTGGAACCCTCTTTATAGGAGATTTGAGAATAAACTTCAATCTGTGAGATGGTGGGGAGGTGCTATAATACATTGCACCCCAAAGGAAATTCCAATCCAACCTTGTTCGATGGTTCATGATCAGTATCGAGTGTTCCCAAGGCCTAATTTTATCACCACTTATGACGAACTCTGTCCCAAACAGAATCTCCATCAGTGCCTAAATAGTAAAATTATAATATTAAAAACTTGGTATACCTTATTTAAATAATAATGGCGAAAACCAATCATGAAAGTAATGTGACAGCCGAACAAGGAACAAGAATTATATACAACTAGCTGTATATCCCGGTTTCACCCGGGGAATTTCATTTTTCTAATAATTGTGAACAATACTATAAACAAAAAAAAAACAACAAATATAGCACTAATAGATTATTATTCTAAAGCTTTAGGATAAACTATATTTTTAGTTTTACCCTCTAGGGCTTATATAAAGAATATACTCAGAGATTGGCTGAAGTTATGTAATTTTAATATGGACAGGTGTTCGCACCAGGTATGAAAGAACCATTGAGCGTAATTTGGAGAATTTAGGACAAATGGTATGGATTTCTATAAAGAACAAACAAACAAACAAATAGAATTTCATCTTTATTTATATGGATTAGAGAATGAAATACTTATTGATAAATGTGTATCAATCAAACTATTGCATGGAATATATTTTCTTTTTAGTTCATAAGTAGATAAGAGATAATAACTTTAATTATTGAAGAAAATTTCTTGTAAAAATAATATAATTAGTAACTAGTGCAATTGTTAATTTCATAACTAACATGAAATATATGATTAGATATTCATGAAATATGTCAAAACAAGATAAACAACTGAAAATATTTCCTTTTGCAATATACACAATTTAAATATATATTTGCATTGGTATATGCAGGGTGAGAAGGAAGGATCAGGCCAAACTCCAGGAGTTTTAAATATTATTCGGATATTTTCATAATATATATTCAAATAAAATTCCATGCGTATATTACCATTTCAAACAAATAAAAATTGGGTGAGAGCATTGGAGTTTTTTAAAAATTATTTTCCTCTGCGTAATTCACTCTTGGATTTTGACCTGTTTCATCTCAATTCACTTTGTAAAATCTTGTTATTAAACTTTTTCCTATTGCCTTTCAGCATTGAGACGATTCAATCTAGGCTCTGTCTATTGCAAGTAATGTCAACTCCTGAAACATATTTCCTCTCGCTTGAACTATCCTTTTCTATCTAAGCCGAATTCTTTCTGAAGGTCTAAGGCCTAATGGTCTCGCCTGCATAACTTTCATGCGCCTCGATCAGGCAAACATGCCTTCTCAGCAGTCTTATCTAGGTTCTTTTTCAATGCTGTTTTCTGAAGCTCTATTCAGGTAACCTCTCATCAGTTTTCAGTTTATGATCCTAAGATAATTTATTGGTTTGTTTTAAATGAAATGTCTGATTTCAAGGTAAAGGGATTTTAGAAAAAATGAAAACAATATAATTTTATTCGAAGAATTTACCTTCTTTTTCTACGCATTTTTCCCAATTTTTTTAACCCAGAACTGAAAAACTCTGAGCTTTGAAGTAAAACAAAATCTGAAAACGCACTTTGGACTTCAGCATCATTTTCAAAAATTTTTTCTCTGACGAAGTTGTCTAAATTCCTGAACAGGTGATAATCTGTTGGAGACAAGTCTGGAGAATATGGTGGGTTCGGAAGAACTTCGTATTTATTTGTATTGATATTGTACAAATTATATGCACGGTAAGTTTTGAAACGTGGGGTCTAGCATTGTCGTGTAGGAGTATAGGACCCTTCCGATTTACCAAACCAAGTTGTTTTTTCAATAATTTTGCATGCATTTGGGCAATTTAATCACAGTAGATTGTAGAAGTAATGGTCTCACCTCTAGGCAAAAAGGAATAATGTACGATTCCAGCCATGGACCACCATACTGTAACCTTAAATTTTTTTTGTAAAAACTTGAAAAGCAAACAAACAGCGAATGGTTTGGGTGTTGAGTTTGAGTTGTGGGAACATTCCCTTCCCCAAACGCCTCGCAGATGTTTCTGGCATCCTCAGCTGCTGAATGGCCGAGTTTTAACTCATAAAAAGTTATTACACGAAAATTGTATGTTCCATGTTCATATTTGGAGGTATACTAAAAAGTGTGTAATTGATAGGGAAGCTAATATTTATAAAAGAAAAGTAGAGGATTAGTGACTGCTTAATTAAAATATGTAAACATTTGGAATTAAACAACAGAGACCTGCAATATCCTCTATATATTTCAAAAATTAGAAAAATCGGACATTTCATGTGAAACAATAATATGACAATATTTATTCATTATTCATCTGACAATGTTTCTTAATCCCCTTAATAACCCTCAGAAAGGTTGCTTTATTTTTTATTATATAAAGTAACACCATATCGAATACAGAAACCTAGTAGTATACAGTATGAAGGCAAATATCATAATGGATATATAAAATGTAACGGATCATGAAATTCTTTATCTAGTACTTACAACAGGATAAAGCTCCCAAACAGCAAATACAATGTCCATAGCATGCCTGTATAGACGGTTATCAATCAAAAGAAGAGGAAGCAGTGGACAGCAGATGGTCAGGAAACCACAAAATATGCTGGTGTAAAACAAAAAACAATAAACGATTCCTCTCCATGGGCTCCCCTTCATTGTGAAGTCTTGGAAAATAAGAAAGAGAAGTTTGTTAAGGTTGGTAATTATAATAGGTCCAACACACAGAAAGATAAATAAAATGTTACAAGAAATATTATGTAGCTTAAGTTTTAAAACGTATATGTATTTAAGTTTGTTGATTCAATGCTGAAAGTTACAGAATAGATGGACTGTCACATAGTCCACATAGACCACAAATTATTTTTCATTTCTTATGAAAGTATTTTTTGTATAAAATTGTTAATTATGTTTATATTTAATACTTCAATCAGAGTTGATATATAAGAGAAAAAAAAATAAGAAATTGTTTAAATTTATTTAAATGGTAAAGATGAATCTAATTTATTAATAATTTGAATTATTTTGCTTATTTATAATTGTAGGATTAAAGTATTGCTTTGAATTTGAAAATATGATGTTTTGAGACTGTAATTAATGTAACATTTGTATCTTTTTTCATTCAAAGAATTACTGTTCATCAGAATTAATTTTTTTTTTAAATTTTAATACTTTTTTATGATTAATTGAATGATTATTTTTATACATGAAATGCTAAAATTTCATTGAAATTATTTTCAGATGGGAAAAATGAGCATAAATGGATAATAACCAGTAATAACAATAAAGACAACTGGAATTTTTAATTTAGTGTTCATAAGTATTATAAAATTAAAATATTTATATGTGCAAATTTAAAAAAACAGACATTTTCTCATTTCCAGACAAAATCAAATGATAGGTAATTACAAATTTCCCTACATTACTATGTAAACAAAATGTGATTATTATTTTAAAATAACATTAAATAATTATATTTAAGTAGTTATTGAATCCAAATAAATTTTAAGAAACATTTATTCAATATAATTATTGGTTTATCTTGAATCAAATGAAATGTTCAAGCGTTTGCAACTACTTTTTTTTTTTCAATTCAGTGATCACTTGGATTTGATGAAAACAAACACAACAGGTAAAATAAGATGTGACTGAATACCTGAACAGGCTGGTTTAATTTGGAAGCAGTGTAGATCAAGAAGCAGGTTTGAATTTAAAACTTTGTTATATCATGAAATCCATAATTCGTCATTGTGAAGATAGCTATATCTTATGAGAATCACTCTCAGAATAGTTGATTCCATAATGCCTTCCTGTTGATCTTTTCCATTTCATGGTACATTTTAAATGAGGAATATAAAAATAAATATTGTAAAGTGGACAAAAAATAAATAATTATGTATGGTGCATTAAAATGACAGCCTAACTGAGAGGAGACATGTGATACTGAGCTGTGTAGCTTATTGATCCAGCAGCATCCCCCTGCTCACTCCCTCTCTCTCTCTGCAAGCTCTGGTATTGGCCAAATTCAAACTCCTTTCCACACAATGCTTCAAGCCTTGAAAGTGTTGATCTGATAATTCAATACTCTACCCCTCTTTCCCACGAATTACTTTTCCTTCATTTTAAAGGCTTCCTCAATTGGATCACGCCATACATACATTTTGCACACTGGCAGTTTAAAAACAAAAATATCTCTCATGAAATAATAATTGATTTGACCAATTTTTTACTTTGTTTAAAAACGATATTGGTTTAGAAATTTTAGACATATATATATATATATATATATATAATTTATATCTTGTTTGAAAGAAGACTGCCACAATTCAAACATGTTCACAGAGGAACCATTTGTTCTGATCATTATTACTATCTCTCAAAACTGCCTTAACTGCTCTCCAGTATCAAATGCTGGATTAAAAAAAATCTAACATTTGTCCAAAAGAAAGATAAAGTGATTTGAAGTCTTTCAAGTAAAAAAAAACACCAACGCTAAAATGAAAATTTTTGTACAGTGGTAATATTATTCCAAACGAGCGATATACATTAATAATTTTAAGTTAATATGTTTTTATTGAGGCTTTTTACATACAAATTCAACATTTAGGAATATTCAGGATCATTCTTAAATGTTTTCATAAATCATGTACATCATCATAACTGAAAAAAGTATTTATAGTTGTTTATTATATTAAAATAATTATTATATAATTGTATATTAATAAGATAATTAAATAATTATATGAAATATGTTCAATCACCTTAATTTTTTATTAACTTATTAGCAAATTTTAATAACAAATTTATAGATATAAACAAATAAATTTATAACTTCTTATAAATGAACAATAAAATAAAAGTTGTAGAAAATATTAATACCCATAAAAATAATTTAATTATTGGCTAGAATTGTTCAATAGATCTGAAGGAGTTTTATTTCGATTCGTTGAAAATATTGTTACTAATTATTTTTGATGTTTCGAATAAGATGTGTCGCATATAAAATAATGAATTCTTTTACATGCAGATATATACACACACACACACATATATATATATATATATATAAATATATATATATATATATATATAATTTTATACATAAAATTAAAAAAAGAAAGACATGAAATGAATATTTTTATTAACTAAGGCACATTAAAGATTAAAGATAAATAAATTCCTTAGAAAAAAAACAATGACAAAAAAAAAAAAAAAAAACAGCAAACAATGAGCTCTTTTTTTATGAGCAGAATTTTTTACCCTTGACACAAATCATTGTTCTTGCCTGCAATACATTAATTAAATGGAGAGAGTTTAACAGAGATTTTGGAGGAACAAAACTTTATTTTATTAACAGACAAGTCTACAAGAAACAAACTTAGCACAAAGATTATCACATGGCTTATTTGAGGTATTACATGTTTTATCCTTAAAAAAGAGCAAGGGAACATAAATGATGATGTTATGTTTATAAAAATATTCATAAAGAACAGATCCCTCCTGCATCCTTATATGTTGGATGCAGTGTATTTTTGTGTTTGTGGTAAAAAACATTAAATTTTTTTTATCAATGCTTATCTGTATATGTATGGTTGTCCTTCTATAAACCTAGAATTCCTGCAATTATAAACAACTATGAGTATTGGAGTTTTCATTTATTAAAGATTTCTATGAATTAATACTTTTCTAGTAACATTAAATTAATTGGAAAAATATTGGGGTCTAATGTTTTTTTTCTCCTAATTAAAATGGGTTGGCAACATATTTATTCATTTATATTACATTAATTAAAATATTTTATTTGGTTTATTTAGTTTCATGCGTAAGCAATTGAAATAATGGTGTCTTCTTTGGGCATTTTTCCAAAACTGATTTGTAATTATTGCACTCATCACCTGAAAAATGGTTATCATAAAAAATAGGAATCCTTAATTTTTGTCATAAATCAATAATTTTAAGACTTACTATTTCTCCAATTATCAGAAGGACAGTTCTGGAACAAAAATATTTGGAGTCAGTATATAATAGAGAGTAGCAATCACTCACATTATTTTATAAAACTTCAGAAACTTGTACAACCTCAAGAATTGTGAATATATACACTTTATAAACATGTTGGTAAAAATCATGTTCTTATGATACTTGAGTTAAAATGTTCAGTTCCTTATATCACATATGTTAGTTAAAACCCCTTGACTTAATCTTAACATAAAATCTCTATGGAATGATTTATTAGTATAATCTGCATTATTTATTTAGTTTGTGTATCAGCTGAATTGTTCATATCAATTATCAATGCAGGTTTGTATTGATTTAAAGTAATATTATTTAATTAAAAGGCTAATGATAAAATATTTTGAAATAATACTTAAAATATTTCATTATAGTTCTTGCAATTTGAAGAAAAACAGCTGATCTTTGAAATTATTCATGAATGCTACTGCTCCAAGATTTCCCATGAAAAAGAATTAAGTAGAGTATAGAAGTTGAATTTTGGGAGATAATCTTGGCGTTGAAGAGAGAACAATGACGACATCAACTCATCAACCATTTCTTATGAAACATAAATTCAGTATTAAGTATTGAATTCAAGTTCAAGAGTTGCAATAGTATTTAATTAAAAACTAGATATATTGTACATTTTTAAGCATTTTGTATAAAAACATAGTTACAATTAAATAAATTTTAATAGGGAATAAATTAAACTGTTATGACAGGGACAAAGAAGATTTCTGTGAATCCAGCCACATGTGAATATGATAATACATAAAATATTTTATAAGTTTTAAATAAGACCTTAAAATTAAAAAAATCCTACCAAAACTTTTTCTCGATGCACACATAGGAAAAGTTGAAGTGACCCACTTTTGCATTTCGATGATTCCTTTACAACATAATCTGAAATAATTTATCAATTAATAATATAAAATTATTAAGAATTTTTTTTATTGTGGTGTTTATAACAGCTACTAACCTTTTAAGAATAAAATATTTAAAAAATGTTTGATGTTATAAACATTACCTTTTTCAAGACAATTTCTTATCTTACTGATAGGTAAATTAACTAAATCAGGATCTAAGCCCTTTGTAATATTTGCAAGAATTTCCTCATAAGCAATCTTGTTTTCTTTATCCTATAAATTAAACTTTTATTTAAAAAAACTGATTTCAGTGACCATCAAAATTACTGATATTGTTTCACATGGTGCTTTAATTTAATTTATAATTCTATATTCCTTACCAAAAAATCAATGTTCATGAGTATGCATTCAAAGAAACACTGAAAAAAAAAAATAAAAAATAGAAATGTAAGTATTAATAAAATTTTAGACTTTTGGAATAACAACCATTAAAAAAAAAAATAAATTAGCCTACTTCCAGTGCACTCTCTAATCCTTCATATGTTGAAACTACAAAAAGAAAAAAGAGACATAGAACAGGAATAGGTAACTTTAAAATAATTTTTAAGCTAAAATAAAAATGTTTGTATTTTTATATATCTAGAGTTTCTTTATGCTGCTATGACCTACCTATTGATATCCTACAGATAAGTTAAAGAATTCCATTGTTAATGAAAATTTTCAATTTGTAAAAATAAAAGTTTAATCCTTTTAAGCCTGCTTTCCTCTCCAAATAAAATAAATTATACAGCAGATGAAAGCCTATATGCACATTCGTTAACAAACGAATATATTATTTCATGAATAAAAAATAATTCCATGGACCAAGAATATTGGCCTTAATGGGTAACAATGCGGTCCACTGATATAGAAATAAAGCAATGTGGTTCCTTGGGCCAGGGAGAACGTAAAAGTGGAGAAAGAACATGTGCTGGGACTGAACGTGTGATGTACTATGAATGCGTAAGGTGTGAAAGTTAAAAAAATAAAACTCAAAAGTATTTTTAAGAAAACTTATTCCTCATCCCAACGACCTACTGTCAACAAAAATCAATTAAGCCGAATATATTGTTTTATAATTTGGGCGTCTTAGGATTGATGTTATAGCTCTTCCAAAAAGATGTATTATAATCACACTATATTTTACAACTAACATAAAAATACAGGCATAAAAAAAAAAAAAAGAAGTGAATTATCTCATATTCTTATATTAATTAGAATATCTCACCATCAGAATCAATTAACACTGTAAGACATCTCTGATCTATAAGGGGCTCTTTAACGTATGGTTCACTATTTGATGTGCAGCAATCAGTATCCTTGAAAATAAGAAAATAACCTACAGTTGAGAATCGAAACATTTTTGAAGAATCATTTGAGGTGATTAAGGAAAAAAACACTCAATTATATGGTTGACTTTTACATATTAAGGCATATAAAACCTTGCATTGAGTAATAACTTTATTATAAATATGTCCCAGCAGGCACTCCAATCAATTTGCATTTGCAGTATTGCTATAATCACAGTCCATTGTTAACAAGAGTATACTGGGCATGCGGAAGAGTAGTCAACATGTTTTAAGTGCTTTTTGGAACATCCTTATAATAATGTTGCTGCTGCCATATTGGCTTATAAATAATAGAAATGTAAAACGTCTTTGTTGACTAGTCTAAATTTTCAAAACAATTCATTCATAAAACTTCTTTTTCAGTATGTATTATTTGGATGTCTCCTCAAGTCAAATCATTATAATTTTTAACAAAATTAATCATGATTTGTCCAATATAATACATAATACTATGAGGTCAGTATATATAAATATATATGTAATTTGTTTTATTAAAAAATAAGGTGAGAATTGAAATGATAATCACTACCTTAAGATGCATTGGTACATCACACTCTTCAGTTACTGTAGGGGCAGCTGATACTCCTGCCTACAATAAAAAAATATTAATATATTGGACGTACTTAGTATGGTGGACGTAGTTTGTATGATTTTTGTTGACAGTTAAAATAATTTATGATCATTAGTGGTATAAATTAAATAAACAAAGATAGGCTTTCTAAGAAATTCACAAGATGTAAATAAGATAGAAAAATGACAAGTGGGGCTATCATGTAGAAATATTATAGTTACAATAGAAATATGAAAGGAAAATTAATGTTAAACATGACAAGTTTATTATTATATTATAAACAGGACGTTCAATCGTGTTGTTGAGAATATAATAGGTTTTGAGGATGGGGAGGCAGCCCCGAAACGTCAACTATATGACATAGTAATGAAAATAAAGAAAATATATGGAAGATTAGTTGCTAAACCAGGATATAGCACCGAATTTGGGGGTCATGACCCCCCCCCCCCCCTATCTTATAATCATGTGGCTGGCAGCACTATTTTTGTATGAGATTATTACATTCTATTAAGGAGGACAGCAATCTAAACAACCAAAAGTTTTTTTGATTAGGGCATAGTAACAAACTAATTGCATTATTCATTTAAAACTACAAAAAATTGAAAAGCCATAATATATGAGGTCATGATCACCTCACCCCCCCTCCCCCCCCCCTGGATCCGCCCATGTGCTAAACCTTAAATAAATTATTTGGTCTTCCAACTAAATTAGAAATAAAAGAAAAATATAAGAAAATTATACGTATTTAAAAAATATTTTTATTTCCTGAAATAATCATGAAAAAAAAAAAAAATCATCTTTGAAATCTTCATAGTTTACAAGATATAATTCGAAAATTTATAAACTTCCTAAATTAAAGTTTTAGCTGTCAATAACTAATTATTGTAAAAGGCTTTTTAGGCATAAAAACTTAATTAATAAGAAAAATTAATTCCCTAATTATAAATAAAAAAAAATCCTCTGGTTCAGTTAGGCTTCTTATATTGCTTGAAAACTATTATTTTCCGAAAACTAAATGTATTAATTTCACAAAATTCATAGACGAGCGAAACTGTTGTAAAAAAAAACAAAAAACAAAACAAAAAAACAAGATTTGCATTGGTGCGTTCCTCAGGGCGTTTGTTGTAAAAATCTTTACAGTGTTTTTCCAGCGAGCTAATGGATTGTACCCCAAAGTCGCTACTTGCAGCTTGGTGGATTAGTCGAGCGTTGTCGCTTCGATTAGACGAAATCCCTAATTATTCCAATCTAAATCTAAACAAAATACAAAAGAAAAACTCCCATATACAACGAAGTTACTCCGTTTTCCAACGGCCAGTGTCCCGAGACGGAAACGTTTTTTCCTTTAATTTGAAAAATTTAGGAGAACAACTAGGAGATTCAATTAGTCTAAAGCTTCCGAAATTTGATGAATTCCCTCCTCAAAGTTGAGATGAGTAAAACCATAGAAATCATAAATATGATTCGACTAAGTGATATTGATTGTGGAGGTATTAAAGTAATTATTACCAAGGACGTCAACAAATTATTGAATTCAAGGTGAAAAAACTCCTCGCCAGAACATTTCAAAACAATGTAATACTAAAATATGATATTTTAGCTGACAGAACTCGGGCAAACAAAACATTATTTACAACGCTTCCAATAATGAAATACAACAACTTGTAATTGTGACGGTCAAACTCCACAAACTTTCAAACATATCTTATACGGCTGTCACAAGAACAGAAGATATATATGTATACAAAATTATTATCATGCAGGGGTTACATGGCCTACTCCTCAAAGCTAATTATTCGACAAAAATGAATCGGAATTACTCCATTTCTCAAAAATAATTAACCTACAATATTAACCCTAAAGAAGAGTATAAAATACTCTACGTATAAAACAATAAACGCTATCACCATCCATGTTGTGGTTTTTCTTTTTTAGTTATTACGTATTACTATTTTGAAATTACTTTTATAGCCTGGTTAACATGTACTTTGGGCCTTGCAAATATTTCCATTTTAATGAATTTTGGGATATTGTTTATGGGTACCCAAAAAAACTATTGTCGATTTTTCTAACAAAATTTCCTCATGGTTCTTCGGGGAGAGAAAAAATCCACCGCTTTTTCAGCTTCTTGCTAACTCATAAACCATTCATCGCGCATAAAATTGTTTTACGCAGTTAGTGTTTAGGCAAAATCGACAATTGTAACTACTTCAGCGAAAAAATTGATTTCGTTCATGTTCCAACGTCTGCAACTCGATGACGGCTAGTCTAAATAAAAATCGGTTACCGAAAAAGCTTGCAGAGCATAAAACTTGGCGTCGAATGATTTACACTAAGTTAAATATATTAAATATGTATAGTTATAACATTAATTATCAATAACGTACTAGTTATTAATTAATCGTAGTTAATGCAAAGAAGGAAGTATAGGATGGGATAACTGACCTCCTACAAAAAAGGTGAGATCTTGATTAACCTTGTATTGTGTTCAAAAGTTCATTACAACATTATACTTTATTTTTACTTACCTATAAACCTACCCATGCATGCGCAGTATGGCTTTAATGACAGACCATTGTTTATTAGTAAGTTGTCAACGTATTTTGAAACATAATCAAAATTATTTGTTTCCATGGTAACTAAATGAAGTTTTCACAACTAAATAAAGAATTATAAAATCGGACGGGATGGAGTATTATGCTTAAATTCTTTTATTATCACAAATAAAGCTTTTATTTATTAATAAAAAATACTTTAGAGAGTAAAAAAGCGCTCAGATTATTTATTTATTTAATTGTATTTAAGTTCAGACGATTAAGTTCCATAATAGATTGCTGAATGGAATAAAAGGTGGCTTTGTGTTTCGCAAAGGTTGTATTTACACCGAGCCGTAAATACACCTATCGATTCCCCTTCACGAAATATTTACAGCAGCAAAAAAAAAAAACAAAAAAAAAAACTCGACTGTCGATGAGATAAACAACAATAATGAGAGTTCATGAGAAGGACATAAACAATAATGAATCGACAAGTACTGAGAACTTTCAAGTTTTGCAATACAAGTTATAATACTCTATAACTTATGGAGGCAAACAAAAATAAATATTTACATGTGGAAAAATGCGTGAAGTTACTAAGTGGCGTTTACATATTTATCAAAACACGTCGGTATCTAATCCAAGTAGGTTGGTAAGTGAAAGTTGTGTGTTGAGCGCATAGCACCATATTTTTATTTTTACTTCTAATACATATGAAACCTGCAGTAGCAAACATATTTCGATTATGTAAGTAGCGATCCGTGTTTTCTACAATAATACACTTTTTGAGATCCCATTCAGATAACCATGTATGTAACCGCAAGTCCTGATCCTGATTGTGCATGTGAACAAATGGCTCACGAAAATAAACATGCGGAGAGTTATACAAATTTTGTTTGGTAAAGTCGTCTAAGCAGAGGTATTATTATCGTCTAAGCAGAGTATTATTCTTAATATGATTTAATTGATTTTTTTTTTGTTGCGATTTTATCGATAAAAACTACTTTGACTAAAGTAGTACTAGATATAGAACACAATCGAATGATCTTTAATGCTAAATAAATATTATCCTCATAGAAATAATCTGACTGATCTTCATGCCGAATTTTCCAGAGTAAAGTACCTCATATTTTGTTTATTAATTTATAAATAAATGAATATATTAATTTACCTATGATACATCTATAAATTTATTAATGATATTTTTTCAGATAAATTTTTATTGATTCTTACCGTCCAACTAATCTTTTACTTTCTTTACTTTCACTTACCTATGTATGAAATATATAGTAAGGGAAAGTATTGCGATCGTGAAAAATTTCGACTTCCGGTTTTCAACGGAAATACACGTTTTGGGGTCCCCTGAGTCCAAATAAGCAAGTCCCGCGAAATGGTCTGTGTGTGTGTGCGTGCGTACGTACGTGTATTTCACTCATGTCCAAATAACCAAGTCCCACGAAATGGTCTGTTTGTGTGTCTGTGAAAAGACTAGCTCAAAACTTATAAACCGTACGAACCGGAAATTGGGTATTTGGTGTATGTATATTCCCGCGATGTGACATCAAAAAATTCATCGAAATCGGTCAAACGCAATAAGTTAATTAAAAAAGCTAATATAATTTACTTATATCAGTTTAGAAACTTTAGTTCCATATATATATATATATCTGAAACCTATATAAAGTGATATTAGAGGAAACAGTAATTGTTCTCGATTTCCAGAAAGGCATAAGAAACAAACTTTAAAAAGATACGCAAATACACCTTCTATCGGTTCACCTTCACGGTATGGTTACAAAAAAGACTCGACTGTTGTTGAAATTAGGTCCCTTAAAAAATGAAATAAGCAATTATGAATCTAAAAGTACTGAGAACTTTAAGGTGTTGCAATTTAGATACTGTTTAACGTATGGAGATATACAAATATACCTAAGCATATAAATGTGGAAAAATGTGTGAAGTTGAGGATTGGCGTTTACATACTATCGAAATAGGTCGATTTATAATCTAAGTAAGTTGGTAAGTGAAAGTTGTGTGTTGCGCGCATCGCATCAGATTTTTGTCCGATGTATTCGAAAAAATTCCTATGCGGCGTCTAAGCTCTGTTAACATATTCGACATTATTCCAAATTTCAAATACGGTTTTAAACTGCACCATTTTACAATGAAACAATGTTACCGTTTAGTCGGCTATATTTCTTTCTCCTTGGAATCTAAATTTTATTGCCCGGGTGTCTTCTTAGACATGATCCAAGCTTTCGACAGAATTAGGCATGGTAGATTGCTGGGTAAATTAAAATCATTTATACCGCCAATGTACTTTCTAGTTCTGCAATCGTATCTAAAAGATTTTTCCGCGTAAAAATTGTTAATGAGTTTCTTGAAACAAAAAGAATACGAGCTGGAGTGCCTCAGGGCAGCATCTTGGATCCTACGTTATTAAATATATACTGCTCGGACATTCCTCAACATCCGGAAACCATATTGGCTACATTTGCAAAGCTTCTCAAGAAGATGGAGGCTAAAAACGAATAAACCCAAGAGCCAATGTGTCTCAATTTCACTTAAGCATAACTCTTGCTCTCAAGTATTTTTTAACAATATTCCAATACCTAACTCTGACTCAGTACGCTATTAGGGCCTTTACATGGACAAACGGCTGACTTGGAAACACCATGTTAGATGCAAAAGAAAGTAGCTAAACCAGCGATATGGACTTCTTTCAAGACTAATTGACAGACGTTTAAATTAAATCTGACAAATAAATTAAACATTTACAAAGTAATAATTAAACCACTTTGGACTTACGGTATTGAACTATGGAGAACAGCCAAAATACTATGAAAGATCGTAGATGCCCCCTTTTATGTCTTTAATGAGACCTTACACACTGAACACGACATTACTTACGTCGAACTTAGAGCCATAGATCGTTACCGTAACTTTCAGGACAGACTTACTCAAAATTCCAACCAACTAACTCAAGCTCTATACACTCCCACATACCTTTACAATTCGCAAAAATCTGGTGCGTGCGCGCAACACACAACTTTCACTTACGAACTTACTTAGATTAGAAACTAATGCGTTGTTGTGGTCCCCTTCGTTTGACCAATTTTGATGAAATGTTGGCTATCACATCTTTGGCATATAAATACATCAAATACCCAGTTTGATCAAAATAGTTAAAGCCGTTTTTGAATAAAAAAAAAAAACACGTGAAAATGATACAAAATTTATTAAGTAAAGTCCCCCCTCCGGTTGGTCAATTTTGGTGAAATGTTGGCTATCACATCTTTGGCTTATGCATACATCAAATACCCAGTTTGATCAAAATCGTGAAAGCCTTCTTTGAGTAAATAAAAAAAACACGTGAAAATGATACAAAATTTATTAGGTAAAGTCCCCCCTCCGGTTGGTCAATTTTGGTGAAATGTTGGCTATCACATCTTTGGCTTATGCATACATCAAATACCCAGTTTGATCAAAATCGTTAAAGCCTTTATTGAGTAAATAAAAAAAACACGTGAAAATGTTACAAAATTCCCCCTCCCTTTAAGTAATTTTGATGAAATTTATGCTGTCACATCGCAGGCATATACTTACACTAAATACCCAATTTCAGGATCGCACGGTTTATAGTTTTTGAGCTAGTCTGTTCACACACACACACACACACACACACACACACACACACACACACACACACACACACACACACACACACACACACACACACACACACACACACACAGACACACAGACAGACACACAGACACACACACACACACAGACCATTTCGCGGGACTTGGTCATTTCGACTCAGGGGACCCCAAAACGTGTATTTCCGTTGAAAACCGGAAGTCGAAATTTTTCACGATCGCAATACTTCCACTTACTATATATTTCATATATAGGTAAGTGAAAGTAAAAAAGACTCTTAAGGCGCTGGCCACAAGATTTTTTGCATCAAACAGTGATACATATATTTTTTCTTTTACTTTTAGTCTCACATGTTTTTTTATATTTGCTAATTTGTGTTTTGTGTTTTTTTTCAATATATACCATGTCAGCATATTTGCCTATTACGATAGTAGATAGCAAGATGGTAAATTTAAGAAAAATGCCAGAAGATTTCCATATCTAAATAAATAAAAATATGGAGAAATTGAACTAAGAAAGAGCTTTATTAATAACCAAAAAGGGGAAAAAATGTATTTTTCCAACTTGAAAATAGATTTCCGTGATTATGAGTAGTATTAAAATAGATTGACAATAACCTTTGGAAATAAAGATTTCAGAAAAATTAATATCTAATATATTAAATACTAGAAAGTAACTGCAAATTAGAAAAAGGTAGGTAATTACTAATAATTTTTGTAGTTTTAGTTTCTACTTTTATGTTGTTTTATTTATTTGTAGTCACTTCATGCTACCATGGCTAATCTGACGATGCTACAGTGGTAGTCCTTAAATTACCTATTAAGGTATATTTAGAATAGAGATGTTTAACGAGTAACTGACATCACAAAGACTCACGATCGCCAACATACGTCCTCTCTAAAGGACGGATTAACCAAGGATTTTTTATTCCCTTTAAAAAATCTTAGGTCTATCTGTCTGGCTATGAATCCCGCGACCTTGGTCCCCGATATTTTTATTGTAAACGTTTCCATTGATTCTGCATAATTTTCAGATTGACAAACCAAGAATTCGATTATTCAGTGCAAAGTATTATCAGAGTTTGGATTAATTTTCCTATATTTATCATTGTAATTATAGCTTATTCGTTTTCTTAAAATCAATTCCTAGAGGAAGTATGGTAGCAAATTAAAGTTATAAATACCATAATAATAAAATAAATATATACCCTAATCATATATATTATGATACTTATAATGGTGTTTGTCATTAATGTGGTGAATATGTAAATATTTTTTAAATTGGCTAAAAAGTTCCTGGGCTAGGATTTGAAGAGTTATAATATTATACCTAATTAATCTATAACCAAGTAACGGCAGGTTATTGATTTATTTCATTATTTATTAAAAAATAAAAGACACATCAACTAATATTTATGAGCTGAATTTCGCAAATTTGATTTGTTTCGCAAATTTAATTCAATGCAGACCATCGGTAGTCGTGGGGCGCCAAAAGTTTTATAGATTTATTCTTATCTGTAATATAATATAAAAATAAACATGCTTGGTCCGTAGTGCTTTTAATTATTCTATAGATAACAATTTTAAAAATATTTTTGTTGTATGAAATTTCCTATTTCATTGGAAATATTTTTTGAAGGTAATTATATAACACGATTTTTTTTTTTTTTTTTCAGGAATCGGTGCTCTTGCAATCTAAGATTGGGTTATATGTTAATGATTTTAACGATCTAGGTTTATAGGAACTTAACTGAAGATTCATTCTTAAAAAGGGTAATAATCATAACAACAATTAATTGATATAAAATAATTTATGTGTTCGTTTATATCTTATTGAAATCTTTCTCACTTTGTTTATCGTTTTCCGCTTGAGCTCTCGCATGTAAAATGCGACCTTGACAATCAAGGTGATAAACGTAACAAATAAAAAAAGTATAGGTTCAATTTCAATTATGTAAAATATATATAAACTACCTTGAGAGTGACTATAGCCGTACAGATGGTGTATATCAAGTTGTGCATGGTTCCCATATCTACAATACTACTGTCTATTTGACATTCGCTGTGGCTATAGCCCACCGTTGGTGGGGATAGAAACCACAATTAACATAACTGGACTCTGCAACTCATAATGATACAACTGTGATTTTTTTATTTAGATCTTTTCTATAAACAGAATGCACACACCAGAATTCGGTGCTGTAAAGCCTCCTTATTTCTCCGTAAGTAACTTATTTACATGGGCTTAATTAATAACTTCAGAGCGATCTGGGTAGATAGCACTGCCCCCTTGGGTCATACCTCATTTTTTTCTTTCTTTAAACTTGTATTCTATTAAAATATGTATTACTTTCACTATATATGAAATATATAGTAATGTAAAGTATTGCGATCGTAAAAAATTTCGACTTCCGGTTTTCAACGGAAATACACGTTTTGGGGTCCCCTGAGTCCAAATGTGTGTGTGTGTGTGAACAGACTAGATCAAAAACTATAAACCGTACGAACCTGAAATTGGGTATTTGGTGTATGTATGTATATACCCGCGATGTGACAGCAAAATTGGTCAAACGGAGGGGGTTCGTTATTTCATAACTTTTTTCCCATTTTTACGCTTTTTACTTTCACTTACCTATATATGAAATATAAAGTAAGTGGAAGTATTGCGATCGTGAAAAATTTCGACTTCCAGTTTTCAAGAGAAATACTCGTTTTGGGGCCTCTTGAGTCAAAATAACCAAGTACCGCGAAATGGTGTGTGTGTGTGTGTGTGTGTGTGTGTGTGTGTGTGTGTGTGTGTGTGTGTGTGTGTGTGTGTGTGTGTGTGTGAGTCTGTGTGTGCTTTTTATTTTTTATTATTATTTTTTTTTTTTTTTTTTTTTTTTTTTTTTATGAGTGTAGGTGGAAATCTTCAAAAGACACGTATAGGCCCGTACTTATTACGTGTGTGGGATTTTTACCCACTAAAACCACCTCCCTTTACACCTGGTAAAACCTCTCCACGAGACCGCCGTTAGGCATTACTTCGTGGAGGGATATGGCTGGTTGCCGCATTATTGATCTATTAGCATGGTTTTAACCATGCTAGTCGACTCTTCTAGCCTTCTCCTCCACTCTCAACTTCTTAATGACTACTGCTGCGAATCTCTTCACTTCATCCCGGTATTGTTCGGAGCGCAGCATATGGCTCACTAGGTTTTCTGGCGTGATGCTCTCTCCACACAATCTCTCTAGCTCTCTTCTTTCTTCGGCAAAGCGGATGCAAATGAAAATCACATGCTCTGCTGTTTCCTCGATATTCTGGCATGTGGGGCATTCAGCTGTACTGTCCAGTTTAAATCGCAACTGGTAAGCTCTAAAGCATCCATGCCCGGTTGGCAGTTGGGTTAGATTGTAATCTACTTCACCATGCCGACGATCATACCACAAACCAACATGGGGTATTAACCTTCGGGTCCACCTCCCAGAAACACCTGCCTCCCAACGCTGTTGCAACTGGTCTATGGTTAATTTCCTCTCTTCTTCTCTGGAAACATAAGAACGACGCCCATAATGCCTACTTCTTTCTTCTACAAGAAGTTTAATTGGCGGCATTCTGGCTACCACGCACACTGCCTCGTAGGAGACGGTTCTGAAGGCACTTACTGCCCTTAGGGAGACCCTACGATAAACTGAGACTATCTGCCTCTTATATGAGCAGCATAGCTGCATACAAGATTATTGATGTTATAACCGTAGCGAGCAGTCTTCTGCGGTTCTCCCTAGGACCCCCGACGTTTGGCATGAGTCGCGACAATAGAGATGCTATCTTAGCAGCTTTGGCGCTGATATATTCTAAATAAAGATTAAAGCGAAGACGTGCATCAATCATTACTCCCAGATATTTTAAGGAAGGCTGTGAGCGGATTTCGTGCCTACCTACAGTGACAGTGATGGTCTCGGTTTGCTTCCTGCTAGTGGTTAAGAGAACCTCTGTCTTGTGATCTGCAAGCTTTAGGCCTACCGAAGACAGCCAGCCTCGAACCGTAGCAACGGCCTGGTTAGTGATGAGGGTAACTTCTTCCAAGTGTTTCGCTGCCACAACCACTGCAACGTCATCTGCGAATCCCACAACTGTAGTTCCCTCCGGCATTGTCAGCTTGAAGATGGCGTTGTACATGACGTTCCACAGGAGAGGCCCTAGTACAGAGCCTTGTGGGACACCACCAGTCACCTCGTATCTCCCTTGGCCAACTCCTGAAGGGTAGTACAGAATTCTATCTCTAAAGTAGTCTGTTATCATTCTCAGAAGATAGACTGGTACCGCCATAGTCCGTAAGGCATCTAATATACTGGTTGTGTGTATGTGTGTGAACAGACTAGCTCAAAAACTATAAACCGTGCGGACCTGAAATTGGGTATTTAGTGTAGATATATGCCCGCGATGTGACAGCGAGAATTTCATCTAAATTGATCAAAGGGAGGGGGTACTTTATTTCATAACTTTTTACGTTTTTTACGATTTTCTCAAAACCGGCTCTAACGATTTTGATTAAACTGAGTATTTGATGTAATAATATTCCCGAGATAAGACTGTAAAAATTTCATCAAAATTGATAACCGGAGGGGGGACTTTACTTAATCAATTTTGTCCCATTTTCACTTGTTTAATTTTTTTATTTACTCAAAAACGGCTTTGCCAATTTTTATCAAACTTGGTATTTGATGTATGTATATGGGACAGCCAAACTTTTATTAACCGTATTATGAAAATAAAAACTTTTATTTATTAATAAAAAGATTAATTTTACTTAAGAGAGTAAATACGTGATGCTCAAATTTTCACGTGTTTTTTTATTTACTCAAAAACGGCTTAACGATTTTGATCAAACTGGGTATTTGACGTATGTATATGCCAAAGATGTGATAGCCAACATTTCATCAAAATTGGTCAAACGGAGGGGGCACTTTATTTCATAACTTTTTTTCCAATTTTTACCTTTTTTCGATTATCTCAAAAACGGCTTTTGTTATTTTCCTCAAATTCGTCATGTTTAATGAAAATTAGGTGTTCTTTAATATCAGGTAAGCTTTATCATTATTAAAATGTTCTGAGGGGGCTTAAATGGGGTAGGGGCTTTTTTTTTTTTTTTTTCTTATAAAGTACCTTTGGTTTTGTTTATATAGAGAAATTATCTGTCTCTCGTTACGCCTAAAAATAAGAAATAGTTAAATATGAGATATGATAAAAACTAAGTATCATATAGAGGAGAAAAAAAGAAAAATATTCTGTCAACTCAAAAACACGTTGAGCCCACGCATTCGTAGTACGCCTTTAATGACAGACCATTGTTCATAATTAAAGCCGTTCGGTAACTAAATGAAATTTTCAACAAGTACATAGAGAATTATAAAATCAGTCGACTTGGAGTATAATGCTTGCATTGCCGAATTATCTCTAGTAAAAACTTTTATTTAATAATAAAAGAAATTAGTGTTTTTTATAGAGCAAATGAAAACAAAAATAAGAAATGAATGTGGAAAAATGTGTAACTTTGAGAAGTGACATTAATACAACGCATTAATTTCTAATCTAAGTAAGTTGGTAAGTGAAAGTTGTGTGTTGCGCGCACGCACTAGATTTTTTCATTTTCGTTTTTCTCGAAAACGGCTAAAATTAAAATTTCTGAGTTTGCTTAAACGGGGAACGGACTTTGTTTTGTTTTCTTATAAAGTACCATTGATTTTGTTTAAATGGAGAAATTAACTGTCTTTTGTTACGACTAAAAATAAGAAATGGCTAAATATGAAATATGAAAAAATCAAGTAAACATATACAGGAGAAAAAAAGAAAAATATTCCGTCAAAGTTGAGCCCACGCATGCGCAGTACGCCTTTAATGACAGAAATTGTTTATAATTGAAGAGTTTCTGTACATTTAATGGAATTAATTTGTTTCATCTAAATGGTAAATAAAATCAGACGCGATGCAGTATAATGCTTGCATTCCCGAATTATCAGAAGTAAAAGTTATATTTAATAATAAAAAACTTTAGTGTACTTTAGGGAGCAAATAAAAACCAAAATAAGTAAATAATTGTGGAAAATGAAGTGTCTTTGAGGAATGGCATTTAACAAAACACGTCAATTTCTAATCTAAGATGGTAAGTGAAAGTTTTGTGTTGCGCGCATCGCAACCAGATTTTTTAAAAAACGATTTATGTTAGTTTTATATGAAAATGTTTCTTTTATCATAATAAATTTGAAGTCTCTTATTAGTGAGTTTTCTTATCCTCATTCCAGATTATCCAGACTTTATATATATATCCAGATTATCCAGACTTTATATATATATCCAGATTATCCAGACTTTATATATATATACCTTGTATATTACAGCAAGAAGTTTGAAATTACAGCATTGTATTCTGTAAACCATGTCTAATTACTTTTAGCATGAACGTTTATGGAAACAATATAAACGGGTTTTACTTACAAGGAGAGGAATCCAATATTATCCTCTATATTCTATATATATATATATATATATATATATATATATATATATATATATATATATATATACCTTGTATATCACAGCAAGAAGTTTGAAATTACAGCATTGTATTCTGTAAACCATGTCTAATTACTTTTAGCATGAACGTTTATGGAAACAACATAAACGGGTTTTACTTACAAGAAGAGGAATTCAATATTATCCTCTATATTTCGATGAAACATTTTTATGTATATTTAGGACTTAAAATATTGGCAAATTAAAAAAAATATTAGGGACCTACACAACCTGCAGTTCGGAAAAAAGATAATACTTGCCTTATGCCGCTCCTGCTTGTTAGGAAGGCTTTAACTCCTGACCTCGTTAAAAATCCTTTTTTTTTCTCTTTTTTTTGAGATGGTAAGAAGGGATTTTGATTATTATTATTTTACATATAAATCAAAAGAAAGAGAGGATAAGAATAATAATTTTCACCTCTAAAAGCGGTCTGAAATCTAGGCCACTCCCCGCCAAGAAAAGTAGTACCAAGGTGACATAATTTTTATAAACAATTTTGTCCTTGAAGAAGAGTTGAAAATTAGATTTCTTCCGGAATGAATTTCAACATCAAAAATAAATGACCGCCAATAAAAAATAGAATTGATTTATGACAGTAAAAAGGAATAAATAGAGAACAATTTCCTATTTCCAGGATTAAAGTATGTGAAGTTCAATATCGAATGATTACCTACTACTGTAAATGTGGCAAGAAATTCGTCGAGACCTGGAGATTTGGCATTTTGGTGCTTATAACTCCTGGTATACCATGGTCAAAAACGGGTTGGCATAAGGTATAGTTTGTTTCCAAAATCAATAGGGGATCAAGTTAATAACCATTGTCGTGTTTTGGAGTTCGATTTCCAGTGTATTTCAAACTAAATTCATAACATCCGTTACTTATAAAAAGCATTATAAACATACATATTAAGCTAAGATTTTTTTCTTTTTCAGTTATTATATAACAGGATTTTAATTTATTATGTAAATAAAAAACTTGAAAAAGTACAAAGATTCTGTTTTTTATATGCCACGATTTTATATTATTGAGGAATCATGCAGAATATTTAAATTTTTTATAAATATATAAACAAAATTAGCGCATGTTTACCATGCTTTAAGGGTAAAGTAAGTACAAGGAGCTGAAATAATACAGTCCTTTTAAAAATGTTTTGTATTCTTTACTGCTGATGTATGACGTGGTGGAGAATCCGCCCTTTTATACTCTTACCTCTGAAAAAACCTAGAGCCCTTCAGAAGTAATAATCAAGAAAGGGAAGCTGTTAGGATTATTATATTATTATTAATTAGAATTATATATTATATCATTATCTCTATATATATAAGAGGCTTTGTCCTGACTGACAGAATCAACGCAGGGCAAAAACAGCTAATGATAGAAACTTGAAATTCGGAATTTAGACTTTAAACGCGATGTAGGTAACCACTAAGAAAGGAATTTCAAAAATGTAACCCCTAAGGGGCTTAAATGGCGAAATTGTCGTTTAACTCGAACGGAAATCTATTGTTGAGATTTTAAACCATATGTTTTTTATTTAAATATCGATTTAACGTTACAATATTATTAAAATAGACATTCACATAAAATATGGCTACTGATTATTTAAATATTAGTGGGTAATCAAATTATGCACACTGTGATTCCCATGATTGGGGATGGTGCGTGTTTATTTCGATCTCTTCTCCATATATTTCTCCATATATATATATATATATATATATATATATATATATATATATATATATATATATATATATATATATATATATACTTCTCCATATGTATAAGAGGCTTTGTCCTAAATGACAGAATCAACGCAGAGCAAAAACTACTTATGATTAGAAACTTCGGAATTTAGATTTTAAAAGCGATGTAGGTAACCACTAAGAAAGGAATATCAAAAATGTAACCCCTAAGAATATCTAAAATGTAAATGGCGAAATTGTCGTTTAACTCTAACGGACATCTATTTTCGAACTTCGAGAAAATATATCTAATTAGGACTCATTTTAAAGAATTTGATACGACGAGTTTAACTCGAAAGGCCCTATTGGGCGTCGAAAACCATGTTTTACAGCCGAAAAATGAAGCGTTCACGACGAGTAAGTCATTTTTTGTTTCGGCGGTTTTAGTGAACTCTCTCCATTGCGCGTCTCCGTCTCTTCTACCGAGCCGGCAGCTTCCCCCTCCAACATTCCACCTACCGGAAGCTTAAATTCTACTAAATCTCCTTAGCATCAGTTAACATATTATATTAGACCAATACCAAGGTAATGGTCACAGAATTGATTTTAAAGGCTCGCGGGCGAAGCCGCGATGGGGAATGCTAGTATATTATATAGGAGTATTATATAAGGAAAGGAAAGGAAATTAATCTTGAGTATTTTAAGGCACTACTAGAAGGGGAGAGGTCAGTCCTCATGAAAAAACTGTAATAATTTAGTTCTAGGATTTAAATTGAAACCTATTGTACCTACGTAGATATTAAAAAATGGAATTTTATGGGTTCAAAACTAAGAAAAGATACTTCTTATAGTCCGATTTTGGGTTAAAAGATTATGCAAGGTGGAGATTGAAATAACGCTCATCCGCCATGTTTTCATCACTTTAAGTAGTTATTAGTTTACTAAGAGTGTCCCCTTTTTAGAGGCTAGATGTGCTACAGGGTCTGTTCCCGGCCATGATAACAGATTCCCAGCCACAGGCATGTTCGAGTATGTTACATAACTCTATCTCTTCCCATACATACATGTATATATACATTGCTTCTTAAAAGTTTTTTGATTGCGTTGAACCGCACTAAAACAAGTTTGATCCGTTACTACTATGAGTCTACCTCTATTTTTTTTTTTAAACTTTGTACTGTTAAAAAAATTTCTAAGTCGCAAAAAAAGTTTGTTAATATGTTCTTATTTATCAATCTAAGATAGACGATTACGATTAAAAATATATCGAGAAGCTATTAAAAAAAATCTGGTGCGATGCGCGCAACACACAACTTTCACTTACGAACTTACTTAGATTAGAAATCGACGTGTTTCGATAATATGTTAACGCCATTCCTCAACTTCACAAATTTAAGTATATACTTATATTTGTAGATCTCCATAAGTTATAGAGTATCTGTATAGCAAAATTTGATAATTCTCAGCACTTTTCGATTCATTATTGCTAATTTATATATGAAGGGACTAATTTCATCAACAGTCGAGTTTTTTACTGCTTGCTTGTTTTTTACTACGAGTTGCTTTTTGCAAATACATCGTGAAGGTGAATCGATAGGTGTATTTTAAGCCGTTTTTTGAGTAAACAAACAAAAAAAAAAAAAAACCACGTGATAATGAGACAACAGTTACTAAGTAAAGTGCCCCCTCCGTTTAACCAATTTCGATGAAATTTCGGCAGTCGTATCACGGTCATATACATACATCAAATACCAAGTTTGATTAAAATCGTTAAATCCGTTTTTGAGTAAATAAAAAAAAACATGTGAAAATTAGACAAAATTCTTTAAATAAAGTACCCCCTCCGTTTGACCAATTTTGATGAAATTTTCGCTGTCACATCGCGGGCATATACATACACTAAATACCCAATTTCAGGTCTGTGCAGTTTATAGTTTTTGAGCTAGTCTGTTCACATACACACACACACACACACACACACACACACACACACACACACACACACACACACACAGACCATTTCGTGGGACTTGGTTAATTGGACTCAGGAGACCCCAAAACGTGTATTTCCGTTAAAAACCGGAAGTCGAAATTTTTCACGATCGCAATACTTTCCTTACTATATATTTCATATATAGGTAAGTGAAAGCAAAAAGTATAAACTTTTGATATATGAGTGATTCTCAGATTATGGGCAATTTTCATAACAAAATTATGTCATTACCGAGCTAATAATTCGAGCGTGGGAATGAGACGAGTTTTTAACTTGGTAATGACATTTCCACATATTTTATTCGGCAAAAACCCCTGTGTAACTAATTGAGATCATCTTTTTTGCCAACTGGCATAGACAAACGATGGGAAAATTTATATGATATAAAGAATGAAATAATTTGAAAAGAAAGCGTGTTAATACATGTCGTGGTAATGAGAACAATAAAAGTACGGGACTTTTTCTACGAGGCACATGCGCGAAGGCTCTCCCAACTGAAGTCGGTTAATTCAAAGGTGGTTGAACTTTAACACTATGGTGACCACTACACTCACAAGAAATTCCCCCACTTTTCTCCCTTTTTCAATGCTTTATCTCTGCCGTTTTGTTTTGTGGTCGGTAATGACGTCAAAGTGAAGGACAAAGTTTTGAAACTACTTAAACATACTTACTGTTAAAAAAATATATATAATTCAGAATGCTTCGGTTATTCTTTATGAGTGGAAATAAATTTATATAGCAATCGATAATTTAAATAATATAGCAATGGAAAAAAAAAATCGGGTTAGGCTTAGTCATTTCTGTACAATTGTAATGGAATAAAACTTGACCCTAAAATGAGAATCACCCATATACCTAATTTTGTTTCATTAAGAAATATAGGGATGGTTCGAAATAGTCATGTATGGTTCAGGATAGTCAGGGATAGCTTAGAGTGGTCAGCAATGGTTTGAAATGGTTTGGTTTGCGATGGTCAGAAATAGTTAGATATGGTTTGGTTCGTGTTGGTTAGAAATGGTTTGGGATTGTCATAGTTCGGGACCTACTTCAATATCTCCAATAGCTATATCCCCGGTATAGCTTATATCGAAAAGTTATAATGCCTTATTACTTGAACGCGGAATTTGAAAATTGATATTTTTATGAAATATCATCCCCGATATCGATATCGATATGATTTTTTTCCCCATTCCAGTAACCCTGGGCATGGGGAAGTTTATTGTTACGTAAAGTCCTGCAAGTTCCATCGGATGATACTGCGTGCAGGAAAATAATTTAAATACTATTTTTCATGATACTTTAACAAAATGAAAAGAGATTACTTCGAGTTTTAATGAATATATACATTAATATAAAATTAAATAATAAAATATAATATACAGTTAAAATAATACCAAAATAGTAAATGTGCCAAAAAATAATAAATAAGAAAAAAAATATATATATGGTGAATCATAATGTTTGATGTGGTGTCACCTGTCCAGTTTATTTCTCATAATTTGTTGTAGTCTATTCCACCTAGAAACTTCTGAACTTTATAGAAAACTATAAAGTAGTTATTCTTTTCTAATGGGCCAATTGTGTGCCCACGGACCATAACTGTTCTTAATAATTGATACCTCTGATGCGTCAAGTTGCAGTCAACTATAATATCGCTGTGGTTTATCGATGACCGAAAAGTTTTTGGACATATAATTTTTATCATAGTTAAAAATAAAATTTTAAATGAAAACTCGTTAATTAAGAATAGCAAAGTCAGCCCTTCATGAACACACAAAACAACTGTGAGATGATAAACAAGGTATAGATAACATTTTATAAAAACGTTTATTAAAAAAAGTTATATAAAGTCCCGAAAAAAAGTTCATACAAAATATTTCGCTATAAATGTTCCTTTGGTAAATGTTATTTACGAAATATTTTATAATAATAGGTCTAACAAAAAAGTTCTTGCATTAACTGTTTTAAAAAAGTAAAAGTTAGAACCAGAACATTTCAGATGAAAGTAAACAGTTAATAATGATCCATAGAGTAATTAATAACAATATCGAAAAATCCGAAAAAAAACACGTAATAATTTATCATTAAACAGTTCAAATCTTCTAAAGTTTGACTTTCGTCCTCTGGTAGAGAATACAAAATAGAAATTTTAAGTATGGAGGTCCCTTTACCAATTCCTTTTTAGTAACATCGGAGGGTAGCATGGAATAGCTTAGAACCAAATCTGCACAAATGTAATCTTGAGGTCCTTTTTGTTTGGTTGCCTTCGTAGCCAGTGACAATTCCTTTCTAGCAAGTGACAATTTAAATTGAATTTTCTAAGAACAAGAAAATATTTTCTTAATTTAATTTTATTTTTTCTTCATCTCACGTTGGTCCACCAGACTCTTCTATTATTCTGCTACACTTTTAGACATTTGTTTCTAATGTTAAAACAAATAATAACAAGTTTATTTGCATGCTTTATGTTAGTTTTATGTAAAGCAATTTCCGAGAAGGCATTAATTTAACCCATTTGTTCCCAGTGTTGCGATAACGCAACAGCTTCCTCTTGCATGTTCGTAAACGTACCCTCTCATTCCCAGTGTTGCGTTTTCGCAACAGGGCTTATCTGGACACAGCAGCTAAATCTGAAGAAATTTATATTTTTGAAATTCAATTTGCAAGATAACTAAATGATTTTGAAGACTTCAGTCCATTCTAGAAAGAAAAAAGTTCTGGGAGATAATGGGTTAATATCCGTCCTGGAATATAATATTTCTTCATAAAGGGCGTGTGATTTGTACTCAACCACTTTTATTACGGTGATTTTTGCTTAGTTATATAGACAATCATATAGATATTATGGCTTCAATGGACAATATGAAATCTTAATAACATTAAACAATTGACTTGTAAACAAGCAAAGTAGTAAATTAATTTCATACTGATATCACGAGTTGACCTTTTGTCAGTTATTATAGCAACTTTGAATATATTTTTCCGCAGCGTTGTTAAATATTATTTTAATATTTTAAGAACCGTGAGTGTCGATCGTAATTTTCATAAACTAATTCTGTTACGGTCCCAGAAAATTTTTCGGTGGAGGGAGTGTTGATCGATAGAAAAAAATATACATGTGGACCTAAGAAGACAAGGAGGATATCAGAGATATTTTTGAAAAATCGAGACATATGCTGAATAATACGAACGGTAGAAAAAATGCTACTCTCTTGATTGGTAAAGAGGTATAATTAAATTTAATTACAGTGGTAACTTTAACACGTTAGGTGCGGCGGCGTATATTAGGGGTATCCTGAATTGAACGGTATCGGTTCCCGGGGTCCGACTGCTGGGATAAGCCACAGACTGAAAGATCTTTTGACTGAAAAGTGAAAATTAAATGAGCGTCTCAAGGGCATTATCTCTTGGTAAGGATTGGAACTAGACATAATAGGCGCAGAACAGGCCGATACAGGATTTACGCCTACTTTATCGAAAATCGTACTCGGAGTCCGAGTCTAAAAAACAACAGAATTTCAGCTGTTAGCAACATTTTCTGCACTAAAATGCAATAATCTCATTAAAAAAAAAAAAAAAAAATATATATATATATATATATATATTTGAAATTGTAACCCCTATTGTAAATCCTATCTTGCGGCATACCATATTAAAGTCCCATTCAATATCTTTAAAATGAGACCACTCCTAGGTTTATATCACCACTGGTTGCCAGCCTATAGGCATCTAAAGGTGCAAAACCCTGAAATTTTTTCATAAAAATGTAATTCTTTAAAAATTAATACTTCAAAAATAATTGTGCCATACAACTGAAATTTGATATTTTTTCATAAGTCCATGATATATTGCTGCATACAAAAATTCATGAAAATCTGAGACATCAAGTCTGAATCAGTGTGTTGATTTGACAGGGAATGACCCAACTGTGACGTAAACTGACAAATTTTATAAATACCTTTAAAATACATAGTTGGAAGAGGAATTAATTGTCGTTAATTAATAATCGTTGGAGAAGGAATTAACAGCTGCTTTTAGTCGTTGTTATTTAAATTTTTTACCTATCTATGGGAATATTGATAAACCCCCCCCCTCCCCAATAATTTGGTGCTGGTGGCGTCATGTGGTCAACTATCATACACCATCATTATCTTTCTTATACTACTATAACAATAGGGCCGGGATGGCCGTGTGGACAAGGGCGCTTGCAATAGATAATCAAAGTTAAGCAACGTCCATCGTGGTCAGTACTTGGATGGGTGACCGCTCCATTCGGGTGACCGCCCACCAATAAAAGCCTCGCAGTCCAAGTCTACCCCCACCCCCGGGTATGTGAGGCCCGTCAGCCTACTGGAGGCGACTCACACCGACCGGGCGTAGGAGTGATGAACCTTCCCCGTGTATCTCATCGAGAATCGTGGTGTGGTTTTCCAGGATGTCAGTAACCGCCCGGAGGTTTGGTTCAGGGACGGTATGCTTCAGGGAAAGGAATATAGGTCCTCGGGGCCTGCTGACTCTGGGCTGCCATAATCCTTGGACCTAGACCAGTTTGTCACTGTCCTTGAACCCGAGAGAGCTGACGCCATCGGTGGGAAGGACACTGCCAAATTGGCCCCAATGGGATTGGTTATGGAGCTATGGGCAGTCTGCCGCTGTACCATGGTGACCATGGCTTTCAGCAACGTGAGGTTTGGGCTACCCCCTCCAGGCTGTCTGTACTCCCGCAAGCAAAACAAATGTCTGTAAGAAGACCACACTGCGCGGCCAAAGGTCTCATTAGGCCTAATGCGCCAACCGCAAAAAAAAAAAAAAAAAAAAAAAAAAAAAAAAAAAAAAAAAAAAAAAAAAAAAAAAAAAACTACTATAACAATAATGAACGCCACGCGTTTCAAATTTCGTAAAAAATAAATAAAATGGTAAAAATAATAACCCCTCCCCTCCAACCCCATTTTTTCGATATTATACTACTTATTCTGCTATTTGGGGCGGGGACAAATCGAAGATCATAAAAATTGGTTTAGCCTTTCTTGCTAACATAATATAAATGGTACCAATAACCTCATTTCATTTTATACATCGACAATATATTATAAAATGCCAGAAATTGAAAATAATAGGAAAGTTAGAATTGATATTGAAAGTCAAAGATCTGATGATATTTAAGAATATATATACTTTTTACATCCACATAAAAATATTTTTCCAAACTTCAACTTTGATTTCCTCCAAATGGGAAAAATTTCACTTGGACCCTTTGTTTCCAAACTACTCATATATGATTCTCAAAATTTACTATTATCGAAGTTGAAACCCAAACGAAACCCTATATATGTATCTGGTGTATTCTAAATTCACAAAAATAACATAATATTTACTTGAAACACATATCATCTAAGCTTTCTTCCCTATTTTCTTAGGTAAATAATCATTTCCTTTGAACTGCAAAGTAAACATTCAAATCTTGGATATGATTTCATAATTACTTATATTCCCAACTGTTCTGTTTGAACATGTTTTTTCTTCTTATTCTGACTTCCAGGAAAATAATTTCATCCTATAAATAGAGCTGGATCGTAAAAAAATCTTACGACATTCACCCAACTTTTAAATTAGAGGAAACATGTTTTTTTTTACATTGAGATATTTGGCTAGTTATCCATTGCTTATATACTCGTGTAAGTTTCGAACATCTGAGCCAACCATTCCTCGAATTGTTCCAGAGTTTTGCAAAGCTTGAAAAATGTTCTACATGATTTTGACGGGGTAAGTAAAAATATTAATGCATCACCATTTTTTTTTTTATTCTATAATCAAAATATCAGAGTTTTCTTTGATGATATGGCTTCAAATAAAAAATAAAGTAAAAAATTAGGACATGATTAAATCATATATGCCCTCGATCTGCCTTTCCTTTTCCAAAGCATTCTTAGAAGGCCCGGACCGAAAATATTCCTCCACAGAAATATTCTCACGGTTATAGGAAGATTAACAAGGTCCTCAAATAAAGAAAATCAACTATTCATTAAACCGGGTATGGGCAAACTTTGACATGTTGTGGGCCAAACATTAGTGAAAAAATACGTTCGCGGTCCGCTTTCAAAAGTAGTGATTTTTTCCACATAGGTGCCTTTATTAATCTCCCTCATTTGGAGTGAGTATGAGTAAGTAGTGTAATATGTTTTTTTAATTGAGTTTTTAAAAATGTACCGCGGGGTGATCTATACATCTATATATAGCAATATCCCTCAACAGTATTGTAAGTATACCAGTATTCACACAATTTCATTATTGTAATTATGTATAGTCATACAATATATGTATTTTATATATTTATATAACTGTTAAATTTAGTTTAATTTTAGCGATATGACTCAAATAAGTGTATTATAACCTGTTTGCTCATTGTAGGGCATAATAATGAGAACAACGTAGTATCGATATTATAACATTTATATCAACAGTCAAGAAAACATATCCGATATTTATAGATATTTAAGTATATTTATAGATATACTTATTATTAAGATCGTATTATTTTTTAACATACCTTTACTTTGTAATAAGCTAGATAATAGATTATTGCAGATCGTATTAAAAAACGGACTTCAATGTTATTTTCAGAAACGAAATAAGCTACAGAGAGATCTCTAGCATGACATAGTTCATTGAAAAACCTAAAAACTCACATCAATTGTTTTGAAAAATGTGCATCTTTTAGGATATTTAAAAGCCACCAGAAAATAAAAATACCAAGAATGTATCGGCAATTATTTGAAAGAATTAGTATTTTCTCAAACAGTTGCAGATGCATTAACCTTGAACACCAAGTCTGGGATATCTTTTACTGTACTCATGTAAGAACGTGAAGAAGTTATTTTAAACATTAATTAGGTGATTGTAAACTCAATTTACTTAGACCATATTTAAGTAAATGTGAGAAGAAAACAAAAAAATGTACATCCCATTTTTACATCCAAGTTTTCTCGTTAGCGTTTCAGGACATCTTATCCCACGAAAATCCGCCTCATTCTCATAGAGCTAAGATTTCGTGATTAATTTCCCCGAAGGACCCCTCCCATCATATGGTTTCTTCCATCATCCTCCCCCACTTTGCCTACGGAGTACTACCAAGTGAGCACGAGATGAAACCTTCAAATGTTAAGGAATTGATTTATAAGGTTTATATTATGTGTCCCTGAGCGCTATGAAATTTACCTTTTGTATTCCTAGCAAGGATGATTACTTTCTACTTTCTGCAGAAAAAACTTTTTTTATACCTTCCTTTTTAAAATCCTTAAGAAGAATTAATCATCCTCAATTCTTGATCTATCCTATTTTCTTATAATATATCATCTATGTCCTTCCATATACTCCCTTTAAATACGAGATCTCATTTTTCAGACTTGTGTGTATCTCAAGAGTATGTATCGCTAACTTCGTTATACTATGTCACCTTAACATCAATCCGCAACAAAAATAGGTGTCCATGTAAGTTGATGTGAATATAATTATATGTATATTTACCTCCATAATTTTAATAATTTCTCGTTTTTTTACCATTGTATCGCATTTTAATTATATTAATTATGTCTTCATTTTGTATTATTCATTAGTTTATGACGACAAAAACAAAAAAAAGTAACTTGCGCCGTCAAGCGAATGCTGTTAAAATTGTACTTCATTGCTATTCATGAGAAACTTAATGAACAGATAAAGATAAAGAGAATGAGAGAATAAAGACAAACTTTTCATTTAGTATAAATACAAGATGATGTTTATCCTTCTCCTACTATTCCTTTTCTTACATACTAATTACAACACCATTTTATTCTTTTAGACGTCTGAGAAGAATATGAACATAGAACTATACAGCAGTGTTAGCAACAGGTATTTTCTTTAAAAGTATCTGTCATTTGTCTATTGGATATAAACAATAAACAATATATAATTATGGTAAATCATGCATATACTTGCTTTTTATTCATTTTCTTTATTTACTCATTAATTTTCAGTTGCCTGAACTTTATTAGCTGAAGTAAAAGAGGAGTTGTTAGTTTTGTGACGAATAAAATGAGCGTATTAAATTGACAGTTGATGCCAAAGAAGTTATTAAGCGCAGTAATACTGTTAAATGTGGGGGGGGGGGAGTGGGGTATATTGAGATAAAGGTGGGAGGATTCTGTTGAGGCTTTTTTTATTTATTATATACTTTTTTTTTAATTAGTATTTAATTTCAACTTTTTTTTTAAGCAAATGTGTCAAAATAGTTTATTTTTACATAAATCAAGATTTAAACCATTTAAAAGGATTTTAGGGAAGATTTAGATGGTAGAGACAGTAGCGCTGCCTATGCCCCAAGCGGCCGCAATCGGCAGTCTACAACTGGACTCTGGAGGGAAGTTATGTCTGTTGAGGAGAGCATCACTTACGTCTTCTGAAGGTAAGTCCGACCTTGAGGAGGTTCGTCGAAGAGCTTTCGAATCGGCTTGGCATGCTTTATTTGTAAATAAAAAACATATTAATGCTGACGAAATTTCAAGGCAAACTCTGTGAAAATTCAGGAAAATAAAACAATAATGATGCATTACTTCATTTGTAAAGGGTAGAAATCAATAATCGTAGGTATTTATTATAATTTTATTAATAGAAAAAAATATTAAAATATGTATTTTAAAAATAAAATAAAATGCTAATGAAATCTGTCTTCTGGAAGAGATATGAAAATCAGACCCTTATAAGGAGGCCTGCAAATAAATAAATATTAAAAAACATAAAGTGAAAGATATTCAATAATATTAGAAAATAGGCAATGTTTCTTTTAACCAAAATTTATTTATTATTTCTCATCCAATCCAATACTTAATATTGGAGATTAACATGAATAAAAAAATAAATCATTATTTTTCAAAATATTTGCCATCGGTTAATTTGATAATGAATATAAAAATTTTGAACATTATGAGTATTCTAGTACTCTTTCTTAGCATTTATTATCAAACCAAAATATGTTTTTTAAATTCCATATAAGTTTGGAAAACTTGGGATAGACTTGGGATAAGCACATAGTTAAGAGGGAAAATAAAATGTTTACATAACAGGAAATTTGCATAAAAATAATAAATATTGAGAAAAGGTCAAGAATGAATTCTCTGTAGGTCTATCTACAATCTATCTATCTATAATAAAGTCTTTTGAACAATAAAATTTGTATCTGCAAATTTATCGTCGAAAAAAAGGCCAGTGATTAAAAAAATAAACTGTCCTGTAAAATATTATATTATCCTCTTTTTTGTAGTAACAGTGAATTCGTTTGATGAACTAATAAATTAATTTTTGATAAATCGTCTAAAGTGGTCGACGATTATTGGATAGCTATAAGATGAACGGCAGAAGGGTATAAACTCCAAAATAGATTTAGAATATTCCAAAAAGTTTATTACAACCCAAGAATTTCAGTGAAAATTACAATGTACTCGTATGTTCTGCTTAAATTCTTACACTTTTTTTTTTTTTTTTTTTTTTTTTTACATTTTCATCCATCCTCCCTTCTATCTGAGAGAGACTCAAAATTTGGACTTATGCCCAATAATTGGATGTATGCTCAGTAAAATATGTTTTTTACCAATAACTATTCACTATCATTGTTGCTATTTTTTTTTTTTTTTTTTTTTTTTGTGTTATTCAAGGGGACGTCTGTATTATATTTTTTTAAATATTTGTGGATACATATTAAGTCAATCATTGAAATATATTTTGTATATCTGAAGAAGATTCATTTATTAATCAACTAAACATACATCTCATAAATTATTCATGTAATATATCATATCTGTATCATATGCATCAGGTTCTTGAAATATCTGTAGTTTTTTAAAAAAATATTCAACATCCCAGCACTCTATAATGACAAAAAGAATATTTAGTACAGACTTCGTCGAACGCCATCTTGGATCGGATTAAAAAACACAAAAAAACGAAAACACCTAAATACATGCCCTCTTTATTGACTTCCAACGACATTATGTCAAATTTGAACATCGAACTACGCTTTTGATTGCAATCGCATAACAAACAGATTATTTGTCAAACCTCGAAACTGGATCAATAATATTAGATATCAACGATATATAACAATATGTATATATCAACGATCGGTCAATATAAATAGGCGTAATGAAATTCGATATACCGATGATAAAACGTTCTTATGCTTTAAGTTACACTTAGACGAAACTCATAAACTGAAAATTTATTACGGGGAAGAAGGTGGTCTTAAGGCCTTCAAAAATAAAAATTACGAATAAAATCGAAACGTTTTCGATTTTCGACGAGACTTGTTTTTGGAATTTTTTAATGGTGTCAAAACAAAGTAATCATTTAATAAAACATGTAATCTGTTTACCTGTTAAACCAGATAGGATGGTAGGACCACAAAATGATCGGTATGTTCTACTTTTTCAAAATATGAATTCTCTGTAGGTCTATCTACTATCTATCTATCTGTAATAAAGTCTTTTGAACAATAAAATTTGTATCTGCGAATTTATCGTCGAAAAAAAGGCTAGTGATTAAAAAAATAAACTGTCCTGTAAAATATTATGTTCTCCTCTTTTTTGTAGTAACAGTGAATTCGTTTGTTGACCTAATAAATTAATTTTTGATAAATCGCCTAAAGTGGTCGACGATTATTGGATAGCTATAAGATGAACGGCAGAAGGGTATATATAATCTCCAAAATAGATTTAGAATATTCCAAAAAGCTTATTACAACCCAAGAATTTCAGTGAAAATTACAATGTATGTTCTGCTTAAATTCTTACACTTTTTTTTTTTTTTTTTTTTTTTTTTTTTTTTTTTTTTTTTTTTTTTTTTTTTTTTTTTTTTTTTTTTTTTTTTTTTGGTACATTTTCATCCATCCTCCCTTCTATCTGAGAGAGACTCAAAATTTGGACTTATGCCCAATAATTGGATGTATGCTCAGTAAAATATGTTTTTTTACCAATAACTACTCACTATCATTGTTGCTATTTTTCAAAGGGGCCTCTGTATATTTCTATTTACACAAACACTAATTATATACACTATAATTATATATAGTAAGTATATCTGAATACTTAATATATGCTATAATTTATATGTACCAAAATATATGAAAATATAATCAGTTAAAAAATAAAATAAAAAGGAGAGAGAGAAAAACTTAATTCATAAAAGGAATACTGCCAAACTACATTGGGTTGCTCCGCAGCAGTTTACTATAAATCTGTCTTAGACTGTTTGCAAAATCTTATTGTAATATTGTGTAATATAACATTCATGCATATATAAACGTACATAGTTATAAATAAAAACATATAAAATCCGAAATAAAAATATATTAAAATGTAATTAACAATTACATGAATAATAAGTATAACGTATAAAATAAATAAATAAGGTAAATACATAGATGTCCCCTCAACAGTCTTTAGTCAATCTATTTGTACTGTGTACTGTACATTATGTGGTGATGTATAATTCCCTGTGAGTTCAGGACTTCATTCTCAGTCAACCTCGCTAATAAAAAATAGGAACAATTATATTGAGTGATTAAGTACCGATTTGGGTATTGATAAAAATTATATTTTGTATAGTATATATGCAATTATAGGACATAGTAAAAAACAAAGTAGAAGGAAGGAGAGGTGAAAATTTCAAAAGCATGTGCAAGAATTTTATCATAACTTACCTTTCAATTTTCAACACTAAACTTTCCTGTGTTGTATAGATTTTTTAAGTATTTAATATTATCAGTCCAAAAAAAAATTATATAATTATATTTATAATATAATATAATAATATTTTTGGGGGGGAAGGGGGTGGCACGGACGTCACCAGTACCAAATTATTGGGGGGGGGGGACAAATCAATATTCTCATAGATAGGTAAAAATTCGAGATGCTAAAAGTTGAAATAACAACGCCTAAAAACAAGTTTTTGGACATATACTTCCTCCTCCAATGATGTATTTTAAAGGTATTTATAAAAGTTGCCAATTTATGTCACAGTTAGAGTGTAAGTAAGTTGCCTCCTACCAAAATATTGGGGGAGACGCGTCCCCCTGTACCCCCCGGCGGAGACGCACAGGGGGGGTTGGAATGCGAGGTTTAAAGAAATAGTTTCCTCATTAATTTCCATGACTGTCTTGGAAAGTTCCACTATATATTTATAATTGATATTTACTGTATATATTTATATTTGAATAAATTATGGAACATTGTGCATGGCTTTCTCAAAAGCCATTTTGCCAACTCAGGGATCTTTCAGATCAGAACTTGCAGATGATGTGATATTAAGTAATATCACTGAGTAATCGATTTGGCATTACTTGCAATGATTTGTGGTGTTAAATATAAATGAGTTAAAGGTAAGTCAAACGTGAAATGGCAAATAAAAAATCATACTTTAGATTAGGGCACAATTTAGGTACCATATCAAATATTTGGGTATTTGGCACAGCATACAGAAATTGAAAAAAATATATTTTGAATATTTTATAAAAAATATGAAACAAATGTAAATTTATAGTTCAGCAAATGTGTGATAAAAAATAAAATAGTCAATCCTTCAAATCCAAATAGAAATATTATTTTAAGGTTTAACAGTGATTTACTAAAAGTTGAAAAAATGTCAGTTAGACCCTTTTTCTTCCTATACATGACTTTATCCAACTCAAACGTTGGTCTTAACATTAGCGAATAAATGCTGAGTGTGACCTTAGTAAAGCTGCGTCAATGTCTTCTTAGAGGTTAAGAGTGTTTATAATAAGACGTCATCTAATATGGGAGTAGCTCTTATTTCTTATTTATTCCGATTCAACTCCTTAATCGCTGACCATTTTCATTCCCTTCTGTTTAACTTCAGATAGAAGTGCCCATTAGTCTAGTTATAAGACAATAAACACACGAGTTGCCAATTCAGGATTAGAATCGCAAATGGTAATGGCTGAAGAAGACTCTTAGTCATATGTATATATATAATTTTATTTTTTTTGAAAAATACTAATATTTATATGTAAGAAAAAGAATCACATAATACATTAGGTATTTCTTTTTTTTGGCGGTACGCCATAACTTCCTTAATACGTCATCAAATTTCATGAATGAGGCATCATTTTAAAGCTTTCCTTAACCGCTACACCGAAAAAAATACAAATCACTCATTTCGCCTTCGATTGCCAGTTATAAGCGCAAAACCGCGGTTTTTGTAATAGAGATTTAGTAGTTTTCAGGTTTTCAAGGGGAACATTTTCGGTCATATAGGTACAATTTTTCGATTAACCCCTTCCTTTGCGAGTTTTGAGCGAAAAACTGCAATTCTCAACAAAAATGGTCGCAGGGCTTTTTCGAAGGTGTCATTTTTCCGTCGTTATCGAGTTACAAGCAAAAACATGCGATTTCAGTCAATACTAGGTTGTTACAAAAGTCCTTGTGCATATCAAGTTGTTTACATTGTGGTCTCTAATTTAATCCTTATTTAATCTCTGACGAATACAATTCTTATGTCAATGTTTACATTAACTAATCCTCTAATTATCTATGTACGCCAACTGTCCCTGCCTTTCATTCAGTTTATTAAATTTCACTAGAAATGTCGGAAGAAAAATTTGTCATCCGCGGCCTTCTTAGGCATTATTGGAAAAAAGGTTTTAGTGCAAAGGCCTCAGCCGAGGAAATTTGTGCAGTGGAAGGGGAAAGTGTGGTGCATCAAACACGGCCGCATTTTGGTTCAGGCGGTTTAATTCTGGGAATACAAGCCTTGAAGATGAACCTAGATCAGGTCGTCCTAGATCACTTCGAGCGGGTTCCAGAGGGCAGGGCTATCAACGCTGAGCTATACTGTGAACAGCTCGATAGAGTATATGAAGTTTTAAAAGTGAAATACCCCGCTTTGATTAATAGGAAGCAAGCGTTATTTCAGCAAGACAACGCCCCTGCTCATCGCTCACGATTAGTTAAAGAAAAATTTTCAGAAATGAACGGGATTAGCGTCTTGCCCCACCCTCCTTACAGCCCAGACGTCGCACCGTCTGACTATGGACTTATCAGGTCAATGGCGCATTTTTTGAAAGGTCGGCGCTTCGAAAACTTCGATGATGTCAAATCTGGATGCGAGGAGTTCTTTGCCTCGAAAACTGCAGAGTGGTATCAACATCAAATACAACTTTTGGCTGAAAGATGGGTTAAAGTAGTTGAAAATGATGGCCTGTATTTTGAAGAATAAATTTGATTTGTAAATTTTGTACTCACATTTGAATAAAATTAATTTTGTGAACAAGGACTTTTGTAACAACCTAGTAGAATCAGCGCACTCGCTTCCCGCGAAACCGATATCTGTTTTTAAGTATGTAGCGTTTTCCAGGGTGCGCTCATTCAGTGACATCTATATCTGTGTAAACCAAATCCACCAACAAACACTCACAGGTTATCGTATCGTTACTTTAAACATAGTGTTCAAAGAGGTCCTGTAAACACGTATATACTATGTAAATACCTTAAACTTATGTTTAAAAAAATAAATTATCTACAATTTAAACACATCTATTCTTTATTTCAACCCTCACCTATACCCTTGACGCACTAAATACGCACTATACTCACTATACGTTACTAAATATATACGGTGTGTAGGTACTTTAATTAAGTGGGATTTAAGCAGGTTAGCGTGCGAATGATTCGCATTGGTCAGCTAGTATTAGTAATTGATTCATAAATAAAAACTACAAACAAAACTTTAAACAGATTATATAAAAAAGACTTCCTCGGTTCTTTATGTGGGAGTGATCCATTTGCATAATGGATGAGCTGCAATCAGAAGTTTTTCTGGGCCAAGATTAATAACCGATAATTCCAACTTCTTCATTTAAAGGAGGGATTCGTCAATCCAATTAGCATAGTTTGCTTAAGTGGATCGACGGAATACATTTAATAATACTGATTGTCACATCGGTAACGTTGTTAATTTTCCGTTCGACGGATAAAAGTGAGTTAATCTGCCTAACATTTCGGCGAAAAGAAATTGGGCTGAAAGTGTACTATTCGCAATGAAAAGGGGCTATTTAATTTTTAAATAATAGAGAATCACTAATGTGAGTTCCATCTGCTTCTTAGGCACTCATCTGTACTAACCCATTACTTGAAATCCTCTTACAAGACTCAACCGATAAGAAATTTCTCGACATTTCCGGCTACTTGAGCACTTGGTAGACAGGCGCTCAAATTAATGAATGACATAAGAACTTAAAGAAAAAAATAAATAATGTTCAAAGTAGGGCTTCGAATCTTCAGATATAAGTATATAGCACTGATAAAGAAAACAACAAAAAAATAAACATTATGGTAGAGTTGATGTCAGATGAAAAATAAAATAAAATAGCGACGCCATATAAGAAATTCTTAGTATATGGAGCATAATAATATATAAAATCAAATATAAAACCTATTTTATTGTCTTTCATTCCGAATCTGTTTACATATAAAAACTCCTTATCGAGAAAAATAAATATTGTTCCTTTAAGAAAAGTCGTAACTGAAAGCTCAATTTAAAACTAGTCGTTCTGTTAATTTGAGGAAAAATATCTGTATCTATAAATTTCAGATTTAGCCATGCATTTCTTTCTTCTAAGCTCATAATAATAATAGTTCCAGATATTTCACTTCATGAACAATCCGTTAATACCAGTGTTCTAGTAGAGGTATATGGAGGAGAATAAAAATAATTTGGATGCATATATAATTAAAAAATCTGGTGCGTGCGCGCAACACACAACTTTCACTTACCAACTTACTTAGATTAGTAATGGAATATCATTTCCCAAAGTCACACATTTTTCTACATTCATATCTTATTTTTGTTAATCGTTAAAGCCGTTTTTGAGTAAATAAAAAAACCCCGTGAAAATGATACAAAAGTCCCCCCTCCCGTAGATCAATTTTGATGAAATTTTTACAGTCATATCTCGGGCATATAAATACATCAAATACCAAGTTTGATCAAAATCGTTAAAACCGTTTTTGAGTAAATAAAAAAAACATGTGAAAATGATACAAAATTTATTAAGTAAAGTCCCCCCTCCGGTTGATCAATTTTGATGAAATTTTTACAGTCATATTTCAGGCATATAAATAGATCAAATACTCAGTTTAATCAAAATCGTTAGAGTCGTTTTTGAGAAAATCGAAAAAAACTTAAAAAGTTATTAAATAAAGTACCCCCTCCCTTTGAGCAATTTAGATGAAATTTTTGCTGTCACATCCCGGGCATATACCTACACTAAATACCCAATTTCAGGTTCCCACGATTTATAGTTTTTGAGCTAGTCTGTTCACACACACACACACACACACACACACACACACACACACACACACACACACACACACACACACACACACACACACAGACCATTTCGCGGGACTAGGTTATTTCGACTCAGGGGGTCCCAAAACGTGTATTTCCGTTGAAAACCGGAAGTCGAAATTTTTCACGATCGCAATACTTCCACTTACTATATATTTCATATATAGGTAAGTGAAAGTAAAAAAATTAAGTCAAGATATATATGTAATTCACACATTAATATAGACATTAATGAATGTGTAGGTCCTCTGGTACACAATATTTTTCCCATTTCTTGCAATATTTGAGAATCCAATCCCGTCAAAACAAAAGTAAGGTGGTATTCATAAGCAAAGGTTGTGTAAACAGAAGATCAACATTATCTATACTAAAAAAATAAATCTTATCATCACAACTTCCAACTCGTATTACAAGACGTCAGGAAAATAGATTTTTACAATAGGAATCACAATATAATGAGAATAAATGAACTCCATGCTGAATCTGCCTGATTCATCAGGCTGCCTGCGTACGAGAGAAATGACACTTCACAGAAGCAGAATTCTCCTTGAGACATATATTCGTTTAAATTGGTGTAATGGCCTATTTAATAATACGTACTAACTTTTGTTACCGCTCCAGTAATATTTTGAAATTCTTCTTGAGGCCATGCACCATTATAAATGACAAAAACAAGTTAGTTTCTAAACAAATGAAATCCGTGGAGTATGGAGTTTAGTTTGAAGTGATATATATATATATATATATATATATATATATATATATATATATATATAAGTATAGGGTAAAGGGTTTTAAGGATAGGATGCGAGAGGAATTCCGAGGAACTGCAAAGCACAACTGCTCAAGTCCAGATGGGTCTTATTATTGTCTCGTAATTGTTTGGAAGCTTTGAGCGTCTGTCTACTAAGTGCTGAAATAGCCGATAATCTCGAGAAATCTCTTATCGGTTCAGTCTTGTATGAGGATTTCAAGTAATGCGTTAATACAGATGAGGTCCTGAGAAGCAGATGAAGGTATAAGTGTGGTACGCTCGTTACTGTGCCAAGAAACTATATGATGGGCCAAGCTGATTCGATATGAATGTTTTTGAACTTTTAAGCTTAAAATGAGTTCATCTTATAACTTAATTGCTAAACCAGACACCATTTCCTAATCAGAGCCGAACAGCCCTTACAAACAGAACTGACACAGACGCCTACCATTAGAGCAAAGCGAGGCTCTGAGTAACCACCGAAGCCACACTGAAGGAGAATAAGGTCAATTAATTACAGTTCACGGGTTTCGTAAATGCCAATCGAGGAATCTAGATTCTGTACCCTGGAACATGACTAAATACACCAAATGTTGCAAATTTTTATTTTGACGTGTAAGTATTCATATTATATAAAAAATAAGTATTATATAAAATAAATGAAATTGAGTTAAAGTGCATTTTTTTTTACATAATATATTAAATATTATTATGAGACATGAATGATGAAAATGAAGAGTTCAGTGGAAAAACGACGAGGAATATATGAGGCGTTTGGTTTCAAAACCGGCTAAGTACATCCATTTTCAACAATTTTTCAATAATTTGGAACCGCTTTTGATAAGAAATGGAATCTTTTAATATTGATTTTCGAAGGATCTAGAAGTTTATGTATCAAACGCATCTAACACATTTTTTAACATTAAAAACTTGAAAAAAAAAGGAAAACCAAACGTTTTTTTTTAAACCAAACGTTTTTTGGTTTGGCGTTTTGAAACCAAACGCCTCATATATTCTTCACATATTCAGATTATGTGGAATACTAAATCATCAGTGTTAAAGTATTTTTTTTTGTTTTTTCTCAGCTAATTTTGATGAATGAAAATCACTAAAACATAGTGGAAATCATATTGGCAAATATTTATCAATTATTTATAGTTTAAAAAATACAATAAGGGTAAACTGAAAATTTTAAAATATGTTAAAAAATTCAGGACAGGAAATATATATTAATGAATAGCTTCATAGATACCAGTGTATCAAGTTACCGTTTTGTAAGCAGATACTACACGATGTACTGAATATGATAGTTCTTATGTTACTCGTCTTCTTCGTAGCCAATGTAAATACCTTTTCACCATACTACGATGTAATCACCTGTTTTACACACCTAATTTGCGGTCCGAAAGCTACACTTCGCCGCCCTAGGGCCGAAAATGAATATTTCGCCCTAAGGTCGCAAAATCAGCTGTTTATTATTTTAATTCATTCATTTCATTATATACATTACATAAGTTTGTTTTGCTCGTATTAATGTTTAGATATTTAGTAATTATGGCTAATAATATATCAGAATCTATAAATAGAACAGCAAAAGAAATCATAGCAGATTTGTTACCAGCAAAATCAAAAGATAGGTATGACGAAGAGTATACAAAGTTTTTGAACTTGTTAAAAATGTAAAATGTAAAACCTGTAGATGTGAATGATGAAGTTTTACTCGTATATCTCTCGGTCCTATCAAAGCAAAACAAACCCAGTACTTTATGGAGCGTAGTCCTCGGCTCTAAGTTTCAACTCAAAGTGTGAATGTGTCAAACAAAAAACAAGTAATAGAATCTTCAAAGGGTATTATGTTTTCAAACAACCAAAATTGTACTTTTAACATTTCTATAAATCAAAAATAAACGAACTAACTTTTTTTAGCATTTTGAAATATATCAGTTGTATTAAATGAAACACACATATGTTCATCTCTCTTTATTAACTTACATAATAACATAACGTAAAACAATCCATACATTAAACATTCATCATGTCCCCATAATCACAAGATAACCTTCTAACAAAGAGGTACACTTAACCAAAAGAAAATCTTGTTTTTGATTAATGTTATATCGTATTAATATTTATTGTAGTATGGTGAAAAATAGCGTTCGTGCCTTGGGGCAAAGTGCTTTTGCAGGCCCTCGAACTTTTCATGACCTCGACTACGTCTCGGTCAAAAAATATCTCGGGCCGGCAAACGCCCACTTTCGGCCCTTGGTACGAAATATACTATTGCGGTTGCTGTTCCATGTCTGTCCACCAGTGTAAAATCTCACTACAAATCGTCATTATACTTGAGTGAATGAATCAAAATACGTTATTCTTCTATATTGTTGGACTGTAGCGTTTAAATATTTAAAAGTTCTTCTACAGTTTCCCCCCGAGTTTTTGGTGCTTTAAGCTGTTTCATTTGGACTTTATACTGTTAGGGTTTATTTTTTGTCACAGAAATGAAGTATAGATTTTGATAATTGTATTTAAATTTTTTTTTTTTTTTGGTTCCTCCCCTTCCTCGCCTTTTTGGCTATACGGGGTTTCCCGGGCCAGGGGAGAGGGTGGGGAATTGATGCCGAGTAATATTAAATATCCCCTGGCTCCGGGTTTTGAACTGCCTATCTTCGAATTCCCAATCATGTGATTGGGCTACGCGTATTTCCATGGCTACGCGTATTTCCTAACGCGTTTGTCCACTCGGCTCTCCCGCCCCATTAACACATAATATATGTTATATCTGGTATAACATTAATTCTGTTATATATAAAACAGTATTTTGTTTCTACTAGAATCTATCTCACATCCCCCTTCCTGCCACACACTTAAAAAACATCTGAGCCCGTTTTCATGTTTCTACAGTTATATGTAAATAAAGGAAAAAGGTAAAAAATGTTAGATTCTTTCGATTAAGCCAGGCAGTTAAATAGAAGGACGAAGGGGTGCTCTTGCAGCTCCAGGATGGACCATTCGACCTCCCCAGAGAACCATAACCTCCAGTTCATGGAGTCTAGAGTTCTGGAGATAGAGTTAAACAAAATGGACTGCTTTCCGCTGTAACCATCAGGCCAGGCATTGTTTTCATTTTGCAACCATTATTTTCAGGGTTATATCACCATTCAGATTCAATATTAAAATATAATCGAATAATATAATCAATATTATAATATAGTTTGATATGCAGTATCAGATTATAAATTATAATTATATATATATATATATATATATATATATATATATATATATATATATATATATATATATATATATATATTTTGTCTTTCATCAATAATGCGCACCCTCCAGAAATATACTGCCAATCAGCGAATGAGAAGGCCATCGACGAAATTAATCAATTAATAAATATATGATGCCTTTAATTTTCTAACAATTATTTTTAGGGACTCGTATCGTATCTATGCAGTGACTGATTCATTAGAAAGTATTTCATCGGGTCTCTGTTTTATTTATAATGAGGACATTTTCTAAGTATTAAGGGAATATCAAATACTGACAGACTTACGACCTGAGAATATGTATGGATGACATTCGAGATACACGAAATTTATGTTGAAGTGTTAATCAACAAGTTTGTAAATACTTGTTATGTTTTTGTATTTCTAATAGCTACATTTAGGTCGATTTATTTTGAAACAAAATTATACATTATCCTTAGCAAAAGAAACGCAAAAATCATTATAGTTAGTGTAGCAAAATTCAACAGGCAGCCCAAGCCACTGTATACAATGCAGTCTCAACGAAATCTTGATTTGTCCATTGCTTGGTATAATTACATTTTGAATTCAATTGCTTATTTGAGTTCGCATCAAAGCAAAAAATTTTGCCTCATTTGGGTTATTTGTTTATGTATTAAGCGTCCTTATATATATATATATATATATATATATATATATATATATATATATATATATATATATATATATATATATATTTTTTTTTTTTTAATTTTTCATTTTATTAGTTTAAAATTTTTTATTTTATTTGATTGGATTACGTGTGGGGTCCGGACAACATTCCTCGAAAACAAAGATTTTTATCACTTGGAAAAAAATTTAATAAATTAAAAATAAAATTGGAAATTAAAAAGTGTTTGAAGTTGGTTTGTTTATCGCCGTGTTAGATTCCTTTCAGACAAGATTTATAAGCTTTGGTTGGAGTCGCTTTTAGTACCGAAACAAGTTGCTTACAATACACTGAGATCCCCTTAGATTTCTTTGAGCCGATCGTTAACAAACGAAAGGAGAATTGTTAGCATATGCAATCGTCAGAATAATAAAAATCAAAAATAAATTTTACACGTGGAACGATAATATTGGTAAATTGACACGACTTAAAAATTATCCTTATTAACTTTATAAAGACGAACTGCTAAGGAAAGTCATTCGGTAAAAATAAAATTTTGAATGATATAAATAATTTAACCGTAGACTGATGAAAACGAATAATAATAATAATATTAATAAGTGATTTCAAAGTGTTTTTTTTTTTTTAACAGATGCACATAGATCTCTCATTCAACTATTTTTTCAGGCCTGAATTTTTTTTTTATAGGAATACATTTTATTGATAGCCTGATTTTCGTTTCGGTAATTAAGAAACTCATTTTAAATCATTGAAGTCTATTTTTGCAAATTCAGAAAGAAAAAAATTCATTAGGATGCGCCCCAGTTTAATCCGTCCAACCTAAAATATGTTAAGTGGAATTAGAATTCAATTTTTTTTTTTTACATAATTGATATAGGCACTAATTGAATCTTTTTCAAATCCCTCTTTCTTTTACATAATGGTTGATTAAAAAAAAAAAGTAAATTTAAAAAGTCGAAGTAATGAATATTGTTTCATTTTGTGTTTTTATAAAATAAAATTTTGAAAATATATAGCCTAAAGTTACATGAGCGAACGATAGACAATAGACGGATGGTAAATACAAAACCTCAAAGTATTCTTAAATGAGCGATCATCGTGGCCAGGGGTAAGCTCCTAACGCCTGGTGTAACCACCAGGCAGTAAAATATACTGTCTATTCTATTCTATTTGTATGTAATCCGTGAATAACATATGGTTCTATTTTGAACTGAAGTGTTTAGAATTTTAAAACACGGTTGTCGACCTAAAAAAACAAACAACAATTTTCATTTAAGAAAAAAATTGTGGAAAAAGCCTAAGGTTTTCTCGACATATCTTTTTCACGAATTCAATTAATTTCTATTTAAGATACGCCGGTATAATTTGAAGCATTTTAACATTGAGAAGTTAAAATTTATTTCAATTTTTATCTATTAAATATTAATACTTCCAACAGCATTTTATGATAAAACACTGTTTCACGTATTGCATAGTTGACAGAAAAACGATTACAATTAATTTTAAAATCCAATATACTAAAAGATAGTAACAGATTCAGTAAGGAGTAAACTAGACATTTTTTTTTTTGTTCGGTACCCCTACCTGGCCATGTGTGGCATACGGGGGGTCACTCTAGAGGTGTAACCAACCTATTCTAACCATGGTGGGTAGGTCGAGATTTATTCCGCGGGGCTTCCACGAAATAAAAGTCAACCATCCCAGGGCGGATTCGAACCGCCACTGTTCGGCTCTGCTATCCCGGCCCAAACTGGACATTAAATCACGAAGAATTAATATAAAACAAGTAAATGCTTTCGTAAATGCTTTCGTAAATGAAAGGTGTAAAATGAATACAAAATTGTATGTTCAACCCCCCCCCCCAAAAAAAAAATATATATATATATATATATTATAAATGATAGCTTATTATAAATAATGGCTATTTTAAAAAACATGATGATAATATGACTTCTTAAAATGTTATTTTTTCGACAAGTTATAAAACAATTCCATCCCATTTATAGATGATTCGATTTGCCTCTGCGTACGATTATTCGATAATATTGTCCCACGGATGAGAGGCATATCAAGACTTTTAGGCAGGTACTTTAGGACCGGTACATTAATGTCGGGCATGACTTTCTGCTTGGATAAACTAAGTAGTAAAGTTATAATTTGCGGGACGCATTGCCATGCTATCTACTTATACATCATGAAATACCTACATAATACATTAGACCCGACACACCATCTTGGAAAATTAACGTATAAACTGACATTGTCACCTGAATGAATCAGTCGTTTGACATGTGCAAAAATATCGTTTTTCGTTTTATTTTATTCTTAAACTCTAGCATGCCGAGACATCTAAGCTCAGCTGATCTATCGGCTTTTATAGACCATTCAAATAAACATTTCCAAGAAAAACCCGACAAACATTGAAAGATATCTTCCTTTAACTAAAGCAATAAGTACGTTTTGACATAAAATTTTCACTGTCTTATAATTAGAAATTTATAGAAGATTTGAATGAAGAATCATAGATTTGATTGAAGAACTGTTTCACTTATTAGACAATATGTGTAAACTTGTAGGTGTTTTGTGTAGTAATTTCCAAAATATTTGTAACAATCTTTTGTCATCCACAATCAGGAGAAACCCCACATGTCCAAATTAACATTTATTTTTCAGATCTATCAAAAGAACATAGAATTATCAAATCATGAAAAATGTATTCTAAATAGGGATATGTGTCGGAAAAAATAATTTAAATTAAGGAAATCTCTTAAAGGAAATGTAGAAACGTTTTTATCACTTTTCCAATAATCAGAATTTGTGGACATGTCAGATTCCTCAAAAGTACCCAGCACAGAATATCGAACTGAAAATGTTTTATTGTTCATTATGCTTAAAATATATTTTGAAGTCAAACGTGTTATATTAATACTAGCATTCCCCGTCGCGGCTTTGCCCGCGAGTCTTTAAAATCAATTCTGTAATCATTATCTTGGTATCGATTTAATAGAATCGGAGCTTCCGGTAGGTGGAAGGTTGGAGGGGGAAGCTTCCGGCTCGGGAGAAGAGAGGGAGGCGCGTAATGGAGAGAATTCACTAAAACCGCCGAAACAACTTACTCGTCATGAACGCTTCATTTTTCGGCTTTAAAACATCGTTTTCGACGCCCCATAGATCATGATCTTTAAAATGAGTCCAAATTAGATATTTTTTCTCGAAGTGCAAAAATAGGTGTCCGTTAGATTTAAACGACAATATCGCCATTTAAACCCCGTTAGGGTCTACATTTTTGAAATTCCTTTCTTAGTGGTTACCTATATCGAGTTTAAAACCTAAATTCCGAACTTCAAGTTTCTATCATTAGTAGTTTTTGCTCTGCGTTGATTCTGTCAGTCAGGACAAAGCCTCTTTTATATATATGGAGAAGAGATCGAAATAAACACGCATCATCCCCAATCATGGGAATCACAGTGGGCATTATTTGATTACCACTAATATTTAAATAATCAGTAGCCATATTTTATAAGAATGTCTATTTTAATAATATTGTAACGTTAAATCGATATTCAAATAAAAAACATATGGTTTAAAATCTCAACAATAGATTTCCATTAGAGTTAAACGACAATTTCGCCATTTAAGCCCCTTGGGGGTTACATTTTTGAAATTCCTTTCTTAGTGGTTACCTACATCGCGTTTAAAATCTAAATTCCGAACTTCAAGTTTCTATCATTAGTAGTTTTTGCTCTGCGTTGATTCTGTCAGTCAGGACAAAGCCTCTCATACATATAGAGATTAAAATTTTTGAAAACTACTTGCAAAATCTCCTGAATAATAAACACATTCATCCGTAAGTAAAAAAAAAACTAGTGGTTTTGCACTGCGTCGTGGAAAACTATGTTGAATATTACATATTATTCACATGTGATAGCGCAAAAAAGATTCAAACACTTCGTGTTCTATATACCGCGACTATTCCAAACTACCTATTTACACCAGTTTACGTAGACATTGTTTACGTGTACTCAGTTGTTAGAAGAAAAAAAACTCACTACACTCATACGTCTGGAGGTAAGTAAGGATTCTTCAAACAATAAGGACGAAGAACAAAACATATTTCAAAAAAAGAAGAACAGATGTAGAAATCAGCCAAGAGCGATTGGAAAACGTGAGGTGAGGTGGTCCAAAATATAGAAGGGTCTTTTTGTTCTCAAGAATTGGAATAGAAAGGCCCCAAGAAATGTATTGTCTCAGGAAAATAGCAAATAGCAAGGCTTTCACAAAACCATAAGTGGAAATGTTAGAGTTTCTTATTATTATATCATATATTTATAAAAGTATTTTAATATAATGTTAGGGTTATAACATAGTATTATAATTCAAATATTTTTTAATAGGTTATTCAATTATATTATATTATGATAATTTTGTATTTCCATTACCTTTAAGAAATAAGAGTGCTTGCTGTAAGTATCGTAATTATTTTTACTTATAATGTTGGCAGGGGCGCTCACAGATTGAATATGCAGGATCAATCCCCCTAAATTTCGAAAAAGATAAATGGAAAAAATTTACGCATCGAATTTTTAAAAAGTTTCTAGTATAATTTGTAGTATTTCTATATTTTAATTTATTATGTTCCTGTTATTTATTTAAATAAATATGTGTGCTGTGTTTTCGCTTTATGTTTGTGTTTTTTAAACCGTCAAATTTTATTGACCCCATTTCTAAAATCATATACAGGGTGTCCCGAATTTAAATGGCAAAACTTCAGGAACTTATATGGGACCGAAAAACTAAGACAAAAAGTCCTTTAGAGATTTGCTCGTTTTTGCTTAGTTTTAGAGAAAATCGCAAAAAAAGAAACAAAACAAGTTTTCATTTTTATACTTATTTATTTACATTTATATTTATGTTATGTTCTTTTTAATGTAAATATTGCTCAAAATGTTGTCCTCTTGCATCAATGCAAGCATTACATCTAGCACTCACTTGATAAATTGCAGCTAAACATTGTTCTGATGATATTTGGTGCACTGCATCTATAATTCGGTCTCTTAATTGCTCTCTTGAGTTGATTGACACCGAATAAACTTCCTGCTTCAAGGTTCCCCATTCGAAGAAATCCATGGATGTCATATCAGGTGATCTGGGTGGCCAAGGTACTACCCCTCCACGTCAATCCATCGTTGTGTATAATTTATATCCAGCCAAGCTCGAGCAGCTCTGCTATAATGAGCTGGATATCCATCGAGTTGGAACCACATTTCAATCCGCTTTTGTAAGGAACTTCATCTAAATAATTAGAAAAGTCGTTCTCCAAAAAATGTCTAAATGCGATTCCATTCAATCTTTCAGGCAAAAAATATGGTCCCACCAGTAATCCGTTCCAAATTCCAAGCCAAAGTTAATAGCAAATTCATGCTGAAACCTATTCTCTGTTATAGCTCTGGGATTTTCAAGAGCCCATACATGATAATTTCTTTGATTAACAATTTCTCCTCTTGTAAAGGTAGCTTCATCGGTCCATATAATTTTTAATGGAAATAAATTATCATCGCGAATTTTTTCAAGAAACCAGTAACTAAAATTCAACCTCTTGACATAATCTTGAGGTAATAAATTCTGAACTTTTTGAAGATGGTATGGGTAGCGAATATCACCATTCAAAGTTCGCCATATTGCTTGCCGCGATATTCCTAATGCAGCAGATGCTCTTCGGATGCTAGTCTCAGGATTGTTATCGAAGTGGCGTTGGACACAATTTCTTCTCCGATAATCTGCTCTTATTGCTGCCTGGATTGGTCGCCTTCATTACGTAAGAATGACCCAGTCTCTCGTAGTCTATTAAAAGTTAACGAAAAGACTCGTCGATTAGGCAATCTTCTATTTGGAAATCGGCGCGCATACTCCCGCACCGCTTCTAAAGCATTACCGTTCCAGAAAGCATACACAAAAATCATATCAGCGTATTCAACATTAGAATATGTACGCGGCATTGTGGCTGATGCTATTCACACAAAAATATCTAAGTAACTGACTGAAGACTGATTTAGGAATTATAATCCTAGAAGGAAGCCAAAATGTAAACAAATAAAAGAATGTAAAGGATAACATTAAGTGTTTACATATCTCACTGCCTAGCCTGACGAAATTTGAAAGGTGATAATCGCTACCTCTAACATTTTTGTTTTGTTTCTTTTTTTTGCGATTTTCTCCAAAACTAAGCAAAAACGAAAAAATATCTAAAGGACTTTTTGTCTTAGTTTTTCAATCCCCTATAAGTTCCTGAAGTTTTGCCATTTAAATTCGGGACACCCTGTATATGCAAACGACAAAACAATACAATAAAATAAAAATGAATCTGTTTTGAAATACAAGCACTTTTTTTGATAAATTACTTTGGTGCTGATTTTACTTTCGGTTGTAAGAATATAGTTTAATTTTCTTGTACCTTATGATATTTTGATTTATCATTTTATTTATTTTTAACATGTGTTAGAACTGGAATATAAGAAAGACTAGGTCTTAAGTTCAGATCTCTGTGACTTAATTAAAGTATAATGCACTTAGTGAATGAGAAGCAGCATCGGTACTTCAATCTTTCCTTTTTAAGTGATTGAAATCAGGGATAGTCCTACCACCTTTCGGAAAGTAATCACATATTCTCTAGGTCTGCGGTCGATAACCTCACAGAACTTTTTTTATCTAGAAGTCTCAGGTGAGGGTCTCGAAGGAACTTGGGGGGTGGGGAGGTTGTAATCATAAATTGAGCAATATGCTACAATGGTAATGCATTCATATACGGGTATCTTTGATAGTAGGGGAGAGTGGTGAACAGTGAGGCGCAGTTAACTGTGAGACTGTTAGCTCAAAGCCAATAGCAAGGAACTAGTTAGTGTAGGATTTGTTGAAGTGTAGAATATAGTCAAATAAAATTTGGTTTTTGAGGCAATTTTTTTTGTGACTTGCTTTCTCGTTGACTGTGATGGTACTACTGTTCATTTCACCGAATTTCGTAATGAAAGAAGGCAAGATCTTATGGGGATGAGTCAGTTACTATAGTGTCTTTTCATTTAATTTAAAGGAATAAAAAAAAAAAGTATTGTAGGAAAAGTGAAATCGGAAATATATTTAAAATAAATTAAGAAAACCTCCATGGGAGCATTGTTAAGCGAGATCTAGAGAAATACCCAGTTCTATAACCTTAATGCATTTTCTGTGTCACCCCCTTTTTGTGTCAGCCCTTTTGATACAGGAATAGTTACTGAATATCGTAAAAAGAAATTATCTGGGTATTCTACGGTAAATATTTGATATATAGGTAAATATAAAGGCAATTAATAAGGTCGAATCTGAAGATATGATAGAATTTAAGAAGAATAGGTTATAGCTGGAAGATGCTCTAAAAAAACGTCTCCGTTTAACGCAGAACAGTGAGGCGCAGTTAACTGTGAGACAGTTAGCTCAAAACCAATTGCAAGGAACCAGTTAGTGTAGGATTTGTTGAAGTGTAGAATATAGTCAAATAAAATTTGGTTTTTGAGGCAACTTTTTTTTGTGACTTGCTTTCTCGTTGACTGTGATGGTACTACTGTTCATTTCACCGAATTTCGTAATGAAAGAAGGCAAGGCCTTATGGGGATGAGTCAGTTACTATAGTGTCTTTTCATTTAATTTAAAGGAATAAAAAAAAAGTTTTGTAGGAAAAGTGAAATAAATTAAGAAAACCTCCATGGGAGCATTGTTAAGCGAGATCTAGAGAAATACCCAGTTCTATAACCTTAATGCATTTTCTGTGTCACCCCCTTTTTGTGTCAGCCCTTTTGATCCAGGAATTAGTAACTGAATATCGGAAAAAGAAATTATCTGGGTATTCTACGGTAAATATTTGATATATAGGTAAATATAAAGGCAATTAATAAGGTGGAATCTGACGATATGATAGAATTTAAGAAGAATAGGTTATAGCTGGAAGATGCTCTAAAAAAACGTCTCCGTTTAACGCAGAAGTTGTTAGGAGCACATGGGATAATAGCCGTACATTGGAAAGCAATTGGCCAAGAAACAATCAGCCGCTCTTTAAAGTAACTTGAGATCTAAAATGTCTCCCGAGTAAGCAAGAAAAAAAAAAGGTACTAATGTCTTTTGTGTCCACGTCCACTCAGATCGATTACCTAGTTTTCCGAGATTATAGCTATTATGCTTCATGAATACACATGTCTACTAGAAAAAAGGTCGTTAAATAAATAGTACTTAAGAGTCAGCTTCCAGCATTCAGCTAGTGAACAACTATGTGGCCATCTTAGGTTTTCATGTAAAGAGAATATTTCTTTACTATGTGATTAGTCAGTGATTGTTAATTAGGTATATGTCGGTGTAGCAAAAATTGTATAATATTTGGAATGTAAAGGTAAGCTCATGCCTAAATTGTTTTAACCGAAAGTAACTATTTAGTAATAATTGCATTTCATTATGATGTGGTGGCACTCTGTAACAACTAGACTTTCTGGAGGCTATGATATAATTTTAGCCCTAAGCTCGCTCAAATGTTTTGTATCTTTAAATATAGAAAACCCTTTTCATTTTGCATAATTTCGGAATTCCGTCCAAAGATTGATTACGAGATTTGTGCTCATGAAGAAGTGGGTCGGTGCTGTAATAACCTCTTTTTTTTTTTTTTATTTATCAGCCATGCTCACGAATACGCAACGTAGTTGGTCAAAATGACGATGTGAGACGACGGTAGATGACGGTAGACGAGGACCCCCATCCTTCTCACTGTTGGAGTGGCCTTGGTGTCAGAGCCGTCCCTAAAGGCTGAAATTCACAGTGTACAGGGGTTACAGTGTACAGGGACCGCTAAGGCAGTTAGGGGAGGTCCAGTGGGTTATTGGGTGGTTACTAGAATTACAGTTAATTTTATACTTTGTGGTGGTCCTTCGGTGGGGCACACGTGTTTATGATATCCAATAAAGCTTCCCTTCTGGTAAATGTTCTCAATCGACTTTGGGCATAGTTATATAAAACATATGTTCCATGTACTCCAGTAAACAATTAAAATCCTCACCGCCTTTGATTTTTCATAAAGTTTTGGCCTTGTTTAGATACTATACTTTTTCCTACTTTGTATTGAAGGTAGCTACAAGCTGATTTCACACATGGACTCGCCTCTACCAGTCCCTAACCTAACTCTCCTACCACTACTACTTCTCTCTCGAGGTGTTTCTCAAGGATCTTCCTCTTAACAACCTTCTTATCGAATTATACAGAATACCTACCGAACTTTACTCAACCCTCCCAATATTATTTTCGCGCACACGAACTCAAAACATTTCCTTCCACTCTCTTGACCTGCTGATATCGTGCCGATAAATTCTGTGCTGAGATGGCGAAATGACATGTGTCACTTTTATAACAAAAAAAAAAACATAAAAACAATTTCTCCACATTCCAGTCTCAGGGTCTGGCCACACATGTCCGCACCGTAGCAATAATATAGGTTATGTTCAGAATATTTTTAATTTAACTTACATATTACCTTTAGTTGTGCCTAAAGGTCAGGCCATACATGTCAGACACAGGCCACCTTAGGCATAACTAAAGGTAATATGTAAGTTAAATTAAAAATATTCTGAACATAACCTATATTATTGCTACGGTGCGGATCCGGTGCGGACATGTGTGGCCAGACCTTCATTCGTTATTTGTAATTGTTTAGAAAGTAGCAAAATTTCATGAGTCTTTCGTCATGTTAGCTTTTGAGAAAACGATGATAGAAAATTGTAATAGGTCAAAGCCAACCAATTGCACGCTAGTTTTTTTTTGGTTCCTCTCCTTCCTCGCCTTTTTAGGCTAAACGGGGTTTCCCGGGCCAGGGGAGAAGGTGGGGGATTAATGCGAGTATTATCAAATGTCCTCTGGCCCCGGCGATTTGATATTTCGCCACATCATGTACAGAAATCTGACATCGTGTAGATTCTCTTTGATTCAAACCCCTTGATTCCCTTGAAATATCTATCCTATTATCTATTATTTTTTATAAAAGACCGTTAATCGGTTACAGTATTCTGTAAAACATCTCAGAAATGCCTTTGGTAATTTCCCTCAGAACTTCAACTCAAACCTCTTAACATTATTGTATTACCTTTGAAGTACACACCATATATTAGTATATATCTTCCCTCATTCTCTCTCTCTCTCACTTTGAAAGAGGTTCATTAGTGCCTTTGTTACTGAGGAGTATCTTGCAAGTTCTTAATGAGACCAAACAGATAAATTAAATTTTTGATAGGATTCGTCGGTATTGTTCCCAGGCACTTTCATAGCTCGCTGTTCTAATAAACAAGGGTGGCTTTTTCCTAATTTCAGATGACATATTCTTGGGATTTCAAATTAAATTCTCTAATGATCATTCTTCTGCATATGTTTATTTGGTATTTGTTATTTTCATTTCACTAAATTTATTTCACTTTCATTCATCCTTTATAATTGACATTAATACCTGGTCATATCTATTCAGTGAAAAGTAATTATGATGTGAAATATCTTGAATAAATCAGATTTTTTTTTTGGATTCGTTAAGAGTGTTCAATTGATATTTTCCTCAGGCATAATCAGTAAAATAAAATATATTCTTATTTGTTCTGTAGGATATAAGTATCTTACTTCAATTCTATTTGAATGAGTTGAATTAAGAGGTAGGTACCTACTCACTCTGTAAAATACTCCACCACTTAGCTGATTTTAAATGCTAACTCTCACTAATTTTTATAATTAAAAATACAGAAAAAAAACAACTGTTAATAATTTTACCATAATATTTTTTCAAACATTTTTACACTCCTGACAACCCCCCCAAAAAAAAAAAATATATCTAAAAAATCTATTTTTTAGCCCTTCATCACAGCTAAGTAAAACGAAATTTAGAATGGAAATATAATAGCCATAAAAAAAAAAATTAGATATATATGATCGGTGTGATGCCGAAGAGAACTAAGTCCCAAACTTCATATTTTAAAGTTAAAGTTGAATTTTGTGAAATATTGATGTGTTTACTTCTACCGCTTTTGAAGTACAACATATTTCAGTTTGTTTTTTATATTATACAGTAATGAAGAGGTATGATTTAAAAGAAATAATGATAGGCAATTTAAAAAAAAGAAATTAAAAAGTTGGTTTGGTGCTTAGTTCACTATGGTTTTATACCGACCATGTGTATATGGAAATATTTAATGAAAATGAAATAATAAAATATTATTTAAATATAAAAATAAACATAAAAACCACCAATGGTATTTATATAACTATGTATTAGAACGTTTTTATTATTATTTTTTTAGACCACACTTTTGCTTATCACAAATTGAAAAACCTGCAAGAATGTATTTTATTAGCTATTAATACATTTTGTTTGTTTTATATTCAAAATTTTTAGCCTTTGAAGCTTAATATTATTAATAAGAATGCTTTGAAGAAGTAAATAAATTACTATTTCAAATAACTGAAAAAAGGAAAATATTTAGTTTAAAGAGTGTGAGAACATGAGTAAGCAAAGTATATGGATGAAGTAGTCCAGTAAATATGGACACCATTACTAATATTTGAAGAAATCATGCATATAATTAAATTGATTTCTGTAAAAAGTGCACAACAATCAAGATAAAATTAATTAAGTTAGGAAGGTCAAATAAAAAGTTTGAAGTAAAAAGATATTTTTTGTTACACCTCATTTTCCAGTTATGCAAAAGATAACATTGAAAAAATTTGAAGCATTTTTATATGCCATTTTGAAGGTATACTTAAGTCACATTAATCTTTTAGGGCAATTCTTACTACTCTGACACCCAAATACAGCCACCTGTTTACCCTTCTGGATAAAGATTATGTATCCTTGCTTCTATTTTTAAATCTCAGGTTTTCTTAACAGGTGATAGCACCTATAAACAAAAAACATTTTTTTGATATACTAAAAGAATGCCAATTTATAATATGTAACCATTATATTAAACTAAGAAGGTAAATTGAATTACTCTAAGAAACTAGGAAAATTTTCAATGTGTTCCTTTAAGAACCGTAACTGGATATGTGCAATACTCCAGCTCAAGGAAAATAGCATTCACTTCGTGGACTGTATAATCTACTATATAGACTGTATAATGTGTTTGTCCGTTCGGCTGGAAAACATATTTTTTAAATGAGGGTTATTCAATCACTTACCCACAGTTTCTTAGGTAAAGAGGAGGAAACTGCCCACCACATCATTTTTGATTTGATATTTTTGCTATAATGTCCTAAATTATGTTCTATGTATTTATGTAACAATTGGCCTGATTTAATGATTGTAGTGTAGTGCTCAATAGGCCCTTAATGAGGTCAAGGTGCACTTAAGCTAGGAAAAAAACTTCAAAAACATTAAATATCTTTTATATGTCTTCTAAATGTTTTTAGTTTTCATTTTTGCTGGCTTTTGCAAGATGGCTACCGATATGTTTCACATATACCATGTTATGCATAACAATAGCTCATTATAAGAATTATAAATCCTTCAATTCAAGACCATAAGAACTATTGATTTGTATTTACATTACAAAGGATTGATTTACTCAAAATCCAATCCATAACATACTTCATACAAAATATTTATATTTTATCCATATCCAGAAATACTATGATTTGAGGGTATGTGATTCCATAATGAAAAAAATATAAATCCATTAAAAAAAGTTTAAGCTAAGTATGAAGTGACAGCATATATAGGAGCCTTTACCTTATTTTAGCCAATATTTATAAAGATTATACATGCTTTTTATATTATTTTATGAAAGGATGCTAAAAAAGGGCTATTATGCAAACCGTACCTTATATCTGAAATCATAACAAAGGCCTTTGAGAAATACATTAATAACCAAGTGCGATGAATTACTAAAAACCATTATGTTAGAGATATTTCTTTTATTATTTAAGAATTAACTATTAGATGTTTAGTCGCTTATATTTTCAATGTAAATTTTAGTTCCAGTTTGGGATAATTATACATTAATTTCCTTTTAATCTTATAATTTAACGATTTTTACTAATAAGAGTAAATTAATAATTATTGATAATAATTAATATATTTTGCTCGATAACTGTTAAAAGCCTTTGTTAAAAATCAATTCTTCACCTTGAAAACCCATTAATTGCTCTTCTACTATTGGAACCAATCACAAATTTATTCATTGTTTCCATTTGGAATCAATTTGGTTGAATTAAACCTCATGTTATTATGATTCAAAATTAAATAAATGATATTTTTAAATCGAATTTCGATTATTATCAAGTCAATTTACTGTTTAAATAATTTAGGGATTTTTTGAATATAACTACTTCATAAGAAATATTTAAATTACAAGTAGAGATCACAAATCATAAACTTTTAAAAAGAGTTTTCGCTGTTATAATTCCATCTTCTATTAATAGTAAAAAAAAAGTATATTATATAAAAAACGATTTTTTCGTAGTTGTGTTTTTTTAATGGCAGTTGTTTTCCGGTTTTAAATCAAATTTCTAAAGGAGTTTACTATTTTAATATAACTTTTTAGTTACTATTTAAAATGACCATTATTAGTGAAAAAACCACAAGAGTTTAAATATGCCATAACATTTTAGCCAATATTTATAAATATTATTCATGCTTTTTATATCATTTAAGAAAGGATGCTCTTACCTTCAAACATATGCCATAAACTACAAGTGTTGCTTGTCCAAAATGGTATTTGATAATTTCCATCTAAAACTGGTTAAAATACTTCTTATTCCTCGGTTACTCAAACCTTCATAATTGATTGCATTCAATTTATTATATTTTATAATTTTCAAAATTAGAATAAATTAAAAATCACATTTAAATAAAGTTTAATTAGTATGCATTAAAGTTGTTCCTGAAGTTTTGCTTAATATATCAACAAAAACACATTAAGGAAATTAGGAAAACTGAAGTTAGTTGGAATCAAAACTCAAAGGAAATATTTTTAGAGCCTTTATCTCTAGAGAATGTTTAAGAAGGAGAGAGCGTTGAATTGGATTAAGTTTTATCTAGCAACCAACAGTAACTTTTCTCGTCAAAATTTGCAAAATAGATGATATTTTTGTTATCTATCATACATCCCTATTTTGGTTTTAAATTCTTTTACTATTATTAACAAGCAAGAAAAGCCAAATTATATCTCATCAGTTATATGAATTAATCATAACCAATTTTTTTTTTTAGTTAAAAAAGTAATTAATAATTTTGAACCATGATAAACTTATAGACAATGCTGCCATAGGTTAATAACTTGTAGAAAAGAAAACAAGTGTATTGCTTGAGAAATGGCATGAAATGAAAACAATATTTATCAACTGTGAAACTTTTCTTCTTCAATTTACGGGTAACACATTAAACAAAGTTACTAAAGAGTAACTCAAACTATTCTTTTCATATAATCCAAATGTACTGTGCAAGAGAATAAATATTCAAACTGAGATATTATACCAAGACCGTACTAACTGAAAACTTCCAGATTTAGTAGCCAAGCTGAAAATAATTGATATTTATTTCAAAGGGATAGCACATAGAAAAGGGCTTCATCTTAAGTACAGTTGTATAACTATCGATTCATTTCCTGAAACTGGATATGAGATTTTATTCTCCAAACAATATATATTGTTGAATTACATAGTTTTATTTTTAAATGATAATTTTTTCAATTATCATAACAACAATGGCCTGTGTGTGTGTGTGTGTGTGTGTGTGTGTGTGTGTGTGTGTGTGTGTGTATGTGAACAGACTAGCTCAAAAATTATAAACCGTGGGAACCTGAAATTGGGTATTTAGTGTAGGTATATGCCCGCGATGTGACAGCAAAAATTTCATCAAAATTGCTCAAAGGGAGGGGGTACTTTATTTAATAACTTTTTACGTTTTTTTGATTTTCTCAAAAACGGCTCTAACGATTTTGATTAAACTGAGTATTTGATCTATTTATAAGTCCGAGATATGACTGTAAACATTTCATCAAAATTGATTAACCGGAGGGGGAACTTTACTTAATAAATTTTGTATCATTTTCACGTGTTTTTTTTATTTACTAAAAAACGGCTTTAACGATTTTGATCAAACTTGGTATATGATGTATGTATATGCCCGAGATACGACTGTAAAAATTTCATCAAAATTGATCAACCGGCGAGGGGACTTAATAAATTTTGTATCATTTTCACGTGTACATATTTTTTATTTACTAAAAAACGGCTTTAACGATTTTGAAGAAACTGGGTATTTGATGTATGTATATACCAAATATGTAAAAGCCAACATTTCATCAAAATTGGTCCAATTGAGGGGGCACTTTATTTCATGACTTTTTTCCAATTTTTACTTTTCTTTCGATTATCTCAAAAACGGCTTTAACGATTTTTATCAAATTCGTCATGTTTAATGAAAATTAGGTTTTCTTTAATATCAGGTAAGCTTTATCATTATTAAAATGTTCTGAGGGGGCTTTTTTTTGGGGAGGGGGGGCCTTTTTTGTTTGTTTCTTTCTTTCTTATAAAGTACCTTTGTTTTTGTTTACATGGAGAAATTAACTGTCTCTCGTTACGCCTAAAAATAAGAAATGGCTAAATATGAGATATGATAAAAATTAAGAAAACATTAAGAGGAGAAAAAAAGAAAAATATTCAGTCAACTCATAAAACTCGTTGAGACCACGCTTGCGGAGTACGCTTTTAATGACAGACCATTGTTCATAATTAAAGCCGTTCTGTTTTATTGAGAAGTGGCAATTAACAAAACATTAATTTCTAATCTAAGTAAGTTGGTAAGTGAAAGTAGTGTGTTGCGAGCACGCACCAGATTTTTGAAATTCCTTTCTTAGTGGTTACCTACATCGCGTTTAAAATCTAAATTCCGAATTTCAAGTTTCTATCATTAGTAGTTTTTGCTCTGCGTTGATTCTGTCAGTCAGGACAAAGCCTCTTATATATATATAGAGATTTAAGTTAAAAAAATATTGGCCAGGCACAATAAATTTTTGTTTTTGCTTTAAATTCATGAATACATAAATGTATTGAGAAAAAATAATTTGATAAATTGCTTAATCAGGGCTTCACAGCAGGGAGGACTTCTTTAAACCTGGTGAGATTAATTCGATAGCTTTTCCGGTCCTCTTTCCCAGGAGGATTTTTCATTTCCTGCCACAACTCCGAGGCGAAGATATTGCTTTTCCAAAGGTCATCTGGAGGAGGTACGTTTTCTGGTATTTTCAATCACAATAAAAATATTTAGAAAATGTTTTTCTTTAAGCCAATTGTGGGAAGATACCATTCATGAACTCTCTATCTTGCCTAATTTTACTCCAGAGGAGTCTGATATTTTTGTGGCCATGAACTTCATAGCGACGAATGTGTCCGTGTTTGGCAGATCGATTAGCGTTCCATCACATTTCATATCTATGTTGACGTTCATCATTTTCTATTTTGACGTTCATAAAGTCCCTCTACAGTTGGAACCTGCCAATCTTTAGATTTCCAGGTTTTTATGCTTTCTCAGTCTTAGATATTAATGCTCGAGCAACTATATCCTGTTTAAGCTCTTCAGTTGGTTTTGAGTCTTGTTAAGCCATAAAAAAATAAACAAAAAATAACATTCAATTTGAAAAGCATTCACTATCAATTTGAGAAACGGACCAAATTCTTGTTGGCAAAGTTACCACGTTAGTACTTCGCATTTCCCCGTTCGTACCTGGTTCCTGCTGTAATTTTGCTAAATTATTATATTAAACCAAAATAGTAGGAAAAAATTTCATTTGCTTTCAAAAGGTTGTAGTATTTGAGGTAGTGGTATAAAGAAAATTATGTACGGCATTAGTTAAAGAAGTAAGTTTCTACTTACGTTTTAATTTGAACAGCAGGGTAAAAAAAAATTATTTACAAAAAAAAAAAAACATCACGTTGACAAGTGGGAAGTATCAACACTGATATTTTAAAGGAAACAAACTTAGAAAGTAAAAAACGCGGTACAAAAATCGACAATGTAAGTATTTTCTATTTGTGTTTTTTTCTGTTTGTGTTATCTGATAACACTGACGCCTCCTAGTGGTTGAACTGGGTACCTTCTCAAGAGCCTAAAATTGGCAAAGTTGTCCTATACAACACCAGTTTCTTGCTTGCTATCTTGGGCGTACCCAGCCGTTGTAAACGGGTCTGCATGCCATTCCGGGGCGTCTGGGTGCGAATTTCCAAGCCCTTTTACCTTAATGTTCCTTTCCCACAACTGATATACTACTTGCTCTGAATATTATTTGATCATTATTTTACTTCCTTACTTTTAAAGTTGAATTCAATCTTTAAATTAAAAAATTGACCCAACGGGGGGGGGGGGGGCTAGCCACAAAAATCCCTGCATACCCCCATGCTGGCAATACATCAATAATGATCAAAATGGACGTTACAGATTATTTTGTTGTTTTAATATTACCATTTTTTTTTGTATTTAACACGTTTAATCTATGATTTATTTAAATTAATTTGAATGGCCGATTGGTATCAGAAACGATCCTGTAACTAATATGCATTTTTGAAAAGACCCATCAGAAAAAGATATGTAATTGCAATTACCACTGCACGGTATCTTATTCATCAGTGCAAAACCTATTTTTGAATCAAAATAGCAGAAACTTAGCAGTTAATGGCATGAATGATTATAATAAGTGCAGAACATTTTGATTTCATAGTAGCATAAGTAATTTATTTACTTACTGATTTAATTATTTGCATAGTAATACTGCAAATACATCTATTTAATTTTTTGTTTGTTAATTTAGTCACAAATTTGAATGATTAACTTGTTATAAAATGTCCTAGTTGTCAAATAGGGCGGACCAAGCTGAGGCATGACTAATTTTTCCATTGACAATTCAGGCACGGGTTGTGTGATAACATACGACGTGTAAACAATTACGTCATCGTTGAACCGGAAAGCGAAAGAAAGTGATTTGTCCTTGAATGATCAAAGTATTTAGATTAAAGTTGTCCGGGCAAAGTGGTTACTGTAGAGTATCCGTCCCCATAGTAACCTATTACCGAAACAGCCACACCATTGGTTAGCGAGATAATGGTGACGGTAGCTATAAATCTCCATCGACTAATGGTTCGCGGTACAAAAAAAAAAAAAAAAAAAAAAAAAAAGAAGAAAGAAAGAGAGAAAAAACGGCAGAAGTCAAGAAAGTGGAGAAATGGGAAAGATCACTCTTTGCTATGGAGGTCTTTACTTTTTCTCGTCTCTTTAAAACCATTTCAGCGTATTTATTATATTATATTTATTTATTTAGGATCAAAAGATTTATTGATTCAACCTGAAAACTTTATTAGTCAAATTTTTCAAAGAGATTTCATAATTCTCAATTCAATGATAATTCATCACATAAAATAGCAACAGCTCTGGGGGGAAAAGACCGTTCTGTTTAAACAGAGAATCCATCCGAGGTGGAAATGTGACACCGTTGTAATAGAAGAGGATACTGGGTGTGTACCGTTCCAGCCGATCGCACTCCAGCTCTTCTCCAGTGGCCCCTGGATGCGGTGACTGTTCCATGAAAGGGTACTCAATGTTCTCTCATGAAGCCTTTCACCTGAGCAAACTTCCATCCTACCCGCTTGTCGGAGGGGCACTATTATGTTTGAACGTATTTCAGTACGTTAGGAGAACGGAAGGAGGTTTCTGCCCTTTCCACAGATAAACGGTTAAAATTTAAAATTCTAGAACTTCATTAAAAAAATAGTGTTTTCTTTTAAATCTGGGCGTCGGGTCGATATTTAAAAAAATAATAATTTGAAAGGCTTAGCGAAATCAGAAGTTCGATGCCGTCACGGCAAATCGCCGGCTATTCCTTCAACCGACCTCGTCCAAACCTAACTCGGCCAGATCTTCCTTAGCGAAATCCTCCCGTCTTATTATGTAGGTGGTACGGCTGTTAGTAACCTTTTGAGTATTCAATCGGGTCGAAATTGAAATCATTTCTTTGGTAGATCACCTTTCTTCCAGTTCATATAAACAAGGAAAAACAATAACGGTCTACACAGTTGATTACTTAGGATTCAAATTTGTAGAACAACCTGGAGCACCTTAGTGGAACAGACACACCTGAGCCGGAGCAAAGTTGGCAACGTCTGTATACTTAAACCTATCCATCAAACTTTTTAAGGCAACAAAAAAAGACAGCTAAAAAACAACAACTTTTTAATCAAAAACTTTAATACTACTATACGTTAACTCTGGTACGTCAGCAAAATAACTTTACCACAGACCCTTCTGTTCAAAACAATATTCATGCTTCATTAAAAGAAAATATTATGGTCAACTTTGCGGGAACGCTGCAAAACGAAAACGGACTTACCTGCACATCAGAAGGAAGAAGCTGGCAAAGAAATCTGGTACGTTATGAAATGTCTCCTAAGGCTTAACTTTGAAATTAATGAAATAATTAAATAGTTATTAATTTAAAAATAAAATAAAGAAAAAACTTCTATTTAGCTCAGAAAAGAAAATTCATCTGAAGATAGAACAATAAAATAAATTTCTCGAGTTTAATCATTGATCCCTGAACCAGGCAAACTTCATCAATGCCAGGTTTGACAGTTTGAAGAACAATCAGCAAATATTTGTTGCCCTAGTTCTTGGAGCGTGAAAGCAGTCAGTTTGTGTAAAGTATATCAAGTTGAAAGAAATGTGGAATAGCCTAACTAAAAAAAAACAACTAAATTTAGTTGACTTATTATAAGTCTTATTGGTAAATATTTATTTATAATGTATGGTAAATAACTTTCAATTTCTTAAAATTATCAACGAATCATCATTGCCCTATGGCATCTTGGTCCTTCTTCAGTAGTTTCTTCACAGATCATCGATCGGATACCACTAGTATCCGGTACATCAAAATTTGGCTCGAAGGCACCCATCCATGGATGCGCTGATACTGCTAGCAGGTGCTTGGAGGGTCGCCAGTAAATGGATGTAAGCCGGAACGTTGAACCTTAGATCACCACGATAATGTATTTCCGACATTCTTCTTTACAGTATGTTTTTTGTTACGTTATAAAATTATTCCTTTGGTAAATTAATCTGTGACTTATGTTAGCATTTTAACGATACACATTAGTAAATAATTGTGAAAACAGTCTCTGAAATACTCAAGTCTCAGGTTCGAGTCCAGCTATAGCAGGCACTTTATTTATTGACAAGAGCCGTAAAGCGACTCCGAGGTCGGTAGAAATTTGTGAAGCACACAGAGCCTCTATATAATGAGTATTCTTAATTTTTTCATTTAGATTAACTAATTAAATTTTTAAAGATGTAGTAAATTTAAATTTTATAGGTAGTTCTTATATTTTTACTTTCATGTTTTGAAATTTATAGAAGAGAAAGTATTGCGCTCTTGAAAAAGTTCGATTTCTGGGTTTCAACGGAAATACACATGTTGGGGTCCCATGAGTCTAAATAACCAAGTCCCGCGAAATGGTCTGGAAATCCAAAAACTATAAATTTTACGAAACTGATAACTGAATTTTTACAATAGTTATAAAACTCTTTACCTTATAGAGAATAATAAACGAAAATTATTATATAGATTGGAAAAAAATCTTAGCGAGAGTTGTTGCGCGGAATTTAAATTACACATTATCAAAACTCGTCGATTTTTACTTTAATTCAGTAAACTAAAAGTAGTTAATATTGTATTTCACATTAAATTAAAGTGTTTTAATTTATTTCGGATTAAGTTTGGGGTTCTCGCGTTCCCTTGTTCAATTTAATAAATCATAAATAAATATATATATGAAGCCATTTTCCACCATCTGCCGTAAAACTAAGAAAGTTATTGAGGACGGGTAGGGATTAGTCAAAATAATGACGTAGAGACAAGACGGTTTTCTCATCAATCGTCGGAAGTAATATAAACTTCATAAAAAACATCATTTCTCATATGCGGCTATTGTAGTTTTTCCCTTATGGGAAAACGATAAAACTTTTGCTATATTAAATATATGGTTAGAAAAGGTTTTATGTTAGGATTATAAAATATTTTCATGTTAACTATTTACAGCTTCCATTTTCAATATACTTGTTCAAGAATAAATTTAATGGAATCGATGTTGACGATGTCGGCGCGCGCTATATATAAATACTGCACTAAGAGGAACACCGCCAAAATCATTCCTACATTCGACAGGCATAACAGTCTTCGGTTCGGGATTCAAATATCGCAGAAAAATACATTTTTGATACACATCCTTTGAATAAGAATATATATTACATGTATATGTGTTTTGATAAATGTGTGTATACTGTATATGGAGGGTTGCGTACATGTTGGAAACAACCTAATTAACCGGTTAATAAGTGAGTTGCAAAATTTTTACCTAAAGATTGATTAAAAACTTAACCGTGAACCTAATAGATATGTTTCGCCTATTGCAATAGCCCCTGGTGGTCAAAAGGCGAAACAACGTTTTGTTCCAAACTTTCCATAAAACTAATAAAGTTATAAAAAATAATAACAGGCTATTAATAATTAATTAAACCACCTTGGCATTGTACATGAGCTCTTTTTGCTTAATGTGTTAATGTGATGACACGATAGAAATTTATTGGAAACAGTCAAGCGAATTTCAATCCAAATCAATTCAGTTGAAATTTAACATTTCAACAAAACAAAGCATGCGTATACAGGTATACAAGCGAGCAGCTCACAGTGTTAAAAAAAAAAAAAAAGATTCACTTTTGCTTAACGAAATCATAGTTTACCATGATCACATTTTTATTTGTCGCTAAGCTATGTTTAAACTTTTCTGAAAAGTTTTTGTTCAGTACGAAGTACATACCGCTGATAAAGGTTTTCTCGTGTAACAAATTTTAAAAGAAAAAATATTGCTGTTTTTATTACACAATAACTAAGTAATTTAAACGCTCACTGCTTTGAGGAGATAACAAGCAACAAATCGCTACATTTTTCCTTCTCAGCTTTCCTGAGTCTTCATTATCACTGCTACTGTTGATGTTTTTCTTTATCACATTTCACCATGGCCGGTAAAATTCACAAATGGGATTACCTCACCGAATAATGAAATAACAATAATAAAGTTGCAAATATGAAAAAAAAGTTTGTATGTGCTCCTCAAGTATTGTTAAATTTTAAATATGATTTTCAATAAGATTCAAAAAAATCTATCAAAACCCAATAAATACCAACGTGCATTATTATTATGATCTGGTGCTATATTCACCTATCATTATAAAATAATTCAAATTCAAACTCAGTTTTTAGATCATTCGTTCATAATCGGAGAGCATTTAACAGTGGGATCTATTCAACAAAATATTCAAACTAGTTAGTAAGGTTTTCAACGGAGTCAGGACTACATTATTTCTAACTGAAAAAACAGCAATCACTCATTTCATTAATCTGAAGTAAAAAAATAATATATATATATATATATATATATATATATATATATATATATATTGAAAGGACGGTTAAAAAACAAATAAAAAAACAACCAGAATAAAGTTGATTTCTGATTCAACTATTTGATATTTATGGGTCGAATTAAACGAATTAAGCGATTTTGCAAGGAAACCGATTAAATTTTCATCTCTTTTCTATCTTTTATATCTACAGCCTGCATAATGCGATTGTTTAAATGTTTCAGGAACTATCTTTTTCGCGGTCTGTAAGTCGTCTTGGACGAAGAAAGTCGAGGCAGATAGACGTAATATAAATAAAAAAAGTATAAATCGCATTTTTTTTTCTAGTGAGATCAGTCTTGTACAGACGAGCGATATTTTTTATAAAATTGAAGACAAATATTTAAAACTATATAAGCTATCCTTACACTAAGATTGATTTCACAATTGGATTCGATAAATAATGTATTTGGGGATCTCAGAATTTATTTTTTATATTTTTTTGTACACTCCAGGAATTCGTTTTCATTCTAGAAATACTGGTCTTTTTTTTTTTTTTTTTAAGTTAATTACCTGATTATTACTTAAAATTTATTTATCTTTTTTTTCAGTAATATTAGCAATAATAGATTTTTAATTATTACAAATGAACATAAATACTACTAGGTGTTATCTAATACAATTAAATAATACTTTGAAGGAACATATTAAATTATTATCTCCCCTTCCCCCCCCCCAAAAAAAAAAAAGAAGAAAAAAAGAATATTCTGGAAACGCCAAGATGGAGTTTATCATGCAGCGATTATTGGACAGAACTGTGCTAAATTATTGATGTAAATAGAAAATATATTTTGTTTTTCAGTTAAAAACTCGGATCCTTAAGTTTTTACAATAATTGCACCTTATTAGATAATATTTTGAAATTATTAAAAATGGTCAAAACAGTGAGGAATTTCTTTTTTTCATAAAATAAATGTTAATAATATAATCCAATAATCGATATCTTAAAAAAGTTGTAATTAATAATAAAAAAAAAAAAAAATGAAAATGAAAGCTTTTAAGCGCGAAAACCCATTTACTGGCACTTATCAGATTATGATAAAATGTTAAGCGATTTCTCTTTGATCCTTTAGGAGCACGGGATTTAAAATACCTCATTTTTAGGCATGAAATAGAAGACTTTCAGCTATAGAGCCAATTTTAGATCATGTATGATTAATATTAAATATAAGGTATTAAACATTATTAGTTGGTTTAATGATTTATTAATTATGATTATAATTAAAATAGGGCTACTTCATTACAAAGATCTAATGTATCAAAATATAAATCGAAGTAGCGCAGTGCAGTAGACATTATCTTGGCTAATAACGGTTCGGTAATTTTTATATGATTTGATGTAGGATTCATAATACTTCTCCAATTAATAAGTGTTTAATCAAAGATAAAATTTAGATGTTTTGTGTTATGAAAAAAAATCCTTTATGGAAAAGCATTTCTGTTAGATTCATCAGAATCGTTTTTAAAAAAATACCCTCTTTTATATAGATAGCGCTCCTGTCTATCAATTCCCTAACAGGTATCGCAAGCCACAGTTAAAAAAAAAAACTAGGTCATGAGACGTACTCTCGAGATCTCGAGACTCGAAACGAATGGGGTTTAACATATATTTTAACAGCAACGGGCGTAAATTTTACGAAATATCTAAAATACAAAATCTATCCAACGATGTACATACCTATATATTTTTCCACTACTAGGTGAAAAAAAAACGAAGAAATTGAACGTTAATATATAGACATTAATATTCGTTAAATTAATTTTGAAATGTACTTGTTGGTTCTGACGGATGAGCAAAGAAAATTATTTCCAAACTATTCAATAATTATTTAATTAATATTACTACATATATAATTTGTGTATGGATTGTTGTTAAGAAGATTAAACAGGGCTCATATGTACATGGGCGGATCCAGCCGACTGTAAAGGGCGGGGCTGCAGTCCTAAAGGGGGGGGGCTGCATTCCCATAGCCCTTCATTTGGATCTGAAAATCAGCTTTTTTACCTTTATGTAACTTTCCCACAACTAAAATTCTACTTTCTCTGCATATTATTTTTCTTTAACTTGCTTCCTTACTTTAAGGAAAGTCAAATTCTATCTTTTAATGACGAAAAATTTTCCAAAGGGAGGGGCTACAGCCCCCACAGCCCCCCCCCCCCCCTGGATCCGCCAATGCATATGTATGATAAAAAACTAGGTAAAGTTTGTCACCGTTGAGCAGTAATGAAAAATAATTATTTATTAACTTATTGAGAATGTTCACCATTGTGCAAACATCCTGTTAGGACGACAGAGTGTCTGTAGTCGCCAGTCAAGTTACGTTAAGGTTTGGTCACACATGCCCGACACCGGGTCAATCGACCCGTTACTATCTATCCTTCGTATTTAAATCAGACTCCAATATTCGTTCAAGTGTTAATCAGTTAACAATGTCTTTAATACCTATATATATATATATATATATATATATATATATATATATATATATATATATATATATTGTCTATTATGCGATGATATACTAGATAAACATGAGCTGGAATAATTAAACCAATCTCCTTATAATCATACAGGCCCGTGCTGCGTTGCGGTTATGTGTGACTAGACCTTTATTCAGTTATTCGCCTGTCTGTGTTATGTGGTCGTATCATTTTATTTGAAAGTTTTAATTCAAATATTTTGTTTGTGCCAGTGTTGATTTGTACCTTTATTATTAAAAGAAAATTAGTGATTTTAATATGGTTAATGTGAATTTTAAAATAAAATAAACTAGGTGTATTTATCATTAATCAGGCATTAGTAAAATACAATGCCGTTTTTGAAAAATGTAATTAAATACATAATAAACTCAATTAAAAAAAATCTAATCGATAATAAATATTCGCATTTTCTTTTGATTTGAAAATTTATTTTCACGTCAGCTCTTCCTGATAAAAAAAAAGGATAAACTTGACGGAAAAAATCTTTTTCCACTCTCCCATGCGGAATAAGTTGGCGAGTGTTGTTGGAATCAGTATTCCGGAAGTAGGCCCGGTAGAAGTTGACAGAAATTTCGCCGTTGTGTTTTCTGCCACGAATGTATATTGAATTCAAACGTGAAATACATTATTCATAAAAATTAAACAAATAAAATACACAGATTATATGTTGGTATTGAAACAATGTAACCTTTCTATTTGGCGGACATTAATCCGTATGAACATATAGGCAGACAAATATTTAATTTTTTCACCTGAATTTAAGAAAATGTTGGATCACTCTTTTTAATGAATCTTGAACATTCAAAGTATCTGTATATTAAATTTAAAAGTAAATTTCAAGAAATTCATTAAAATAAAATACACACTATTATTACTATTTAGGCAAAAATGGGAAAAACCGTTTACTGGATTTAAAAACAATTAATTGTGGAATTCCATTACAAAATAAAAAAAGATAGTTTTCCATTCATAAGAGATACTTGTTTGGCTGCTTATTTTTAATATATTAAAAAATAGAGTAATATCGGAAAAAATATGTACTTTGTTATATATGTCTTTAGAAGTTGATAAAGTTATTTCTTACAATCTGAGTTCATTAATACTTTAATGAAATTAATAAAATATTACCTCACCATTTCGAAACATTTTTCTTACAAAAAAAGAAAAGAATAAATTTGTTAACAACTGATTCCATTGGCTAAGTATTAGAAACCATCCGATTGATTAATAATATATTGAGACTTTAAAAAAAAAGCCTTCGGCGGTTTAGAAACACTATTTATTATTTCATTTTATAGTTAAGTAATTTTATTTTTAATAAATAGTGAAAAAAAAACCTATTAAAGTTTTTTTCAATGAAAAAAGTACCACTTAATTTATAATGACTTACTCATTTGAAGTGAATTTAGTACGTACGTGTTCTTTGACTTATGTAGTTTCCTCTTGGCATAATTTTGAATAAACAATTAATAATATCACTGTTACAACAAACACCATATCTGACACAATAATGAATAAAACAGGACTCTGAAGCTTCTGTTTGAGTCAAAATGAAGTAGTCAAATTAGAAACTGTATGAAAGAGATAATAGTTTCTTCATATAACTTTCCAAAATATTCCGTACTTATTGGAAGTAAACATCCAATTGATGTTAGACAAATAATAATACAAAAATAAAACAGTGAAGGAAAAATGAGAGAAATTCCAATAGAAATATTCCAACGGATCAAATGAAAATAATGCGAGCATTGACATAATGTAGTGGGGGAGCGGTGTGAGATCATCTGACCAATGAGCTGAGAGCCTTTTCATCTTATACTTACTTTCTAAGTGTTCTTGAAGTTTTATAGTTTAAATAGTTTTACTTTATTTAGCGGGGCGAGTATCTTGTTTGAGTACAAAGGCATAAATATGTTGATTGCTTTAATTGAAATTCGTTTTGTTTAATGTGATTAAACTCTTCTCGTGTCTAAAGAGAAAAGTCTGATCGTTTTTTTAAGCCTTTGTGTTAAAGCAAATGCCGGATAGTGAAAATTATACTTATTATAAGAATGAAGACAAATAATCATATTAATGGAATAAATTGTAAGTAAAACACAGTTTTAAATACTTACTTAATATTAAGTATGCAGTATTAAGTATGCATATATCGTTGCATTTTTAAAATAGCGTTTATACATTCTTAATTTATTAGGATATATTGCTTAACATTTTGAAGGAAAAAAAAACTTAAAAAATATTTTCAGGAAAGCAATTTATAGTTTTCAGATCTGATTTTAATTGGCAGTCTACATTTATTAAAAGATACTTATATTTAAAAAAATCTGGTGTGTGTGCGCAACACACACTTTCACTTACCAACTTATTAGATTAGAAACTGACGGGTTTTGTTAATTGCCATTTCTCAAAGTAACACATTTTTCTACATTCATTTCTTATTTTTGTTTTTATTTTCTCTCTAAAGTACCCTATTTTTTTTTTATTAAATAAAAGTTTTTACTTGTGATAATTCGGCAGTGCAAGGATAATACTCCAAGTCGTCTGATTTTATAATTCTCTATGTAGTTGTTGAAAACTTCATTTGGTTACCATGAAACAAATAATTTCCATTAAATGAACAGAACGACTTAAATTATAAACATTAGTCTGTCATTAAAGGCGTACTCCGCATGCGTGGACTCAACGTATTTTATGAATTGACTGAATATTTTTCTTTTTTTCTCCTCTATATGTTTACTTGATTTTTTTCATATTTCATATTTAGCTATTTATAAACTTCGTTTAGTACTTTTCCTGCTGTGGGATTGAAGATATTCCCTCTTTAACGTCCAGCAGTAGTCAGCCATCATGTTAACGTTCCTTAGTCTTTGATATCTGCGTTCTATTTCTTTTATATCCTGGTTGAATCGTTCTCCTTCTTCCTCACTCACTGCTCCAAGATTCCGGAAAATGGTTCAGATGAGAATGAAGTAAATGAACTTTAACACTTGCTCACAGAGATATCTGAAACACTCTCCTTCTTTAAGCAATGCTTTGACGAATTGCTTCATTGGTCCCAACTTGATGTGTAATGGCGGAAGTAGTATCTTTTCTTAAACTAAATAAAGGCTGTCTCATTTTTCCAAGCTTAATTTAGTTTTATTACATTAGTAAAATAACGTATGTAGCTAAAAGATATTATAATTGAAACTTTATATAAATTTACTTAACAGTTTTTTTCGTGGTATATAGAAACCTGAGAAGTAATAATTTAAAGTGTGATTTGTGGGTAAACAGAAGGTGATGGGACAATCTTTATCGGTTTCTGTAGAATGCAGTGAAGTTGCCAAATGGCGCTTAAACATTTAACATAACACCCCGATTTCTACTCTTAGCAAGTTGGTAAGTGAAAGTTGTTTGTTGCGCGCATTTTACCACATTTTTAATAAAGTTTTGCTGTTACTTCGATTTAAAATTTAGGAACAAGTTAATCTCTGAAGAGCGATTGTCGAGAGCAGGGGTCCAATAAAGCTGATCAAAATCCTTTTTAACTGAAATGTAAGAGATGGGAGTTAACTTATACCGTGGTCTCATCCATAACCTCCATAATATGACAAATTCAGAAGTAGCACAACGAAAGCTTTACCAAAAATTCTTGCGAATTATATTAAAATTATAACTATACCTTAGTTTTGCGGTGGAAGTTACTTTTACAAATGATACCGGTGATTAATGATCGAATAAGTCATTATCATTGCACTAAATCTTGATTAAGTTGGTACCTTAACCAACTGAGCCAAGATGGATCCTAATCCTTGGCTTGGATCGGATGAATCCTTCTAAATCTAGTGGCTTTTAATTAAGTGAATCCTTAGCGAACGACGAGTCTTATCTTCTACAGTATCAATCAAGTTCCACTTATTTCTAATATTAGCTCTTATTTCCTGCATCCATCGTTCTTCCCTAAAATTGGATTAATGCTCTACGAACACCATAAAATTTCCTAAATAAAATAATTATACTCGAAGGATTTACTTAATTAAAATTTCCTTATGTAATACAATTATTTATAGTATTAATTAATGATAATGTAAATAACTTGGATGAAGTACTATTACCTTATTAATGGAGCTATTAATCGGAGACTATCCAAGAATATTAATTAACAAAGGTTAATTTTTTGGTAGTTAATTTATTTATCAGGGTTTTAAATTGATAACTATTACATCAATAATGACAAAATATCATATAATAATTAATAATTAAAATAATGCTCTTTTAAAAAAATATTGATTAGAAAATAAAAATCAATTTTTACGGGTTTTAATGTTGTTATCTTTCATTTTAGTTCATTTCTTTTTTTTTTCGTACTTGTTATGTTGTTCAATATATTAGGGCCCGGTGCATATGCCATTCATTAAAGCTGGTAACATATACGTTAACTATTAGTCAACATCTGAGCACTTTTTTTTTAGAGTAAACTCTCTAGGTAATATTTTTGCAAACCAAAGTTTGTTATAAATGTCGGAAATAAAGATGTTCTGTTGGTAACTGATGATTAAAATATTCTTCACCTACCACTGCAGACCCAAATTATGTCGTGGAGAATACTAAAAATATTAATCGAGCCATTACTTTCTAATATGGATCCAAGGTATCTAAAATGTTCCACTCTTTCTATATTCGATATGACAGAGTCGTTCGCTTCACCTATGTCTGTACAGATGTATTTTGTTTTCTTCTCATTTACATTCAATCCCCATTCTTTGTATTGGTCCATTAGGCCGAGCGCACATTGAACTTTGCCAAGCAGGCGACGGAGAGCAGAAAAGGGCAAATATACACAGAACAGGGCAGGGCAGCACGAAAAAAAAAACTGCGTCGCACAGTTTAACGCGGAGATTGGACCGCGCGTTCCCTATCTAATTCATGTTTCAAAAAAACTGTTCTGCTGCGCTCGGCCTTACTTTCCTAAATAAGTAGCTTACATCATCTTCATCTTGTACAATGATCTGATTTTGTTTTCACTCTTGATAAAAATCATCAAATTGTTTTTAGATTCCGAAAATTTTTATCGGAATTTCCAAATTGTAATATATTTCAATAAATTATATCTTGTATGTATTTGTTTATTTATTGATAATTAAATATACAATTTAACGTGCGTTCAATCGTTGTTATTATTAATCAAAATACACATTATTAATATTACTTTCTAACTTTGCAATTATACAGTAATTTATTAAGAGTAGTTTATTTATTATATTATAAAACTTTGTGTTCCGGGGGTACAGGGTAAGGGTAACTGTACCAATAGTTGACAGTGCTCCAATAGTTGACATTTTGCACAAAAAGTGTGAATAATAAGATTCAGGGTTGATTATTTTGGTTCAAAATTTGGCGGTAATTTGCTAAGCTATACTAGTTAGCTGTGCTGCCATCGACATTAGTGTGATGAAAACTCAAGCTTATTTGTGAGAGGTTGTAATGGCAAATATTCTAGTGACCTGAAAACTTGGTTCCTGCTACCCTGTTTCATTAAGGTGGAAGTCAAGTTAAATAAGCTTTTTGTTAGGTTTATTTGTGTTCAATTATTTTTTAACTACTTTCATGATATCCATTAAGTTCATGGGAATCATTTGTTATCATTTTCGATTTATTTATACAATGTTTTAGGGTTTAAATGTGGGTGTCAACTATTAGAACAAAAATTAATCCTTAATTTCAATAGTTGACATCGATGTCAACTATTGGTGTTTTTTACTCTGATGAAACTGATAGTTTAAAATAATTTGCTTGATTTGACAAATATCTGGGTTTAATATCGGTGGTGGAATCACTGATCTAACTCCATCCTAACAAATGTTCGACAGGGGCGTCAACTATCCGTTCAAACGTATCAACTAGTGGAATATTCTGTTTGTAAAGTTGACATCCTGTGTGTTTATAGTTTACATCCATGCATAGCCTCAGCCTTATTTGACATAATCTTGTTTTGTTTATTTTTTTAAATTAAGTAACAATTGTAACAGTCGGAAATTATAACAATTTTATTTTATTAGGGAATAAAATATATCGTAAAGTTAAATAGTTGAATGGATTGAATAATACAACTTGTTATAAACTCATAATAATTATAGATGTTGTAAGTAGTTGGTGTAAATAAATGTTGTAAATAGACTTCAAAAAGAAACCTAAGAAAAATTCAGTTAATCAGGAGATACCTGAAAATGCTGCAGCACTGGAAGTAGACGAAACCGTACAATCCCAACCAGAAATTTGGGACGAGAAAGAAAATCAGAAAAGCTTAGATTCTCAACAGCAGGAGCAGAGAATTAATGTTGATCAAGGAATATTTCTTCAAGAGGAAGAGCAAGGTAGTTTAAGTGTTGATGAAGGAAAATTTATAATAGTTGGGTTCTTAAATAAGATATTTAAGCGTAAAAAATGTCTGGCTCAAGTTACTAAAGTTGTCAGTAAATTAGAGATTCTGGTTTTACTTTTACAACCATGCATCAGATGAAAACAACTTTTATTAACACCGATACATGTTGTATCATGTGATATTATATCCGCGATACGTATGCCCAAAGTTTTTACCTTTGATGGACAGCAAAGGTACCATTTTAGTTTCCCAGTTGAGGTAGATTAATTTAAAATGATTGTTGTTATATGTTATCTGTATTATTCTTAATTGGATGATCTCATTTTTCAGTTTAATATTTTTTCTTTTGTCTATTAAATTTTTGTGTATAAAGTAATTAAATTGTGGAAATTTTATATGTTTTATTTCAATTTTGAATAGTTAAAAATAAAAAATTATTAACTTTTATTGCAGTCCTTATTACCTAATATTTTCCTTGGGAAATTCAAAAGTAATGTAAGTGTCAACTATTGGCACAATTTAGAAGGTTCAAAAAAATCATTTTTTATGAAAACCGTAAATGTAAACCATAGGATATTGTATTCCCAATTTTCAAGAGGGATTGGCCTAACTAAATTCATAACAAAGTTTAACCTAACATCAATATTTTAGTAAACAGTGTCAATAATCTAATATTTTTTTCTTAACCTGTCAACCATTGGTACAGTTACCCTAGGGGAACAGACAAGAAATTATAGCATTTATACATAAATTTTTATCCAAAGCTTACTATAAAGGTATGGTCTGTTTCCACAATTTTTCGACTAAATAAGAGTTTTATGATTTATTTTATAAGAAGTTATTTTTAAAACAAAATGGCTTATAGAGTTTCAATAAAAAGATTATGAAAATGTTGTTTTTTACAATTCGAAAATGCATTAAATTTTAATTAAGACAGTCTATCTAGTTTGGGAAAAAAAATTGTAGTGTCTAATCATCTAAGGCGTTTCCAACATATTATTGGCCAAATATATGCAGTCGAATTTTCATGGAGTCATAACTTGTTTACCCTTTGAATCAATAAATTTTTATTACTGGAAAAACCTAGAGGGATTAAGTTGAGATAGGATGTTTTCAAATGTTTAAAGGTTTCTTGGAAAAAACGGTCATAAACAAAAATCGAGGGCGAGTTCAGTTTTAAAAACAACATAAAGATTTCTGCTATTAACGAAGTTTAAATGAAATAGCGAGTCACATCAATCAATCAATTATTGATTGGTTGAAAAAATTAATCAATATTTTGATTAATTTTTGTATATAATTTTAAATTTATGAACTGATCTTAGGTTCAAAAATCTGTGTATTTTTTTTTTAATCTATGTTTAAGGTTTTTTGTTTATAATCTATGTTTTAGGTCCCCTCCCTTCTTCGCCTTCTATACGGGCTTTTCCCGGGCCAGGGAAGAGGGTGGAGGATTCATGCTGATTAATATTAAATGTCCCCTGGCTCCGGTTTTTGAACTGGCTATTTTGGGGAACCATTCATATGTTGTTGTGTACAATACGTAATTTCTAACGCTTTAGCCCATTCTGCTACCCCGCCATTTAATACGTACGTTTTAGATTTGTGTATTGATATATTTTAAAATATATTAATAATTTAGTTTAAAAATAAAATAATGATGTTGAATGGTTTTTGTAGGGATGATGTTGACCCACTTGTAGGGTGCTTGTGGGTCTGGTTGGATTAGTCGAACGCCGAAATGAAATAAACTAAAGAAATATAGAAAATAAACGGTCTTAAATCATGGAAAAGTGCTTTATTATTATTAGAACATTTTCATTAATTTATATAATTAGGTATACGGCAAAGGAAAAAGATATTTTCATTTATTTCAAATGATTTGCTTATGCTTATGGTATTTAAGCATGCCGCTAGTTACTGTCAATATGGATACGTTTCTCTATATTTCTATAAGCAAACGAATAATTAAACTGGTTGATAATATATGTTTTGCGACGCAGCAAGGTAATATATTCGGACAGGACCTTTGAATAAATAAAGCCAACCCTTTTACTGTCTTGACTAATTCGTACAAGGTACGGATTGTCCATTTATTATTCATTACTCATTCACCATCCTCAATTACCAACTCTCGTCAAAATTGTGGATTCTTGTAGTTCCAATCTGGGCTGCTTTTCGAGATTAATTCCAAGGAAGGTGTTCTAAAGGAGTAGTCATTTAACAAAGGGAAAGGAGGAGGGACGTTATATCGAATGTATTAAATATTTTATTCCTCGCAGTGCAGGGCAAACTTGTTATTTTTATCCGTTCGAAAGATCCATCTGTGAAGGATCGGAGATATTCATGAGACCGCTTAGGGCAGGGGACATGTGCTAACCGAATGCCCCTGAGAGTTCCTTGGGATTGTAAGTTGGTATAAATTTGAGATATCCTTTCTCTTCGATATACTCCAGGACGTTCGATAACATAGGGTCTGTTAACTCTGTCTTTCTCCGTCTATAAAAATATCTTGATAGTAAATATTCTTCTTATTCTTTTGAATTTATGGAAATATTTCTAGTTATATACATATATATGCTAAACAAAAATTGAAGATTCATCTATTAAAATATCCGATCTAATCTTTGAAGCGTAAATTAATAAACACCATTCCACAATAAATATCATAATAACACAATGCTGTGAAAGGATGAAAACACGTATTAGCCCACAATTTGAAAATTTATTTACATTACGCTATTGCTTTTTTTTATCCAAAATTAACAGAAGAAAAGATTTATGATATTTTGAAAGGTTCTAAACATTAACAAATGAGCCTCTAGAATGATGGAAAAGTCCAAGTAAGTGTATAATACCAACCAAGTACAGAAATATAATATTATAAATTATGCAACAAAAATAAAAATAAGTACCCACTAAAATATAAAATGAATGCATGGATTTGGGATTTGGATGTTTCAAAATATTGAACTCGAAGGGGAATTAATCCTTTACAAGTTATTCTTATTTTTTATTTTCTGTTAGGTATAAGGGATTATAATTATTTCAAAACTGCATAATGGTCTGTAATTTTTTATTAATTATTATGCTTATTTATTTTTTTTTTAAAGGAGCCTCCAAAATAAATCTATTTTGTCTTCAACTGGCTAAGATCGTCGTTTCGTGCAAAATAAACAGTCATCATGCATGTTTTTTTTTTTTTTAAATCTTTTAAATTATTTTTTGTTGTGTCTTTGGTCATATGTGGCGAACCTTGAGGAAAATGGGGAAGAGTGATTATAGTGCCGTAAACCCAACTTATTCTAACCGCCTGCTACACATATATTCACTCTTCAGATAGCTGCAGAACCGATTGTTCGTTAATATCTAAAATGTAAAACGTAAATTTGATAAAATAAATATCAAACTCTCTGATACTTTTGCAAATCGAACAAGTACGTTTTAGAGAACAGGTTTTGTTAATTTAATTTTACATCTGTTATTCCTGTTAATAACTATTGAAAGGAAGGAAATAACAGTTAAACTATATAACGCTATTCTTATAACTTTAACCATTAGGAACCTCTATTAGTAATTCAGAAAATGGACAAGAGTAATGTTGGGGACATGCCCAAGCGGAAAGTAGGACCCATATTTACGATGGAGTTACGATATGGATAACTTTTGATAATGCGTTTTTTATTAATTATACATCTTCACTTTTAATTCTTTGTTTGATATTTGGGTATTCTTTTGGATTTATGGAAATATTTCTAGTTATATACATATATATGCTAAACAAAAATTGAAGATTCATCTATTAAATTATCCGATCTAATCTTTGAACCGTAAATTAATAAACACCATTCCACAATAAATATCATAATACCACAATTCTGTCATAATACCACAATATATATATATATATATATATATATATATATATATATATATATATATATATATATATATATATATATATATATATATATATAATGCAGGCCTCAAAGTCTCGTATAATTTCAATAATTCACTTAATCGTGCAGGTTACATGCCAAATTTTCGCCTATGGGAGGCGTTTTGAGCATAAACGTGAGTGGCATTGTGATGAACGGGCTGTTGAAATGGGCGTGTAAAGAACTGAATTTAAAACCCAAACTACTAATTAAATATGTTGATGATATTTTGATGATTATAAACAAAAACCAAATTAATACTATTCACCAAGCATTCAATAATTTTAATGAAAATTTGCAATTTACATGTGAAATAGAGCAAAATAATTGCATTAGGTTTCTAGATATGTTGATAATAAAAAGCAACGACCGACTAACATTTAAATGGACTAGGAAAGAAGAATGCAGCAACAGAATTTTGAATTACTTGTCCTGCCATCCACTGAATCAAAAATTAAATGTAATGAGTAATATGATGAACAAAGCCATAAAACTAACCGACAGTATATATCTGAAAGAGGCAAAGGATCGAATTTTTGATATTCTGAATAAAAACCTGTATCCTAAGAAATTAGTTTCGTGCACATGGTACAAAATCATGAATGAAATAAATAAACCAAAGATGCCTACTAACAATAATAATGATGGTCCCCTCCTGGCTCGGTACAGAACACTAACCTATATAAAGCATTTGTCTGAATCCCTTAAACAGAGCTTCAAAGAATATGACATAAATGAAATAAAAATCACTTACAAACCATGCAATAAACTTGATCAAATACTTACCCCGCTCAAAGATAAAATTGCAACTGGTCTTAATTCTAACCTAATTTACAAAATTAATTGCCTGGATTGCCAAAATACATATATTGGCATGACTACTCAAAATCTCTGCAATAGAATCTATCAGCATAAAAATTCATGCACAGAATACAAAAATAAAAATAAAGGAATAAAAGAACCTAAAACTGCACTAGCTAAACACACTTCCGAGCATAAGCATAGCTTCGATTATGACAAAACTATAATTTTACATAAAGAAAATTCTGAGCAAAAATTAAAATATCTTGAAGCACTATATATAACTGCAAACATTAATAAGGTTGTCAATTTTAAAACTGATGCAAGAAATCTTAACAACTTTTTTGCTGAAACTATTAACATTTTAAACCAACAGTAATTTATTTATTCTAGATTTGCCTTTGCTTTTCATATGTTTTTTATATATATTTATAATTCTAGTGCATGATGTTATGTGTGTAATGGGTGTGAGTGTGTATGTATATATGTGTAGATGTAAAATTAAAATTACTTTATTTGAACTTTCTTCAACTTTAATATTGTGTTTAATTTTTCTATAGACCTCATTCAGTTATTATCTCTGTTATCTAAATTTGTTTGAATGTTGGCAACACTGTATATTTCCCTGTTAGCCCTCCTTCCATATGGGAAGGTTTCAGTCTGTTTCTGGCTTGCATGTGAAACTGTTGTAGCCCTGAAGATGCCTGAATAGGCGAAAATTTGGCATGTAACCTGCACGATTAAGTGAATTATTGAAATTATACGAGACTTTGAGGCCTGCATTCTACATCTATAATTAAATAGTCTCTTCCTAAAAGCTTGTTTACTATATATATATACATATATCAGCTGTTGGTTAAGGCAAAAAAAACAATGCAAAAGATAACTGTATGAAAAAAAAAACTGTGAGAATTCGAGAATTCGGAGTTAATAAATAGAGGGAGATATACAAACAAGTGAACTGTTTACCATAAGGATCCTATTCAGGGTTCCTCTGGGGCGGACATAATTCGGTTTTTATTTTGCTCATTTTTTTACCTCTCCCATCCCTTTCACTCTTCCGGAATGATGTGGTAACGTTACTGCCGGTGAAGGCCCGCTTTAGGCGATTTTTACAACATTACGGTTCGCGGAAAATAAACCATATACCTACTTTTTATATTCCCTAGTAGTTTGATGTACTCTTTTACGTATTCATGTTATGGTACAGACTGTGTCGGAGAATACTGTCTGTTTACTTAAGTAAGCAATGAATGTTTAGTCTTCAAACCATCGAACGGGTTTGATGTTTTATTCGGTGTTTATTTGAATGAGAAAAGGCCTAACAGATGCTTGGGAGCTATGACGCTGAATTCCGGTTTGAGCACCATGACAGTTGATTGAAGAAAGACAAATAACTTTTACTCCATTTATAGGGTGTCTAGGGTGCGGGAATTTCCGAATTTTACTCAACCATTTTTAAAAACATATTTTTGAATTAAAATACGACGTTCAATCCCGGTTTCTGAATGATTCGTGGGATCAAAATTGATAAAATTAAGGAGAGATTTTACCTTTATACTTCTTATCATTACTTTTAAGCAATGTTTACAATGTGGCCTAAATTCAAGAATTTCCAGATCACCTATTTTTTTTTTTTTTTCCAATGCTGCTCTTGTGCCGGGTACATTTCCATAGTTATGACAAATCTATTAAACTTTTAATTGCCATTATTTAAGTAACTATAATGAAGTTACCGAGCCGTTCATTTATATACACACGCACAGATTCATACATACATGTGTGTGTATATATACATATATATATATATATATATATATATATATATATATATATAAACTCTGTGCTCTTTGTTATCTTTAGTAAATAAACAAGGTATTCTGGAGTTAGAGGACGCAGGCGAATTCCTGTTAGAGATGAATGAAACGTTAAGCCTATTTAAAAGTTATACGGAAGAGCGCGATAAACAAAGATTGACTAGCCCTACAAGGTACAGTCCGCTATACCCCGATATGTACATAGACATGGATCAGGCCCAGCCGTATCTTGCTCTAGATGCCCCCTTCCCTATGACCAAAACACTAGCACAATTAAGACTATCCGGTAATTACATTATAAAATTGACGTTTAATAATATTTATTATTACTTCAAGCCGAAGGAAACCTGCACTATTTGCAACTTAAGAGAGCTAGAAGATGTTTTTCATATTTTGGTCCGGTGCCCGATTTACTCTTCTTTCCGCCATCACTATCTGCCCTACTCAATCGGTTTAAACAGGTCGAATTATGTCGAATTGCTCAAAATCGAGAACATTCAATCCCTCAAAAATCTCTTTTGTTACATTAGGCAATGTTGTAGACTGAAATCATTCATTGTTAATGAATAACCGCTAATTAAGATCGAACATCTATTTTTAATTTTATATGTTATTAATTGTTAATATTTATAATTGTTAATGTTATAAAAAATTAAATTAATTATAGATACTTTGATTTATATTTAGGAAAAAGGTTTTTAGGTCTATAATATTTATATAGTTATCTATTGTTTATATTAAGTCTATATTTAATGCTTTTTTGTCAAGTATATATTTTAATAATGTATTTAATGTGTAATAATATTTTTAAATTGCTATGTGGAGATGATGTTGCCACATCTTGTTATGTTCTATATTATCGCTTAAATATTAAATATCCCTCATAATTCCAGTAAAATCTATTTGATTTTTAATTTGTGTTTATGGTTACTTTCTTTATAGGTCACTTCAACAAAATCTACCAAAAATTAAAAAAAAATGTAATAATAATTGTGTACAATGTAGGAAAATAAATTTTTTTCACTTTTTCAGAAGCTCATAAGTATTCATTTTTTAAACTTTTATTAAAGTTACGGCCTCCTAATATCTCGTATTGCCCCCTCTTGCACGGGTAAGTGCTCTCATCCTGTTAGGCATAGAAGAAATCAAATTTTGAATAAGTTCCTCTGGCACAGCATCCCATTCTTCTTAAAAAACAATTTTGAGCTCATTTACATTACTAGGGGGTGGATGACGATTCCTAACACGTCTCCCTAAATTAGCCCACAAATGTTCTATTGGATTCATATCGGGAAATTGTGCAGGTCAGTCCAAAACTGAAATTCTCACCCTCTAAGTATTTAAAATCGTCATTTGACTGCTTCCGAAGTCCAGGACAGACTTGAAATGGTGTGGAATACCCATATTAGCACAGATACTGTACGGCGGAGACCGAGGGAGCAAGGGCTTGCAGCGAGGCGCCCCGAGGTAGGGTGCCTTCTCCTGGAAAGACACAGGAGAGAACGCCGATTATTCGCTGGCCGGCATTTTAATTGGTCTTTTGAACAATGGGGGGCTATTCTGTTCTCGGTTTGATCTGTACCGCTCAGAGGGTCGTGACAGAGTGTGGAGATGACCAAGGGAGCAATTGGCTGAATGAACCCTGCGCGAGTCACAGCCTTTCTAAAGGCAATCAGGTATAGTTTGGGGAGGAATAAATTTCCATGCCCGTACTGAACTGTTTTTTATTGTAAATGGGACACCTGACACAAGTAAATTGAGGAGATTCTCATCGAGGCTGTTATCCCATTCGCCCCATTTATTGTTGATCAGTTCATTTTAATGCTCGCCCGCATACTGCAAGTATAGTCAGCGAATACTTGGAGCAGATGGGAATTTCAGTTTTGGACTGGCCTGCACAATCTCCTGATATGAATCCAATAGAACATTTTTGGGATAATTGAGGGAGACGAGTTAGGAATCGTCATCCATCCCCTAGTATGTAATGTAAATGAGCTAAAAATTGTTCTTCGAGAAGAATGGGATACTGTGCCAGAGAAACTAACCCAAAATTTGATTTCTTCTAAGCCTAACAGGATGAGAGCACTCACCCGTGCAAGAGGGGGCAATAAGAGATATTAGGAGTCCGTACCTTTAATAAAAGTTTAAAAATGAACATTTATGAGTTTCTGAAAAAGTGAAAAAAAATAACTTTTGTAAATTTTATGCAAGTATTAATAATTTTTTTTTAATTTCTGGTAGATTTTGTTGAAGTGACCTATAAAGAAAGTAACCCAAACCACAAATTAAAAGTCAAATAGAATTTACTGGAATTATGAGGGACAATGTGAGTGTCCGGTTTTTTTTGCTGTTGAGTTTATATATATATATACATATACATTCATGAATTCAACATCTGTTGGCATTGAGAGGTCCTAGTTTCTATATAATCATTTAATAAATCATGTACATAGTTTATAATATAATATATATATTTGAAACTTAAATATTTAATAGAAAAATCCTAAAAACGAAAATAGCACATCATCGTAAATTATTTAGTGTGAAATCCATTTTTTTTTATTAATTTTAAGTTTTTATATCTCATTGATGTTTCCCCCTTCTTCTTTGTAATTTTGATTTTATATTACCCCGCATAATTTTTATTTTTTTACTTTTATTGCTTAGCATACTTTATAGTTCCTCACTATTAATGAATATGCCATATTTCAATGATTTTTGTAGTATATAAATCCGAGCCATAATTATACCACCCCAGATTTATTGGCCAGCTCCATTAGACAGGAATCGAAATATCAACGTTCCTTTCATCAAACAAGGCTTTCGTAATCAGATTTAATCTGCGAATTCCATTCAAACCCAAACTTGTTTCGAAATAAAATTCAATTTATCTTTTAAAGATTTTTTTCTAACCATGTCCGCTTTTTTTATTTATTCAATTATTTATATTAGTGAATGGTTCAATTTAAGCTTCTTTACTTCTGCTTCAGGACTATTCTCGACTGTGTATTTGTTATCTTATGTGAAATTCTTTTAGTATCGCGATAAATGACTAAGGATTATGGATACGCAAACGTTTCGTTTGAACAAGTACTGACAGATATTAATAAACTGCATAAAATATATGGAACTTAGCTAACTTTATATCATTGCATATTATAAAGCAATATCAGACTGGAAATTAAATCAGTTGTCAAGTTAAGCTTATTGAATATCACAAAAATTTAAAATGAGACTTTCAAAGGGAAAAGTTTTTTTTCCTTTTTTTCCTCTGCCTTTTTGTAAAGTTTTCTATTCACTTATAAAGTTGAATGGAAACTTTTCAAGGACGCGTTCAAGTGGTACTTGGCAGTTAACTCGAGGAAGTTCGCGGTGAGTTTAGGACGACTTCGACTCGGAATAGTTTTTTATTTCAGTCTTAAAGAATTCGCATTTTTGTATAACTTTACCACAGTTAAATTTAACAAGTGTTCGATAATACTGTAAAGTTCACAGTTGCATTTAATTATTATTTCATTTCACTTAAATATAAACAGCAATCCGATAATAATTAATTTTAACTTTATTTATATTTACAAATGCATCTAGCCATGTTGGGTCATTAGCATGATAAATGTATGGTTTTGATGTTTACAATTTGAGTACTTTTCATAAGGTTTTACACAGCTATTTTTAGGTATCTAGATGTAATTACACAGAGTTCTATTTCACAAAAAAATTATATAGTGCTAAATAAAATGATTGTACTTTATTTTTTAAAATAAAACATCAAGTTTTCAACAGCGGTCTCTGTGTCGCCAAGAGCGATGTCCAGTCTGCTACTAATGCTGCACTCCTTTCTTGCATCTTTAAGGGCCTCGCAGTCCAGTAGAATGTGTTCGACGATAAGAGGTACCTTGCAGGTCTTGCTGACCCTTTAGGAGGTAAGTATGCGTTTTGGAGGTATGCCCATAACGCATCCTTGCCAAGACAACTTCTTCCCGACGGTTTCTTCTCTCCGCAGTTTTCCAGAACTTGGGACCATCTTTGATTTTTCTCAATTTTTCGCTTCTATTTCTCCATTCAGTAGTCCACATATCATATATTCTTTTCTTGATGTAGTTCTTCCAGTCTAGAGGGGTAGTCTTGTTGATATGTCTCACTTCAGTAACTGGGTCCGTTCTAGCGGCATTCACAGCCCTGTCAGCTTCCTCGTTTCTTCCAATGTCCAAATGAGATGGGACCCACAAGAAGGTTATAACTTTTCCAGGAGCATGCATTCTCTCTGAAATAGTTGAATTTTCGTCTCCAAAATACCTTTTCTAAGTTTTTTAACGACTTCAAAGAGCTTAATCAATCCGAAACCTATCTATGTTGGTGTTTTGTTATGAGGGTTTGAAGATTAAATAAAGTTCTCTGGTGTATTTGATTGAGGTAGAGCTAATTTTAGGCAAATGGAATCAGCGACTATGGCACATCCAACTAGTGAATTTAATTTAGAATCATCGGTAAACCATAGGCTGTAGTCGGAGTATAGCTCTTCCCGTTCTTTGTAAATTTGTTGGAATACATGTGTCGGTGTTGTGGACTTCGAAAATTTCGATAAACTGCAATCAATGTAATTTTCTAATTTTAACTTTAATTTAAGAGTGTCAAGTATTAGCGCGGTCGCAACAGATTTATACTTAATTTTAGTTCTAACAGAATTAGTGGTGCACTGATTTAATATAATTTTTAAATAATTATAATCAATCGTGAGTTTTCGATTAGTCAAATAAATTTTTTTTAAATAATATAATTGTCAATATTTATTGTTTTACTGTTAATAAAGAGCTAAAATGACTAGTGGTTGAAGCTTTTAACTAACTAAAAAAATAAATATGTTTACTTTAGTTTATGAGCCAGTCGCAATAATATTGCAACATTAAGGTCGCACGGGATCTTCGCTGATGTCTCCCTCGGTATCTGGAGAGCAATGACTCAAGTTTACTGTGGCAATTGCCTGGGGCCGTTGAGCTTATCTTGGCTCCACCAAATAACTGAAGGGCTTGTCATGTTTTTCTTTCTTTAGCTGACCTCCTCACTTCGGCTCGAAGCTCTTTCAGAAAAATATAGCTATGAATATTTTTAAACCTTACTATTGTAAAAAAAATTCTCTTCCCCAAATTATTTAAACCCACAAGAAATTTCTTTATTCTATCGGCATTAGTATTTCTTAAGACTATTGTGATAGGTCCCCCTGATACATGAGTGCTTAACTTTGTATGAATTGAACTAGAAAATTAAAAAAAATGGTACCTAAGCATTATTAAAAATAAAAAAAGAAAGTTATGAGTAGTCTTATTTAGTTCATCTTACGGATAATCTCCATCTTATGGATAATGGATAATTGGGGGGATTAGTGGAACGCCTGATTAATGAAATAAGCTTGAATGTCGATTGTTCAGAAATAGTTTAATTTTGAGAAACTCATCATGGACAAGTGGATTATTATAATTAGAACATAATTTATACAATGACGTACATGGGAAAGGAAAAAGATAGTTCCAATGTATTTTAAAGTATTCGCTTATGATATGGATATATGGGCGTGTTTCTTTGTATTTATATTAACAAACGATTAATTGAACTGTTGATCAAATATGCTTTATGTCGTCGGAAAGTTTTTAAATATATTTGAACGTTGAATAAATAAACCAATTCTCACTCCGGTCTTGACTAATTCGTTCTGGGTGTGGATAGTCTATTCATTATTCATTATTCATTCACCGGCATCAATTGCAAAGCCTTGTCAAAGTTGAGGATTCTTGCATTTCCATTCTTGGCTGCTTCTCGAGATTTATTCCAAGGAAGGTTTTCTAAAGGCGTAGTAATTTAATAAGGGGGACGGGGGAGGGACGTTATATCAAATGTATTAAATATTTTATTCCTAGGAAGATCCTTACAGATATGGATCGACATATTATTTTTATACGTTCCAAAACCACTAAACTATCCATCTGTGAAGGATCGGAAGTATTCATGAGACCGCTTAGGGCAGGGAGCATGTTTTAGCTGAAAGCCCCTAGAGGGTTTCTCGGGATTGTAAGTTGTTATAAATTTGAGATATCATTTCTCTTCGATATACTCCAGAACGTTCGATTACACAGGGATCACTCTGTCTTTCTCCGTCTATGAAAATATCGTGATGGTAAATATTCTTCCTATTCTTTTGAATTTATGGAAATACTTCTAGTTCTGTCCGATAGTTTATATAAAAATATATGTAGTAAAAAAAAAAAATCACCATTTCAAATTTTGAAGAGTAAATTACTAATCACCATTCCGCAATTAATATCATAGTAACACAATTCTGTGGTCGGATGAAAAACTTTATTAGTCACAACAGCCCGCGCCGGCAGCACTTCTGAGGACGAGCTTCGTTACGTGCTGTAGCGTGGCGTCACTTTAACCGGATTTTAGGGATTCCTAGAGTAGAAACTTGGGGACATGTGGTCTTTTTTTTTAAGCAAATCCGCGCATGTGTTCAGTTGCAATCCTGCCTTCTTTAGTGAAAGTCACGTTTGCGGCATTTACACCGCTACGTGGGCAGTCATGCAAGTAATTGTTTTTAGGATATTTTTAGGATTCGATTTCATTTTTTTTTTTAAATATTGAATATGTATGGGAGGAGTGTTTGTTTATTTTTATGGATTATGGATGGCAAAGTATATAGAACCCCCGAAGAAATATTGGTACTATTGAGCGAGAGGGATGATCAACCAGATAGTTGATATACAATATAGATTGTAATGAAGAAAAAATTATTGAGACAAATAGTTATAACAGTTATTCTAAGCAGTCATTATTCACCACTGGTCGGAATGCATTTCAATATATAAAGAATTTGAAGTGTTTTTAGGAAAAGACCAAGAAACGATATGGCCGGATAATCCTGTTCTAACTTCTACTAAAACAAAATATAAAAATCTCGTACATTTCACTCCTGATCCTACAAGTTTTTGTGATGATATACAAGGACAATATATGAAATACATGATGAGATTCAAGAAAGTGATGCATTCCTAAAATTTAATTAATTAAATTCATACATAAGGGCATAAGATTTGAATTTATTCTTGAACGTTTGGATATGATCCTAAGAAAGAAACTATCTAAAAAAATGCCACTGCTAGAACTGTTAGTGACGAATATTTTAAGGAACATACGAAAGTTGGCATGTGAGAGTGCGGTACTGACGTGACTCCTCCCGGAGCGGGCTTCCGAGGGTTAAGTCCCCTTCACACTTCCTTGTTTTGTGAAGTTGGGCAAATTCGGATCCGAACATGATAATAATACTTAATAGTAATTATATAATAATAATAACAACATAATTATATAATTACACTCATATAATTATTTAATAACATAATAAATAGCTAACATGCAAATTCTTTAGTGGTTGCATATCGTTGAGCATCATTGATAGTTTATAAAGAAATTTTTTTCGTCCCACAAATCATTGAAGAGAAGTCGGACTCTCTCCGCACACGCTCATGCCCTTTGTGTGACAATGACCCTAATCAACTTACTAATTAACATCAACTTATTATTATTTATTATAGACTATTTATTATAAATAATTAATTTTTATGAAATTATTAGTTTATCTTAAGTATGTTTCTCATCTGTAATGACAGTATATTGTTTCAGGGGCACCTTGTATTAAGTAACTGAAAACCAAAAAAACCGAAGGTGGTATGTCTACCTAATTGCATTATTCACTTAAAAATACAAAAAAATTGAAAAGCCAAAATATTTGGGGGAGGGGGGAATATTCGTGTTCTCAAATAACTTATGATCTGATTATTACAATATTCGGCCTCTAATAGCAAATATTTGCTGCATTAATAAAAAATTGTAATAGAAGTAATATATATTCGATAAAGGGTAAACGCTCTCATAACCCAGTTTAATATATATTTTTTTGAGATTAAAAATATTGTCCCCCATTATTTTTATCAGTTTACTCAGTTATTTATACACTTTAAAGTTTATCGTTGCTGTTCGTGAAATTCAGCGTTTTGTTATTTTTTCCTGTCCTCATTTGTTTTCTTTAAAAGAAAGAAGGTTTAATTTAAGAGCTAATCGCATTATTTACCATGATCTTCGGTAAAATTGTAAAGGCTTATGCAAATTTAAATAGCCCCGAAATATAAATCAGGTGAAAGAGAGCCCAGCCTCAGATTTGGAATTAGAAGAGCTCTTCATTTGAATAACAGGTTCCCCCTCCATTGTTTTAGGCAAGAATTTTTTTCAAGAAAATAATCAGAGTTTATTAACAGGCCTGAACTTTTTAATGAATTAGTCAATCATGAAATAGGGAGATTAATCTAAAACTTTTTAGTCAAAAATAATAATCAATTTTTCGAGCATATTTATTAAAATATCAACAAATTATTAATTACACATACAACCTTTCATTCATTTCGTTAAAACAGAAAAAAAAAAAAAAGACAATAGTTATTTATTTACTTTTTTCTTCTTCCTGCCCTACCACGCCTGTTAGGCTAACCCGGAGTTCCCGGGCAAGGGGAGTAGTTGGGGGATTAATGCCGAGTATAGAGAGCGGACCTTACACTATCAACAATATTGACAACACAGTACGGTATTGACAATAATATTGATCGTTTAAGGTGAAAATTTGAGTATTGATGGCGATATTGATGAAAATCTAGATATTCTGATTTCGGAGCGTCAATATCCAAAAGTGGAGGGGATATTGTCAATAATAGTGAGCGCGTAAGGGGATACGTCAATAAAGTTGTCAATACTCAGTTGGTGCCAAGCTTTCGTGAGAGACGGTTCTTGTGTGTAGTGACGTTGAGACGATATCTGAACACTTTAATGATTCAGGAGAGGGGAATAATGTTGACGAGGGGACTGAAAGCTCGGAAGAGGAAGCTCTTCGGCAATTTATTGAGCAATTTGAGTTGTCTCCAGATCTTTGGAATTGCGCAGACCGTAGGCATAGTAATAAAACATCCAGGATTGTTGTGCTTGACTGCCTCATCCCGTTTTTAGCGAGGATAACGCCGGGGGCCAAAAGAGACGACGTAAAGAAGAAAATCAACAGCCTACGAACGAATGTAAGGAAAGAGTTGAAGAAGATAACCAAGTCGAAAAGGTCTGGAAATAGCCCAGATGAGGGGTACAAACCTACAGCTTTGACATTCTATGTCTCTATCTTTCCTAGAGACATTTGAAAAGAAAGTACCAAATAAGGAACAAGTTGTGACGATCCTTCAGGCATCACTGCTTTAACATCACTACTTAAACATCACTACTTTATATTTAATTACCATTCTCCTTATCCCATTGGCAACTCACAGCAAATCAACGTCCAAAATCAAGAGTTAGCAATGGCGACGTTTTTCCACTCATTCAAAACAGTGGAAGATTTTGAGTTAGTTAATAGATTAATAGAGACTGTAATTTATTTAGTCTGCTTTGAATTATTTAGTATGCAATACGCAAATTTTACAGTCATAACTTTGAGAAAAAAAAAGACATGAAATAAGAGGTCAAATTTGTGTATAAGGACTATAGGTAATGTATATTATAGGGGGAATTATATTATTTATAGTGGGAGAGAACGCATCTTGACTTCTCGCAATCGAGCGCACCATAAGGTCGGGACGGCCTGCTTACAACATTTATTATATCCAGTGAAGAGGTTCTGTACTATGCAATACTGATAAATTTGGAAAATGATTTAAAACACTTATTTTCAAACGTTTCAATTATAGTCTCGCTGATAGTTGCAGGACGGAGAATTTCAAATCTTTAAAATTTCTACCTGTAGCTGAGAACCTGAGGGTTAAAGCTAATCTCTCTTTAACAGGGATGCATTCCCTCATGTGTGTGTTCTGTCTTCTCAATAATCTTATGAACGTTCTTTCATTCATTCTGAAATAATTGTGAAAATCTTCTGAATCTGTCAGTATGATTTCCTTCAGCAGTCTCATATGAGAATATTCTTCACGTTTTTTCAACCATTCTTTCATCCATCGATTTCTTTGAGCTAGTCGAATACTTCCGATAGCCGTAATTATGCCTATACAAGCTTTTTTTCTATTGTGAGTGTTCAAACACTCAATGTCACGAAAAATCACTTCACTGAATGGCGGAAATAAACGCCCTGAGATAATTTATTGATATAATTATTGTCAATAATATTGACTGTCTAAGGTGTGGCAATATTGATGATGGGCCCTCAAGGCTAAACGACAGTATTGACAATATATTGAAAATTCTGATATTAACAATATTATTGTTCAGGCAAGTTAGGTTTTAATAATAAAAACTTTTCGCTTCCCTGATGAAGAAAGTTTGGCCGGTGCTCAATGCTCCTAGTTTTGTGGGTTAATGTAATAAACAGGTATAAATAAAAAAGAATAACATGAAAGACATTTTACATAAGGGTTACTTTTGAAATTTAGAAAATATTAGCATAATTAATAAGATGAACAAAATAGTATGAATGAAAGAAAATAAATAAAGAAAATTCCCTGATATTTAAAGCTTAAACAATCATTTATTAAATACGAATGAAACTTAAATGATTAAATAAAACTGAAATAAAACTCATAATCTATTATACACAAAAAATATGCTTCAATGGAATGGCCATTGTTAAACTATAGAATAAAATAATAAACGGTTAACAACTATAATACATAGATAGTATAACTGAATTCAGCAATTTAATTTTAATGTTAGAAGATAAAGTCCAATCTTTAGAAAATGTTATTTAAATTGGAAGATCAAACAAAATTTAATGTTCATACATTATTAAAAAAAAATTATATTGGAAATAATATCAATTAATTATAATATATATAATATTATATTATATCAATTAATTATAATATATATAATATATTAATATAATCTTGAACATATCAACCACATACACACCAACATACAGTTTACCATGGAGACCGAGGAGGACAACAAGCTACCCTTTCTGGACGTACTAGTAGAAAAGAAGGAAGACCTCACTCTAGGGCATTCAGTTTATAGAAAACCGACCCACACGGACAGATACTTACACGCAGAGTCTCACCACCATCCATCACAAAAGAGAGGGATCATTGCTACACTAATACACAGAGCATTGACCATAACTGAACCCACAAAAATTCCAAAAGAAAAAAGAAAACTCCGGACAGCCCTCAAAAAGAACGGATACTCAGACGAGACTATAACTTCCGAATTCATTAAACAAGAATTCAAGACCGACAACCATCACCCCAAAGAAACTGAAACAGAAAAGAAGCCCATAGCCGTCATCCCCTACGTAAAAGGCACCTCGGAAAAAATAGCCAGAACACTTACAAAAAACAACATCAAAACAATTTTCACCACAGACAGGAAAATTGGACAGATCCTGCCCAATCCAAAGGACAATCTTGGACTCAACAAACCTGGACTTTACAGTATCCCTTGCTCATGCGGTAAACAATACATAGGACAGACAGGAAGAAACATTACCACACGACTGAAAGAACATATTGCCGCAGTTAAGAAAATACAAACAGACAAATCAGCCATAGCAGAACACTTTTACAATACACAACACACTATAGCCTTCGAAGACACCAAAGCCATAGTTAGGATTGACAACTACCACCATAGATCCATCAGGGAAGCTATAGAAATTATAAAACAACCAAATAATATAAACAAAGAAGACGGATACAGACTTAGCAAAAACTGGTACCCTGCACTAAACAACATTAGACAACAAAACATATCTCAGAGAGCGGATGACATCCCCCCTCCCATACCCCCTCCACCTGACCACGCCCCCTCGGGCGCTAGCCAATGGGAACACAGACTTCGCCCCCGACGGAAGATTATAAGTTAGTGATCCCCTTCTCCACTCTCATTCTTGTATTAGCCCTGAAGAAGCCCACAGCAAGATGGGTGAAAGCTTGGCTGTTGGAAAACCTGTGACATGGTCAAACCTGGAAGAAGAAATGCGGATAATGGACTCAGACCATGGAAGCCTGAAACAACATTTATATTGGAATTATTTTACTTTAAATGTCCATCCAGCTGGGAAATAAATCTTCCTCTTCGATCCGTCTTCTAAAATAATGTCTGCAAATGGGCACAATACACAAATGAACACCTTCGGTGAACGAAATGTCATAAAAAGTTTTTAAAGAATGTTGAAGCGTGAGAGAGTAATGTGAACTCGGCTAGCGAGAATCAACAGCTGACTTACTCATGAAGCGTCTTTTGTTTTACTCAGAGCTTTGGATCCAAGCGTCATCGACCAATCGCAAACGCCCACCAACATAACACTAAATTAATGTTAATTGGCTACTTAACCCTTTAACCGGGCGGGATGTATAAATGCGTCCTTGAAATACATGTTGTAACCTGCAACTGGTGGGGCTTATATTTTCGTACAACATAGGTATTAGTCATAGATACATGTATCTATGTTTATATATATATATATATATATATATATATATATATATATGTATATAATTATACATACATATATAAATAATAATAAAAACAACAAATATTTCTGGACGTCTATTTACGTCCCGCCCGGTTAAAGGGTTAATATCGATTGGTATGATATTCAATTTTAATTAACTTGATAAATACATTAACGGCTATATATTAATTACTGAATTTACAACTTATTATTTATTGAATTTAGAATTAATTTAAAAATGTTGAACTAAAAATTAAACTAAAGAATCATATGAAATAACAAATGAGTTACCTGAACAATTATTGATCGTGTAAGGTCCGCTTTATATGTCTCCTGGCTCCGGGTTTTGATCTTGCTATCTTTGGGTTTCCAGTCGTATGTTTGGTTGTCAGTGGCAACGAGTATTTCCTAACGCGTTTGCCCACTCAGCCATCCCGCCACCCACGATAGTTATTTTTATCTTATACTGTCGTAAACGAATACAATTTTGCAGCTCTTTTTATTATTTTAACAACATAATTATCTAATGGCAGACTTAGCGCCCCCATGACAGACAGGTCATTCATTTTATACATTGTGTATTATAGATTAAATAATTATAAAATACAATAAGAATAACACTAAAATACATTTAAAAAAAAGGTAATTATTAAAAAACAATAAGTCACACCCCAATGCAAAGGCTTAAGTGATTTCAATTTCAGATATTCAGTTACAATCGGTAATATTTTTATATTTAAGTAAAACATTTATATGTATATATATATATATATATATATATATATATATAGTGCTGTATGAATACAGCAGAGAGTTTCTTCCTTGTGATGTTTCAGAGCCCCACTCTTCTTCAAGATTCCCCTCACCCCCATAGGCAACGTGTTTTCTTTGGTGCTGGAGGCTTTCCTTGCCTGGAGGGTCCAAGTAAGGATAACTTCGTTTATATTTTCTTGCCTTAAAGTTGTTTCCGCGAGTTTTTTGCTGGTGATACAAGAAGATTTCCTTTTAACAATAAGGCAAAACAATTTATTATTACTAGTAGGCAAAAACGAAGAACTGGTGTGGTGCGCATCACACAAATTTCACTAGGTACCACCGAAAACATTTCCATATTTCATTCACTAAAATTATAATTTATGTTTTTGAAACGGCGTATATAATTGGATTACAAAACTTCTTTCCCAATGACAATTTTTTTGTTCATTGTATTTAGAAAGTGGATACCATCTTCAGTACTTCATACAGTGGTGTACCAAGAATGAACTTGGCCCCATTACTCATGGGACTCCATACTCTCCGGGAATTCATATAAATATTTATTTAGTGGATTATATAAATAACTATAGAATTTTTTGACGGATATTTAATAGGATTCGATAAAAGGGGTTCACAATGTCGGCCGATAATTAATTGGAAACAAATTTTCAAATTTTGAGCGCTTAAGTATTTATTCAGAAAATGACGGCGATTGTATTCTTCTCCGGTAGGGGCAGTTAAGATTGCTTTATTTAAATCAATACATTAGGCATGTTCCAACAAGCTCTTAAAATCATTTCTCATGTGTAGTACGCCTTTACTTTTTAAGAAAGGCGTAGGTTGGGCAGTTATTTATGGCGTAATGCGCATGCGAAAGAGTTGTCAACGTGTTTTTACTTCTTATGGGAACACATTTTTATTCTTATATTAGGAGGATATTATGTACTTACCCCATTTTAAACGATCAGATTTCAAATTACACTGTCAGTACATCTAACTTGTTATGCCTTATGAGTATACGCCGAAAATTCCAACTTTTCAGGTCGCCAAACACTTCACTGCTTTCCTACAAATAAACTTACAATCTATTCCGTTCATTCATCGGATCGTTAATAAATTTTTCTAGATTTCCAAATGAATGTTATTTGAGGACACTAACGGAATAGTGGAGTTAAATTAATTATAGTTATTGTAGCTTAACAACAGAAAAACATAACGTATAAGCCTTTGCCCCCTGTTTTTCGAAATAGGTTGATTTATAGAACTTAAAAATGCAAAAATGGTATGATTTCAGTATGGCTCTGTCGCATCTTCTTAAAATATACTTTGAAATTTGTCAGCTAGGTTCTTTTTCCTCACTTAGAGGGGAAGATCGCTGTAATTTGTAGGATTTTTCTTTAATGAAGGAGCTCTTCCGTGTTTAATGTTTTTTATTATTTTTTTCCCGACGTTTCGAGCTTGTGGCTCATCTTCTGGGGTTATCTACATTGCATACATTACATTAATCTACTATAATATCCATGTATGTTTTTACTATTTTTTTATATTGGTATTACATTACCTTATCTTTAGTTGCTACATTTCCATACAAGCCGTTTGTCATCTTCTTTTTTTAACAGTATAAAAATACTTTTGTCTAATGCATTTTATGTAATAGACAATGTAATAGGCCATAAAATGCATTAGACAAAAGTATTTTTATACTGTTAAAAAAAGAAGTTGACAAATGGCTTGTATGGAAATGTAGCAACTAAAGATAAGGTAATGTAATACCAATATAAAGAAATAGTAAAAACATACATGGATATTATATTTAAGTGTAGTAGATTAATGTAATGTATGCAATGTAGATAACCCCAGAAGATGAGCCACAAGCTCGAAACGTCGGGAAAAAATAATAAAAACATTAAACACGGAAGAGCTCCTTCATTAAAGAAAAATCCTTTGAAATTTATTTAGTTCTCAATACATCCTTCTAATTTACTGTAGTCTAAATTCTGAAACTTATTTTCAACCTTAATAAGAATTTACATATCGGAATGACGATCACGTCACATCTCTTTTATTTGATGCATATGCGTGTATAGACAGAGTGTGTAGCGATATTTTATAGAAAATTTGTACGTTTGTAATTTATTTAGTTTTTCAAATGTATAACGCGATATATGGAACACCTTCAAATAAAAGAAAGTGCGAAGGATCGTTTTAGTGGGACCGGCTCAAGCTGCCAGGTGGGAGGGATTGCCCCCCTAAGCTGGACGAATTGTGAAGGGGCCGATCTTGAATAGCAATGAATCGGCTGGGGATGTGGAACACTTGTTGTAACATTTCCATGAATAACAACGAGCTCGAATCTTTCTTCCATCGACTTAACCTCGTTGGAAGTCGGTAATCAAAGCTTGTAATCAATCTCTGAACCTGACCTTACCGCCCCCATTACTCAGGGGTTTTGATTCAGTCTTTTTGAGTGGTGCAACTATGGGCAAGGTTAAGAGCGGGTGTAACATTTACCTTATGATAAACGCCATGTTCTGCCTGACTCTTTTATCTTACGATATAAAAGTCTAAATATAAATATTAAAATCCTCATCAAAATAAAAACCATTGTTCTTATTTTTTCGATGTATATGCTTACCGTAAAATGGTTCAATTGTATTATATTTTTCTTTCAATAAACATTATTATTACTACTACTACTACTACCTTACGATAATTAGTTAAGAATAAAAAAGTTTTATTCTGTAATGTAAAATAAACATTTAAAAGCAGTTGCATGAGCATTTTCTTCCTATGTCTATGCATAAACAATTTAAACTTCCCGAGTTCACAGTGGGACGAATAGCCAATCTAGGGGGAAATAGTTATCATCATGAAAAAATCATGTCGGTGGTCATGAAAACAGCAATCTAACTAAGGCATTTACAAATCATTAATCGTCTGAAGCAAATATTAACAGAATTACGTGGTTTTGAACACCGTAGTTCCCTCAGAGTGAAATTATACTGCCAAAGAAATAAAATCCATTAATGGATTGTGCTTTTTTGAAAAAATTTCAATGGAAGATTTAAAATCAGGCAATGGAAGACTCAGAAATTATGTTTATATAAGTTCATGGCTATTTAAATGGGGATGTTGTACAAAGTACCCTCCTCTATCCTTTATAATGAATACCCGGCAAGCTAATATTTATTATAAAAATGGGATTACTAATAATCTATACCTATCTATCTACATCAAGATATTTTCACCGTATATAGTCCACACTATATAGAAATAAATTATTCGTTGGGAATTGATATAAAGGTGAACGGTTTTTTAAGGTCTAAATCTCTCGTTATTGAGACCCCATATTTTCCTTCCTTGGAGGCAGTACGGAGGTGCAAATGAAATTTATAATAATATATTGATCTAGTTTCATTAGAATATATTACGGAAATCTCCGAAGGTATAGTAAAACGAGATTCGTCGGCATATGTACAAGAATTAAAAGCAAATGGCACATTTTTTTTCAAGGGAAATTTTTTATTATTAGGAACAAAGAATAGATAAATGCAAAAAAAAAATAAAAAAAATCATGGCGGTTTCATAAAATTAACAGTCTACCTGAGTCATTCAAAAACCATTAATTCCTTGAAACAAAAGCCAGAAAAATAAAAAAAGATTTAACGCGGAAAATCAGTCACGATGCTAAGTCAGGAATTTTCACATCTTATTAGAAAAGCGCCAAAATAAATGAGTGTATTTTGTTCTGTGTTGGGAACAAATGTATACCAGGCTACGATGGGCGATCCTGCAAGTATGTTAAATGTGGAGCCACTCGTTTATTTTCAGTAGAGGGTCAGCCACTTACTTTATACTACTAGGTACTTATTTTATTATTTAAAAAACAAAGGGGTTACTAAAAATCTACACCCAGATATTTTTGTAGAATATAATCCACAATATATAAAAAAAAAAAAAAAAATTAAAATATAAAAATCAATTTAAATTTAAAACAATAAAACTCTAAGCACACATACACTTAAATATTTTCGTAGAATATAATCTACACTATATATAAAAAAAAACTCTTTACGAATTGCAAGTTTCAGTTTACCATATGTGGTTATGCGGTTTATTTCAGGCCTAAATTTGCCATTAGTGAGTTGGGGAACAAACAAAATTTATACGCCACGGAAATCCAGAAAAGTATTAGTAAGAGGCGTATTTCCCTTTCTAAAACCTTTATAAGTTGATAGTGGCAGTAGCAGTTCCACAAATTTTTTGAGGGGGCGCCCTTTTTTTTATACGTTTTATGAGCAATGAAGGAACAAATTTATAAGTACATAGTGACGTTATAAATTACTATTAAATGTTTAAATACAATCCATTTTCAATTTAAGGAGTTAGAAAATGACAAAATATAGTGCATTGCATATGTAAATAGTGATAGTTTATTAGTGTCCTCACCTCACAGGGGGTGGGGTGCCCTTTTCCTGGATCAGGCACAGGATAGTGGATTTTGCGGAAGAATCCTGGATTCAGATTTGAATGGATCAGAATGATCAACTGTTCGGATATTTGCTTTTGAGCATTTGATATTACAATTTAATACATTTTTTTTTACATTCATTTTATGTTATTTTACAATTCAAATTTTTAGAAATGTGAAGCATTTTAAAAATTAATATTAATATAATTGTTCCATTATATACAATCTACCTAAATAATTATATTTTACTTTTTTTTATATTTTAATTATAAATTTTATTTTATTTTAATAAATCCTTCGTCAGAAGCATCATGTTGACTTTATTAATTCATGCCTAAACTTAATTTTTCAGAAAAATAAAAATGAAATAAGTCGCTTCCAGAATTATATCCTCCTAGATTCGTCATCCCTCCCAATGTGAGATTCTCCAAATTGTATAGGTTATATTATAGATACCTTTGCGTCTTTTTTCTCTTTCAGAAAATCGCGACATTTCCTCTCTCACTATATTTTTATTAGGAACGACTGATGCCATTTTATATGCTTCCCTCGTGATGGAGTAACTCTTCAGTATGTTTACTATTGATTTATTTTTTGTGAAATGCAAACTTCGTTCCAGCAGCAGTCAGAGCGTTGACGTAAAAGACAAAGGTGTTACATATTTTGGTATCTGGCACATTCTTGTACCATTTTGCGGTAGCTTTTTAGATATATTGTATGAGAGAAGGTATTGTTGAGTTGTATGTTACTAATTATTGGACATTAATCAGTTACCTAAGAGTCATGTAAAACATAGAAATAAAAAGGAAATGTACAATAACAACTCATGTAAGGTTTTGGTTACACTACAGTATTTCTGGGTGTTTTCGCAAGATGATTCGAGTGAGGCCACAAGCAAACGCCCATTATTAATTCTTTAGTCGAAAGTACCAACTTTATAAAGGTTTTCGGATGAAAGATAAAAAACAAAACCCTTGGAGGTGCGGGAATGGTAAGGTCATCAATAGGTGTTGATAAATTGAATGATGTTGGAAAAGGTATCATAATCTTATGAAATTAAATCAATTATATTACGGAATAATTGAATAAATAAATAACGTAATTATTCTGAATTAATTAAATCGAGTCTTGTAATCTTAAGGTTTGAAAAAAAATTATCGTTTTATAGCACAAAATAAAACTATATTTCTTATGGGGGTATTGCAAACTTTAGGACATGAGTGAGGTTAAAACAAATCAAAGCTATTAATATATTTTATTATTATAAATAAATTAATAAACAGACGAAAATGCCAGAGGCAAGGTGTATAAGGGACCCCTTCACGTTTACGCGGTATGGTCTTGAGTGAAATTCTCAGTGACAAGTTCGGGTTGGCAGGCCGAGGATGGCGGAGAGGGTTTCTGTCTTTGAAGAGGCCAAGTGGCTGCATTACACCCTCCATGAGATGGCTCCAGACAGAGATAAGTGGCTTCTTTTAACCAAGGCGCCATGTACACTCAGAAAAACAGGAAATAAGTCATAAATAGGTTATATATTACAAATAAATTTGTATTATAAAGTGTATTTATTTACAAAAATGGAGTAAGGCCTGGTGATATTAAACATAGGGATATAAGCCCTAATTTACTTAATTTTTTTCTCGAGTGATGTATGTTTTACTGTGAATATAAATAATTTAATCTATAGGAAAAAAATTAAACTAATTTTTGAGGGGTTGAAATCCACAGATTGCTCTGCCTTCATGAGGTTGGAATAAGCAGCAGCACATAAACCGGACCGACTCTATTAACACAGAAAAGTTTGGGCGAGGGAGGAAGGATGAATTCACAAGCTCCCCGGCCCCAGATTTTAATTTTTTTTTTTGGCCTTGAGGTCGATTACCATCAGACCCTCCTTCAAATCTGTTCTCGAGACCTCACCCACTCATGGGCTTTCAACTAAATGTAAACAGTTTTATGTAAACCGAAAGCTTTCAAGGAGTACATCGATCGGTTAAAAAAAAAATCTTGTCATCTGGATAACATGGACAACTACAAACCTCACGATTTCAATGTTGATTCGTCGTAATTTGAATATGATGAAATGGTGACCGATAAGATTTTTTTTTGTGAATATAATAGTACAGTTCCTCAACCTCTGGGCTAGCACTATTAGCTTTAAACAATTATTTCTATAAATAGTAGGAAAAATAAATGATAATTATTAAAATATGAAAGAAATGCAGATCTATCTGACTATTTAAATAGCAACTAAAAAAAAAATATAATATAATTAAACTAGAAAGGATAAAACCAAAGTTTTATAACTTAAAAAAAAAGATAAATAATGACTTAAAATATATACTTACTATTTTTTGAACAAAGCACTGCAATAATCAGAAAGCAAATTTGATTAATCTGTAACAAAAAATAATAATAAAAAAAGGGTGTGAATGTAGGTATTAGCCAGGAAAATTAGTAAATAAAACCAAGCAAATAGGGTAAATAAAAGTTTTGAACCTTTGGGAAAATAATCACAAGGGATGTGAAATAAGAATGTTTTTATATATATTTATAACTATTCCCTATAGTTTCTACAAAGATATTTTTTAGACATAATATTATATGAAACAAAGTTTACAGTCTATAAAAATGATGAGCTATAATTTCGAATTATGGTGAGTACAAGATCTGGTTTTACAACGTTTTTTCAGATAAAATAAAACCAAAATTAGAAAAAGATCAAGATTTACTTATATAAAGTTCAGAAGAATAAAAATAAGAATGACAATAAAATATTATTGCGTCCTAGTTAAATATGAAGATACAGCATTGATTTTCCAAGGTGCGCATTGCTTGAATTAAACTTGAAGATTAATAATAGTTTAAGGGTTTCGCTAATGTTTCAGAATAAGATGTAATTCTCTCCTACGGTATATGATCAATTGTCTTCAGACCTCACTTTAAGCTATAGTTAGCTCGGCATATAATAACCATTAGAATGGGGATAATTTTAAAATGTTGGCATAGCTTAATGAGTTATTGCGTTTTTTTCTAGTTTCAAAAGTTTCGCTTGCTCCAATAGTCCTAAAAATTCAGAAGCTCAATTTATTTTAAAACCCAGTACAATGTAATAAAAAAAAAGTGCGTACTGTTACGAAATAACTTGATTTTTTTTCTAACGAAAATGGAGGGACATGAGGGAGCTCGGCTGTACGCCCCTTTTTTAAATTTATTTACCCCCCTTTTTTTTATGTCACACTCGTTAACTAAACTTTCCGAATCCAGTTGGGTACTCATACAGTTGTAATCCCATGCATGGATTCTGTCTTCATCATGGTTCAAAAAAAACCAAAAAAAACATGTAAATTAATCGAGGTGATTTATTAATAAACATGAATAGATTGGAATGAAAATTAAATAATCATTTATAAAATCAGTGTGAAAGGAATAAAAAACTGGACTCTTGCAAATAAGTCAATTAGCAACGGTATGTGACCATTTGGTAATAAAACATAGTAATTATATAAGATTATAAATTTTAAGGAGGGAGAAATAAATTTTTTTTCCTCGTTTGTTCAGAAAGGTCAGTTATTGAAAGTTGTTAACTAGAATATGTGTATTGAGTAGTATTATCGATAGTATAAAACCCAAAATAATATTATCGATAATAGTAGTACTATTATCGATTGTTAGGAACCGATTTTCGATGACTTAGGTTTTTTTTTTCCACTTGTTAAGAAATTCTCTCTTGGTATATTTTCTTTATTAGGATAAAGTTAATACATTGGTAGGATAAATAATTGCTGTCACTTTTTATTGAAATAATCACTCAAGTGCATAATTACTTTTAAAATGCCATCCAATATTTTTTCTAATTTATCTAGGGATTTTAATTTTAAATGATTTCCGATGATATTAACATTCCATATAAGCTGTTTTTGAAATCTCTGTTTTTTGGAATTTAAAGTCTGCATTCGATTTCATCTTATTTTAGTACCTGACCAATAAAGCTTATTGTTCTAGATTATACGTCTAGCTGATTATTATTGCTTAATTTGTATTAGGTGTTTCAATGTTTAAATTCGTGTTTCAAAAATAAGGAAAATGTACGATGGTTAATAGATTGATCGCTTGTATGAAATCGAAGTAATTGTGAGATTCGAAAACCGGTCGATCTAAACTAAAAATATAAATTATATAAGATCAAATATAAACCCAATAAGCCACTTTAACTAATAATTCATTCATTCATTAATAATAATAATTCCTATTTTTATAATTTCTTTTCCCGTTTTATAAGTACTTCAGACACTAATGTTTTTGGTTTGTTAATTTATTTAACGCCACTTTAGGCTACTATGGCTAATTGGACCTGTGGTTGCTCCATGGCTTCAATCACATCAGTTGATGTGGAAAGATCATTTTCCTATCATATTGGGATGAAACCGAAACAGATGTTTATTTCTGTTACATTGAACAAGTTCTGGAATTGCCTAGAACGGTTAGAGTCATCTATTAGCACGTAATCACATGTTTGTTCTAGGCCTATCTAGTTGGGTCGGTAGCGGACCATATTTAGGAAGCGATCGACTAGCGATCGTTAGTCTTACTCTGTACATCGAAGAATACTGTTATTACTGAGTTACTAATTTTTTTTTTAATTGTTTGTTTGACTTCTTTGTTTTATAATTTTAGGCCAATACAAATTTTTCAACACACATTGGTGTTACAGTACTTTTTAATATTTATTCGCTAATAACCGATTTAACGCTTCATAGGTTTTTTTCTCTAGTTTTTCTAAGGTATATTGTCTAAAATTGATTGTCTTTAAAGCTTACATCAAAACTTATGAAATTGGCATTAGTTTTGCCTTTGGTAGCGTGTAATTATGTATTTCCTTATGTAACATACAATAAAATAACCTTGTACGTTTCCTCTTGTTTAATTGTTAAGAAATATGGGCCTTAAGTTAATAATCTGAAGCCGGGTGGAGAAAATGTAAGGTCAGATTGTGGTTAATGCGGTCGTATGTCTGCACTCTGCACGGCTTTAGGTGTGGTCAGAGCCTGACAAACGGCTGTGCCCTACTTTACGATGAATCAAATATCTTTTAGCAATTAACAGTCATAATGTAGGTAGCTCACGAAGAATAAATGGTTGCTTTTAAACTTAATTATTGGAGCTTAAGGCCAGGTTTTTATTCATTTTCAGACTTTCATTCAGATTAAAGTCCAGTGTATACGTATGCTTCGGTTATAACATTCTGCATACGCCGTGTAATTGTTGCTGATTGTCTGCAATCAACGCTTATTGTTACCATCGTTGCCAAGAGCAGAATGCTTTTACTCTGAATTTCTCTGCTATTTAGTAGATTGCAACGTTTAGCCTGTTTTAATCTCACAGAGGGCATGAAGTATTGAAGTTAACATTCTGTAAGATTAACTAGTACTAAGATCAGCCGCGCATTTTCTTTTTATTCAAGTTAGGAAATTATATAATGATAAAAAGGTGTTTAAAAAATAAAAGGGTAAATTTGAGCTGGGTAAAATTTGTTTTGAGATAGGAGCACAAAAAAAGGAAAAACTCTGGGTGATGTGAAGCTCTCGCCGCAGGACCGAGAAGACTGGCTCCGGTGGATTGAGGCTCCTCTACGCTGAAAGGCAAAGAGGAAGCAAAAGAAGAAGAATGTTTTGGGATAAAGAAAAATTGTTGGAATAATGGAACAGCCCAGTGTATTAATTCAATAGTTTCTCGCTAAATATTGTAGTAGCAGCGCCTGATAAGTAAGTGGAGTAAAAATGGATACCTTCTAAAACTATCTCTTTCTAACATCACTACAATGCAAAGATATTCATATGAAATTCGGCCAGTGTCACAGAAAAACTTAGCCGTAGTAAGATGACTCGGAATGGACAGAAATGGTTGGGAACGCTCAACAATGTTTTTTTTTATGGCCAGGAAAGGTTAGAGATGGTTCGGAATATTCAGAGATGGTTTGTTATGGTATGGTTGTGGATGGTCAGAGAATGATCGGAATGGTTAGAAATGGTTTTGGGGTGGTCTGGTTGGGGATGGTTAAAGATGGTTCGGAATGTTCGGATATCGATTGATATGGTCTGGTTGGGTATGGTCAGAGATGGTTAGGAATGGTCAAATATGGTTTGGAAGGTCAATATGGTTTTTTCTGGTCAGGTCCGGGCTGGTCAGAGATGTTATAATGTCATTAGGTGAGGGGTAGGGCTTATACTTAAACTGTTATGTTTTCTAAACTGCTCACTAATTGAAGTGGAACGCTCACTAATACCTAACTTATCCATTCGTGATGGTAACTTTTTAATAGAAAGAACATAACTAAAAAAATGTAAGAAAAATTAATTTTTTTTACATTATAAATCTCTCTCTATATAAGAGGCTTTGTCCTGACTGACAGAATCAACGCGGAGCAAAAACTACTAATGATAGAAACTTGAAGTTCGGAATTTAGATTTTAAACGCGATGTAGGTAACCACTAAGAAAGGAATTTCAAAAATGTAACCCCTAAGGGGCTTAAATGGCGAAATTGTCGTTTAACTCTAACGGAAATCTATTGTTAAGATATTAAACCATATGTTTTTTATTTGAATATCGGTTTAACGTTACAATATTATTAAAATAGACATTCACATAAAATATGGCTACTGATTATTTAAATATTAGTGGTAATCAAATTATGCACACTGTGATTCCCAAGATTGGGGATGATGCGTGTTTATTTCGATCTCTTCTCCATATATTTAAGAGGCTTTGTCCTGACTGATAGAATCAATGCAGAGCAAGAACTACTAATGATAGAAACTTTAAGTTCGGAATTTAGATTTTAGGTAACCGCTAAGAAAGGAATTTCAAAAATGTAACCTCTAAGGTGTTTAAATGGCGAATTGTCGTTTATCTCTAACGAACACCTATTTTTGATATTTTAAACCATATTTTTTTTTTTTATGAATTAAATAGACAATATTATTAAAATAGACATTCACATAGAATATGGCTACTGATTATTTAAATATTAGTGGTAATCAAATTATGCAAACTGTGTTTCCCATGATTGGGGATGGTGCGTGTTTATTTCGATCTCTATCATATATTATCGAGAATTATCAAGAAAAATGTTGTCATTTTCGGCAAATTGTAGTACAACATGTCATCGAAATCGGGACAAAGTTTCTGCGTTCACTCAAAATGATTACGGTAACAATTATTCTGATTTCAGGTGTTATTACACTTATATGTCTCAGCTTCAACCCATGCCGGATTTGTGGAACTAACGGCAGCTGGGGAATTGTTTCTTTACCTTTTTGAAGTATATCGCGATGATGAGCTTTATGCGGTATTTGGCAATAATTGTAATCCCACGAAAAGACTACCTTTTACTGGTACGCTATGTAATGGCCATTTTGACGTGTGTGAAGCTCTACTACCGCAACTTTCTGAAGAGAAGAAGCAAGTTAAAAGGCGACGTGTCAGGTACAGCAATGCAACACGGAAAGACCAATTAAAATAAGCTAAAAAAAGTTCGGAATTTAGATTTTAAACGCAATGTAGGTAACCACTAAGAAGGGAATTTCAAAAATGTAACCCCCAAGGGGTTTAAATGGCGAAATTGTCCTTTAACTTAAACGGACACCTATTTTTGCACTTCGAGAAAAAATATCTAATTTGGACTCATTTTAAAGATCTTGATACGACCAGTTTAACTCGAAAGCTCTGACGGGGCGTCGAAAACCATGTTTTAAAGCCGAAAAATGAAGCTTTCATGAGGAGTAAACAATTTTTTGTTTCGGCTGTTTTTAGTGAACTCTCCATTGCGCGCCTCCCTCTCTTCTACCGAGACGGCAGCATTCCCCTCCAACATTCCACCTCCTGGAAGCTCCGATTCTACTATATCTCCTTAACATCAGTTAACATATTATATTAAATCAATACCAAGGATGTTCACAGAAGTGATTTTAAAGGCTCGCGGGCGAAGCCGTGACGGGGAAAACAAGTTTGTAGGAAGAGACTATTTAATTATAGATATAGAATGCTAGGCCTCAAAGTCTGGTATTATTTCAATAAGTCACTTAACCATGCAGATTACATGCCAAATTTTTGCCTATTCAGGGATGTAATCTGCATGATTAAGTGAATTATTGAAACTAGTAGAGATGAGAGATGGTCAACTGTTCTTCAATTACGATAGGTTAAATGATGGTCAGGATTTTCAGTTACAATGATATTTATTATGGTAAGCCAACCTTTCGATCCAACTTGTGGATCTTCATCAGGGCTAAAAGAAAACAAATATATGAGTATCTATGCTAGAGGGTGACAATAAATGGATACATTACAGAACTGATAATAATATAAAAGATGGTGTATACATGAATATTAAAATAAGGGACTGGTTAACAAGATAAAACGATAAAAAAAGCGTTGGATTTCCCCGCCATAAACCTTTGAAGTCGGCAAACTAACCCCCTACCACTATCTCTCACCTTATTTTTACCTTTAGTCTTAGTATCCACCTGGACTCAGTAGGTAAATATCAGATTCTATTTTATCTTGTTAACCAGTCCAAAAAATCTATAGGTAAGATTATCAACTTTTTAAAAAAAAATTGATTTTTCGAATTTTTGCACCATCATTCTGGATTGGGACCACTGTGCGCCGCACCTAACGTGTTAAGCAATAAGCAGCTCAGCTCCCTGTAGAGATTGGGGGACTGTTTTTGTTTTTATTTCTTTAACATCGTGTGAGTGTTGTTGGAATACTTTATTTAAGTAACAGAGGGAAACCTTATATCAATCAAGTAAATCGAATGATAAAATATCTGAATTTCCTTAAGTGGTCCACTTTAATTTGTGAGTAGTTTATTTCCTAAATCTGGCAGGAAACCAAAAATCAGAACTGCCTAGTTTCCTGGAGAATACTTTTAGACTATTTTTAGCTGAGCTGTTGTCCAAGGCTCTTGAAAATTGAAAACCCTCGAAGAGGAAAACTGTTATACTTCTGGACAGGAATAGAATTTACTATCGATAGAATTCTATCAGAACTTATTCTGTCGATTTCCAGTTGGTAGAATTTCTTTAATATTCTCCCTTCATTTATGAGGATGTTTCGGATATCGGCTCTTTTCCCTGTATTCTTTTTTATAAATAGCCATTATAACGTTTAAAATTTAATTATATTCTAAACATGATAATTTTTTTTTCATTCAAGGGATTGTTGGCGATTAGTTTTATTCAACGAATTCCCTTCATCTGATTAAACTTTTAATTAAGATCTAAACGAAATTGAAGGGAGTGAAAGGAATGACTGGTTGTTGGGATTAAACCAACGCTCAGTGGGAAATATTTTTTTAATTCAGTGGCTATATAAGCAATAAGAAAGAAATGGCTATAACTCCTGACCTAATGATGATAGCCAAATAACTCTTTCTTCATTAATGAGCATGAGATTTTCTCTAATTGTGACTCTCGTTATTTAAAATTAATTTCTGTATGAATCCTTTCTTCACTTTAATTTAAATAAAATAGTTTATTAGGTAAAGGGTCATAAATACAGAATGAAATGAGTCAGTATTATTATCTATTGAGTTTTCTGCTTATATATATGTCTATTTCAGGCATTTGCTCCTTTTGAATAATTTTAAAATAATTATTGTCTGAAGAAGAAGAAATAAAATAAAATAAAAAATATAGTATTTTTTAGAAATTTTAACAGAAAAAAATATTTAAAATAATTGATCTAGAAGTATATTTTATGATTTAGACTAATTCGAGGCCGAAAATATATTGAATGTTCAAATGTAGGGACTTAAATCTTGTAATTGATATCGCAAATTCATTGCATTTGATCGATCAAATTCTATTATGGCATTTTAGCCTCCTCCACTCTCTAGGACTGTGAAACAAAGTAGGAACGACTATTGGCAATAAAAGAATTTATGATAATTTAAATGCTTTCTTTTTATAAATTATAGGTATAGTTTTTGATTAAAAATATTTATAGGTATACACATAGCTCCTACTATCCTCACATATCCTCATTATTTAGGTCATATTGTTTTAGAACATACTTTCATTTTATAATAAAATAGACAACGGATTATTTTAGATCTTGTTAAAAAACGGATTCAATGTTGTTTTAAGAAACGAAATAAGCTACAGGATGATTTCCAGCATGACATAGTTCATTAAAAACCTAAACAATTACATCAATTGTTTTTAAAAATATCAAAATGTGCATCTTCTAGGATCTTGAAAAGAAAATGAACAAGGATGTATCTGCAAAATTAGTATTTTGTGAATGAAAATAAAAATTTGTATTTGCAGATCCATTAGCCTGGAACACCAAATTTGGGATAACATTTAATGTAAGTATTTATGTAAGAACGTGAATAAGTTTACTTTTTTTACATTGATTAGTCATAAGTTTAATTTACTTAGACCATGTTTGTGTAAATATTACGTAAATGTACTCGCTTATCCATATAATCATTGTCCGTGATTGAGACTGGACCTGTTATTCTTTACATGAAAAGATGAACAATTATAATAATTTTCGTGCTAGAAAAAAAAAAGATGTGGACAGAATATTTTTATGATTTTAACCTGTCAATAAGCTGTGAAACATTAAGACGTTGTGAAACGACTGTTCATAAATTCAAGCGGAACCTGATAATTTTGTTGGCTTCGAGCCATATCTCCTTCATACGGATCATTGAAGACGTACCACGCTCTTAATGTTTACCAGTAGTTTTCCACGAATTCACAAATTTGTCTTAATTCTCTAGGAATTTCCTATGTCGCTGATGCAAGTGCTTTTCCTAAAGGATTATTGGTGGAAAATTGCAAACTATTGTAATTATTTCTATCGAAATTTATTTCTGTTCTTTCCGGTTTCTTCTTCATTTTAGGCCAAATTGGTGTATATTTTTAAAGGTACCGTGTATTTATTTATGCCTAAAACGAAACAGTTAATGGTTTAATTAATTTCTAGAAATTGAGTTTAAAAGTGATTTCCTAGTTTTGGTTTTGAAAGCGAACATACAAAAGGAAATAGTACAGTGTGCGCGTGTTTATACTCCAACTCATCTACCAATCTTCAGACCTTACTTCAATTAACCTTAATTAACAAACGTTAATTAGTTTAGTTAAGGAAGATGGGTGTTATTAATGACAAGAATTAACTCAGACTTACAATATGTAAATAAGCTGCTTAATTGTGGTAAGTCATAGTGGTGCCCTGAAGTTCTACTTGAAGGGAGAACTTGAAGTAACTTGTGGAAGTGGCTGATGTGTGGTGGTGATTGTATTGTGCAAGTTTGCTGGTTCGATATTGTAGTTTGAATGAGCATTCCTTAATCAGGCTAATAATTATTTAGGAAAGCAATAGACAATTATCTTAATAATCATTTATAATTGTTCTAACGTTGAGAAGTCTCTTTTAACATACTATTCCGCACGTTGATAATGAAGTAGAATATAATTTATTTTAATTTTATTCAAAAGAGCTTCTGATGTTTATTTGAACCTACTTACGTTATTTACAAATTTGATAGGTATCTTATCAATCCTAGAAATATATTATATGAATAATGGAAATAATCTTTCATATATCGGGTAAATGACCTGTATCTTATTAATTTGCAACGGTTGCGGATATCTTTGTCTGATTGCAATCTTAAAAATATGGTACTGATTCTACTACATAAAAATATATTAAGTACCCCGTGGTGTTTATATCGTGATTATCATTAGTGATTTTTTAAAAGTATACTTTAACTATTATTGAGTTATGCTATTGTAATTGTAAAGCTATACATTTTTCCCATTTTCAGTAAATCGAAGATGAAGTAAAAAATATTACCTCGTGGATTTCAAAGATTATTATTATTATTTAGTTACATCATTATTTTTCTAAAATCTTAGTATTTTAGTATAGGCTTGAGTAAAATAAAGAAATAACTTACTGCAGTAATATTAATTTATTTTTTTTGCCTACCCCCGCCCTAATCTATAGTCTTACTTAATAAAGATTTTTGGACTAATTACCTATGGGACATTCTTTTACAAACCGAACAGATTTGGACAAAAATTGACCGACACATTTTAGATTTAACTGAAACTTTTTTTACGGGTTCTATATCGAAAAAAAAGAGATACGTGTAAGAGGATTTTTTTTAATTTTCGATATTTTGAAAAATAAACAAGATCGAAAATTCGTGAATTTGATGATTTATCGGTAATAGCCTATTTTTCAAAAATTCATAACTCCGGTTCTATTTAAGCTAAAAAATCTAATTTTTTTTTATTTTGAAGGTAAAAAGACAAGCTTTTAGAAAAAAATACTTTCAAAACAAACTGTCGAAAAATTCAAATTGTTATTAACAATTTCAATGTTTAAATCGGTTTTTAACAGTGGCCCCACCCATGAATCAACTTTTTACTATTTTTATCGTATTCTGCGTCAAATTTTCCATCGAAAACGCTTTTAAAAACGATGGAGAAGTTATTTTTACTGTAAGAAAAAAATTAATTAATTTAGCGCGGTACGTCACATCGACCCGTGGGTCACATTTTACGGCTCATATTCTTGTTTTACACCGTTTATCTCTTAAATACAAATAATTGTTTCATTTTTTTAATTAAAAAACATATTTTATTAGCCAAGAAGATGGGAAGCAGTAGGCTAAATAGTAATATTATTTTAATTCACGAGAACTAACGAGAGCCGAATATAACGTGTTGTTATTCGACAGTTAATCAATACAAATTAGAAGAAAAAAAATTGTCCCAACGTTTCAAAAAAGCTTTAACGATAAAAGGATCTTTAAGATATCATTGTATTAATCCGATTTCTTTACAGCAAATGGAAGCAAAACGGTTTTCAAAGGATATTGTAAAAAATTTTAAATAGAAAATGTAAACATTGTCTTATTTTTAAATATTGTATTTATTATTATATTCCAAATATTGTTCTTATTAACTAATGCATTATCGAAATCTTAATAAAAAAATTTCATTTTCAACAATGTTTTTTATTTATTTTTATTTATGTATTTTTTCTATTTTTTCCCATCTTCTTAGCCAATAAAATATGTTTTTTAATTAAAAAAATGAAACAATTATTTGTATTTAAGAGATAAACGGTGTAAAACAAGAATATGAGCCGTAAAATGTGACCCACGGGTCGATGTGACGTACCGCGCTAAATTAATTAATTTTTTTCTTACAGTAAAAATAACTTCTCCATCGTTTTTAAAAGCGTTTTCGATAGAAAATTTGACGCAGAATACAATAAAAATATTAAAAAGTTGATTCATGGGTGGCGCCACTGTTAAAAACCGATTTAAACATTGAAATTGTTAATAACAATTTGAATTTTTCGACAGTTTGTTTTGAAAGTATTTTTTTCTGAAAGCTTGTCTTTTTACCTTCAAAATAAAAAAAAATTAGATTTTTTAGCTTAAATAGAACCGGAGTTATGAATTTTTGAAAAATAGGCTATTACCGATAAATCATCAAATTCACGAATTTTCGATCTTGTTTATTTTTCAAAATATCGAAAATTTAAAAAAATCCTCTTACACGTATCTCTTTTTTTTCGATATAGAACCCGTAAAAAAAGTTTCAGTTAAATCTAAAATGTGTCGGTCAGAAAGGTGTTCGGTTTGTAAAAGAACGTCCCCTATGCGAGAGGTGATTAGTCACGAAAAAAAAGCCGTATTAATTACGGTTTTTTAAATTTTAGTTCGCGAGAACTAACAAGAGATCGCATTGACAAAGATGGTCGAGGTAGTCAAGGGGGGGGGGAGTAAAGTCTTTGACTTTAAAAATCAGTTCTAAATTTGTTCTTATTTTTGGTTTTTGGCATTCTATAATACTATGTTGATGTATAAAACAGTTATATGTTAGCTACGACACTCATAAATTGATAAATGAAAGACCGAGTTTGAAGTTTGATTTTTTTTCCTCCGCCCTGAATGGTGGGAAGGAGACTATTTATTAATTTATTACCATTTCTTCCGATTTCGATAAAATTGGTAACTCTAATTTATAAAATTATCACTGTTTCAAAATCCTCTTCCACCTCTTTACAAATCAAAACAGTAGAACATGTTACTCGATGGACTCAAAATTTCCACTAAAAACCCTCCCTGTCTTCTGAAATCTACAAATTATATTAAACGAAAGTAATATTTGGCTAGAAAAATAGGCAATTTTATCACTGAACTAAATTAATAATTTTAAAATTCTGGAAGCTGTAAAAAATAAATTAAGTTTTTTTTTTACCTTTATGTTCCTCTACCACAACTATTATTCAGCTTGCATAGATATTGATTAGTAATTAATGGATCAAATAACTATGTATCATTTTTTTTTTTTAAATATTTCTATATAATTTGAGAAATTGTCTATTATTCTATTCGGTGAATTTTCTATTAAACCATAAAAACAAAATATGTTGTCCTCCTCATCCTCCTCCCCCACTACTTGATTCTATTTTCCGTTCACCTTTGAAGATCCCACTCCCCGAGGAGCAGCTATATAAGCTTACGGTCCGCGGCCATTCGAGTCGGGATAATCGCTCGGCCACTTCCCTTGTTTCCTTATGGATGAGGATAATGGCTTCTCTTGCGCCTTCCCACTTTTTATTTATTTCAGAGCTTCTCATGTTTTCCATTCCAAAAATAAATTCCTTTGCTCTCGAATAATTTAGAGAAAAGTAGGTAGTGTTTATATTCACCATGAACGTTATTTTTTATCCTCGATCTTGGAATAAGCAAACCAATAGAAAGCTCAACAAACTAAGCAACCAATAGAAAGCTCAAATTCTTTGAGGAGGACATTTTTGTACATCATTGATTTTATATCTAAAAATGCATAGACTTAGAGAGGTAGAGAAACCACCTGGTAGTGCCATGGCCATCTCATTTTAAAACGTCTCGGTGGATTGCCAAGAAAGAGCAGTATGGGTACAAGAGGGTTAGGATGAGTTGGGAGTTTATTGTTAAAGGATATGTATCTGGACTTGTGAAACATGAAAGACAAAATAAGGAGCATTAACAATTTTTAGTAGGATTTTGGATGAAGTGATTCGATACGAGAGGAATTCCATGGTATGGTGGATGCCTAAAGCTCAATTCCGTAAGACCAAGCAGGATTTATAATAGTCATATAAATTAGCATTTGTAATTTGGGGATAGTGTCCAGTAAGTGCCATAGAAGGTGGTTACATCGAGCGGTTTCTTGTAGTTTAAATCTTGTACTTGGATTCCTGGATCTGTTTTATAGGTAATAGTGGAGAATTATTTTAGGATATTGGTTGTGGGGGGTTGTAATTGTAATTGCCCGGTGGTTGTAATTGTAATTGCCTATCACCTTTATGTTCATTTCCTACAACTATAAGTCAAATAATAGTTGTAGGAAATGAACATCTTGCATATTATTGGTTATTTTACTGCATATTCTTGGTTGGCTATTTCTTTACTTCGTTACTTCCTTACTTTTAGCAAAGTTGAATTATATCTTTAAATAACAAAAAAATAGCCAAAGGGGGCTGCAGCCCCTATAGAATCCCGCCTATCGAAAGTCGTAATTTAAGGACTTAGAATAAAAGCGATTTGTTAAGATTTATTTTGATTCTCCATTTATGACAACGCATCTCAAGGTTTGTTATGCAAAAATTTAGATGGAAATAGGGTTCGGAAGGAGCTGTTAAGGGCTCTCCTTGTCTCTGCTAAGTGCCAATTTTCAATAAATAATTCTTTAAATTAAAAACCTGACAGTTGAGCGTGACTTCGGTCAGTTCGTCGGACAATACATGATAAGGAATTGCGATGTGAATACTGAATGATAGATCCAAATATAGATTATGCTGAAACAAGTTATTGATAAAATCTAATTATATCTATTATCCCACTCTTAAGTAAATAGTTTTGAATGATTGTATTAGCTTAGGAGTTGGGCATAGAACAACTATTCTTAAAGCAGCGAGTTCGAATCCGGTCATGTCAATAAACTTTTAAATTAATACGGAAGGTGTTCCTGTGCCACTCCCATCTTCTATGAAATTGTCATACTCAAAATAATCGATCGAGAGCAATGACCTGAATGTTTAACCTTATCTTGGGCCAAGAAACGGGGCTTCTTACGAAAATGCTCTGTTTGTTATAGTAGGAAAGGCTTATTGGAAACTTATTATTTTATTTTATTCAATATCTGATTCCGAAGTGAATAACAATCAATGAAAATATTTGAATGCAATTTTTCAATTCCCAAGAAGTCGGGCCTGAATTTAGACTGCGCAAGGCTCCGATCCCGCTGCTGCTGCCTTAATGTAAAATATATTCTCCATAACCGCCTGGTGAAGCGCAGGTATGTAGATGGTAATCGCTCAACTATTTGTTTACGGCCACTAATCAAATATGTGCTCCCGCCCGGCCACGTTCACCAACTTACACAGTTATGCTTTCAGGGCCGCATTTCCTCCCTCCGAGCGGAGGGGAAATCCCACTGGGATTCCATTATTCTTCCCTTTATCTTTTAAGGATGGCTTAAATCTTCTAGGACTTACTCATTTAGCAGATTTTCTTTAGCCGGGACATCGTTACAATAGATATATAATAAGTTAAAAGTTTCCCGGGCCATGGGAGGGGTGGGGGATTAATGTCGAGTATTATTAAAGTTCCCTTTGCCCCGGGTTTTGAACTTGCTTGTTACGTTAAAAAAAATATTAATTGGTTTTAAATAATTGAAATAATCTTTAAAAAAAAGTGGTAGCTCAGTGGAGACGGGCGGGTTACTAAGCGACTACTGATTACAAATAAATAAAATAAATAAAGAGGCGCCACAATATTTATTTTAAGGAAATAACGAAAACCTAAAGGAATGAAAATAAAAAAAAATATTTAAATTTAATAAGTTCAAAAAAATAAAAAAAGATTACCTTAAATGCCAGGGAGGGCTGTACATAAAATTCAATTTGCAATTTACACTTATGAACTACTCAATGGTGAATTAAAAAAAAAAAATTGAACAAAACAAATTAAACTCAAATAAAAGCAACTTTTAATGAACACTATATTTACACTACGATATTAAAAATAATAATTCACTTACAATTTCTGTAGTCAGGCCTGATGAAAATCTTACTCCATTCACGCAACCAGAAACAATTTAAACTTATAACTATACAATAAACAAAAAAATAAAATAAAAGAAACATATCTCCAGTCTGTTTGTTCCCTTAACTCGCCTGTCTTCTCGTAGCTTCGGTTGCCAGCCAGCCACTCGGCCTGGGGATTCTCGTCACTCGAATGCCTTCCGTGAGCACCACTATTCTTCAATCCGCTGATATTAGCGAAACAGATCACAACCACTTTGACAACAGTCCCATTTTATCTAATCCTCACTCTTCCAACGCTAGCGAACATCTGCCGTCTTTTCTATCGTTGTTTGTTTTAAAAAAAACAATGCCTTAATAACAGCTGTTTTTTCCGTCTCTTCTTTTAAAGTAAAACATAATTATTTTTTTAGCTAACTATAAACAAATATCTCATAAAAACTAATAAAAGAACTTTTAAAACAACATATATTTTAATTCTATACAAAAATATATTAAGCCCTCTTCGATAATCAATTAATGATTTTTTATTAAATAAAAGAATTTTTTTTTTCCTTACAAACTATCTGGGTCCCCAATCATATGTTGTCGGGACAACGCGTATTTTCTGATGCATTTGCTCACTCCGATATTCCGTCATCCGGTAACAAAATAATACTAAAGTTAGATGTTAGACATGTAATCGTGCCGATGTTCCAACCGGAATTTCAGTTCCTCATCATGGCTGCTTCGGAAGAAGTTCCAATTCAAGTGCGCCCAGTCAAGGATTAGGCGAAGTGGCCTAAACTTACCTGCCTCTTATATAACTCTTAACTCTCACCATTGTGAATAATGATAGCAGTGGAATTCAGCTGTAAGCAGGCAGAGTTGATTATTATTAAAAATAATTTTAAAATTACCTTTCCTAATGGTAACTTGAATCGAAAAATAAATATATAAAATAATCAAACAAATGTAATAAAAATGTTAAATTTGTTGCCACAAGTTATATTTTTTACTTTCACTTACCTATATATGAAATATATAGTAAGTGGAAGTATTGCGATCGTGAAAATTTTCGACTTCCGGTTTTCAACGGAAATACACGTTTTGGGGTCCCCTGAGTCAAAATAACCAAGTCCCGCGAAATGGTCTGTGTGTGTGTGTGTGTGTGTGTGTGTGTGTGTGTGTCTGTGTGTGTGTGTGTGTGTGTGTGTGTGTGTGTGTGTGTGTGTGTGTGTGTGTGTGTGTGTGTGTGTGTGTGTGTGTGTGTGTGTGTGTGTGTGTGTGTGTGTGTGTGTGTGTGTGTGTGTGTGTGAACAGACTAGCTGAAAAACTATAAACCGTGCGAACCTGAAATTGGGTATTTAGAGTATGTATAAGCCCGCGATGTGACAGCAAAAATTTCATCAAATTTGCTCAAAGGGAGGGGGTACTTTATTGAATAACTTTTTACGTTTTTTTCGATTTTCTCAAAAACGGCTCTAACGATTTTGATTAAACTGAGTATTTGATCTATTTATATGCCTGAAATATGACTGTAAAAATTTCATCAAAATTGATCAACCGGAGGGGGGGCTTTACTTAATAAATTTTGTATCATTTTCACATGTTTTTTTTATTTACTCAAAAACGGTTTTAACGATTTTGATAAAATTTGGTATTTTATGTATTTATATGCCAAAGATGTGATAACCAACATTTCATCACAATTGATCAACCGGAGGGGGGACTTTACTTAATAAATTTTGTATCATTTTCACGTGTTTTTTTTATTTACTCAAAAACGGTTTTAACGATTTTGATCAAACTTGGTATTTGATGTATATATATGCCCGAGATATGACTGTAAAAATTTCATCAAAATTGATCTACGGGAGGGGGGACTTTACTTAATAAATTTTGTATCATTTTCACGGTTTTTTTTTTTTTATTTACTCAAAAACGGCTTTAACGATTAAAAAAATAAGATATGAATGTAGAAAAATGTGTGACTTTGGGAAATTATATTTAGCAAAACACGTCAATTTCTAATCTAAGTAAGTTGGTAAGTGAAAGTTGTGTGTTGCGCGCACGCACCAGATTTTTTCTTTTGAGGTGGACTCAGAATGCACATTACTCTTGTTCCCTACTTGTCTAAATCGATTCTTAGATAGTGATGAACAATACCTATCTGTTATAGCAGTGATAAGACTGAAATATTGGGGGCTTTAGCTCACAATGAGGCTCTGCCTTCGACTTAAGTTCACTGTGCATCAATAACAACGACCTCAACCCATTGACGAGGTGCCGAGGGCTAGCCGTGACAAAGCTGGTCGGGGGATAAAGCACAAATGAGGCCATCATTCAGTTTAGCGTTTGCTCTCGCATCACGGGGGAGATGTTCGGCTCTAGAGAATAGACAAGGAATTAGGTAGGAGATGTTATTGTATCTGGATCACTGGTCACATAGTCTTCTATCCATCACTGACTAAACTATTATGAAGTAACTATTATGCTACTGAACATTATCTGTCCTTGCTAGCGGGCTAACGCGTTGGCAATTACGCTATATCGAAAGCTAGTCTAAGCTAAACGGTAACCGCTAACTCGGGATAGATCCTCCGTTCATCACATCCGGCCTGTAATAAATCCGTAAAACCGGAAAAGCGACCAATGGCTGGGCAAAAAGTTATGGCAAGATTTCTTTTCTGAACTGGTCAAATGTAAGAAAAAAAGAACTGAACAGATCGGTTCTCAATGACCAAACTCTAAAAAGTGGGCAATACATCAAATTAAACTAGATAAAAACCATGAACTGAAGACCAATCTAGTAAGAGAGCAAGAAGTTACTTTGTTATTTTCTACTACTACAGTATTTGTTGGTTAATTAGAAATGGAATGTGTTTCAAAAACTCATACTTCAACAGATAAAAACGAAAAGTTTAAGTGATGTGGCCATTTAATGCAGATTGACGAAAATGGTGCCTATGTGCCACCAGAAAAAGGGATGTCTTGGAGGACAAAAAAACAATGGAGCACAGCATGGAGCTGCGAGATGGAGATTAGAATGGTACTGGGGTTGCGGCTTCATTTGGTATAACCCACCAAAGAATACAAAAAAAAAAAAATGGTGTTTTATTTTATTTTTTTGTAAAATGTCTAATGATTATGAAAAGAGAAATTTCATGAGGTGATATTATAAAGAAAAATAATACGTGTAGGATTTTTTAAAGAAAGAACAAATTTACTACTATTTAAATGCATTGATGACCTTAGAGTTTTATGCCTTTAAACCCCAATAAACAAACAACTACCGTTGAAGAGCGCACTAGATTTAGCATTCAGAACTGAGTTAAAATTAATGCTAAATGTTAAATTTTGCCTAGCAAGGTATTATAAGCATATGGATCATAAATGAGTATTCGACATCGAACGGGTACATTCTACGTCCCCTTTGAAGGACATTATAACTAGGATTTTGTACTCCCATTAAAAATGCTAGGGGCACCTGCCATGATATGAACCCGAGATTTGGTTTTATTAATGTGATATACTAACAACTTCACAGTAGGTGACCCATTTTTAACGGATATTATTAATATCAATAATAAGTTGTAGTAAAAATTACCAGTTATTAATATTTATTTATTTATTTGCAACGAAATGGGCTCTTCAACCACTTAGGTCATTTTACCTCCCATAGAACATTTGCAAAAGTAGGAAGAGAAATATTAAAGAGTAAAAAATAAAAATAATACAATAGAAACATAAAAATTATGGGTGACAGAAAACAATAAAGAAGGTAGTATCGCTATTAAGAATTTAGGTGTTGCTTAGGAAAGAATAATATTTGATATGCATAAAAGTTAAAAACGAAAGAACAATGGCAGATAATAAGAAAACATATTAAAGTTTGGCATAAAGATTAATTTTTTGTTGAAAAAAGAACAATTTTTCGGCCATGTTCGAGGAGTTACTGAGTATCTCCCTAAGTTGGTTCGAAGTCCCTCTTCTCTCCGCTCTATTTCGTAAGCATAACACTCTGTGAGTCACCGTCAGAGGCGCACCGCACCGCAGATCGCCTTGCCATGTCTCTCGCGCCTTTTGTTTTAGTAAGGAAACAACTTCTATGGCGAGTGCATTTGTAACTGGCGCTCCTTTTTTAATTTCTTTTTTCGCCATAGTATCAGCGATATAATATTTGAATCAAAACATCATTTACCAACAAATTTTGATCCTTATGCTCTTATTTGTTATAGAATATGTATTACAGTATACAATATATTAAACTTGGCTTACATGAGATAGTATGTAAGTAAGAAGCTACAAACAGCCATTAATCAACTTTCTTCTCCTCCTAGCTTAAATGTTTCTCGCCATTTCAGCACTCCTCTTTGATTGATGAGAACATTAAGCACATTTAGAAAATATATCATTTTTTATTTTAGTTCTCTTATCACCTCAAGATAGGGCATTTAGAGTGGATTATCCTTAAGTTCCATTCATTCATAAATGGAAAGGGGTGATAGAGAGGATTTGGTTCGCAATAAATATAAAAATAAAATATTAATAAATTACCGAAACATTTGTGCTGTGTTTTATTATCAGAACAAGCTGATCTAATCATCTAAAAGAGGAATTTTAAATGATATAATTATCTAGAAGTACTTCTTTTTATTGTATATTTGTTGAAATAATAAAGAAAGATCTAAAAAAGTTAAACAAAAAAAAATATTTGTAATATTTTTACAAACGTTGTTGTCCCATTCTCCACAAAGTTAAAGGTTTTCTCATCCACTATAAGTGTCTCCCTTTGTAATGGAAGCAAGAAATAGGGTTCAATAAATCAGAGGAATTAGAAGTTTATTATTAACAAAAAATATGTTTCCACTCTTCACCAATACTCTGAACTAAAAAAAATAACGAAGAGACGCCGTTAAGCCTTATTTTGAAAGCTAAGCTTGAACTGAATTTTAAATATATGTTAAAAATATTTCCTTTGTCGGACCATAGTTATCCTACCAAAGAAATAGTAAAAAGCAAATGTCCGTTGTAGTCGAGTGGAAAGCCCTGGCTGATCACCTAGATGTGGGGTTGGATCCTTGCTTTATACCAGCAGAGAGATGGCGGAACCAGATAAATAAAATCATGGGTTTCTTACTAAAGCAGTTTAAAAGTGAATATTTAGCTGCAGCTCACCAAAGTCCCTACCATATCCATATCCACCACCCTTCTCTGGTTTCTATATTGAAGATCGCAACAGTTTAAATTTAATAAAAATAATATTTTAAGTAAAAAGATAAATATTAGACCTAAATTACAAATCTTGGATAAACTTGTTAAGTAACTATAGTGGTATTTGTAACAAAAATGAAATGGAAGACCTGGTACATTTTTTTGGAGTATGCCCAATTTTTAATTGCTTTTGAGGGAAATATTTTGGGAAGATGGCGGTCAATAAAAATGAGTTAGTAGCCTTGTTGAGCTAAAATAAACTGTATGAACTTTATAAATACGTAAAAGAGGCATTGAGATATACGAGTATATTGTTATCAGATTGCAGGTAATATTGTAAATAACATCTTTTTCATTAATAGCCTGAAGCATATATTTATTGTATGTTCTATTATATTTATGACTCCTGGCAGATGGTGGAAGCCATGTCAAAAATTATCCTGAAGAATTGAGTCTGATTAATTATATAATTTTCCTATGCTATTTCAAATCATTTTAATTAAAACAGATATATTTTAAATAAATATATTATTCCATAAATATATTTTAAAAAATATGAGGAAATGTTCGTAATGTTTTCTGGAAATCGGTTGTGTTGCTCGATAACATCGTTGAAGAATTAGGAGCTTACTGCTATTTGAAAGACGCACGGGTTAGATTATGGGTGTTCCAACAATCTCCTGATATAGCAGGATTTATTTTAGGTATTTCATATATAAAAATGAATGTATCATCTCTCTCATACGTAGGTATCCTTTCCCCTCTATTGCTTGTTATGTAATATCCTCGCAAACATCCTTGAAAAGGGAAGTATTTTCGCAATAAACTGGATATACTGCGCCTTGAGAGAATTATCGAATTCCTCGTTCAATACAAACAAGATTGACAGGGCTGAGGTGAAGCTCAGCTGCGGATTCAGATTTCCAATCTTCCCTCATCTTTCTGTGGTGGAGCAGCGGTATTCCCTCTAACTTGGGTTCTTCAGGTGCTAGATGTTCTAGTCTTTTCATCCTCTAAGGTTGTGGTTTAGGTTTTGATACATAGAAAAATACATAAAACAAAAATATCACTGTTTTTTATTATTTTTTTTTTTTTTTTATAGGAATTTTCACCGAATGTGGATTTCCTTAACCTATAAATTGTCTATGGCCTCCTTCCAGACTTTTCTATCGAAGTCCCATTCTTCTCGTAGACCATGCCCCATCAAGGATTCTTCTATTTCGTTTTCCCAGGTCTCTTCCTTGGTCTACCTCGTCTTCTCCTTCCTTCTATTTTCCAGGAATGAACAGCTTTCTTCGGGCATCCTTTTCAGATGACCAAACCCTTTCAGCCATTTTTTTCTATTTCCTCCAGAATGTTTTTGTCCACTTCCATTTTTCTCTCTAATTTAAGACCTAATAAACGTAAAAATATATTGAAAAAATATGTTCTGGTTTAATGAGTTTTTATTAAAATAACTATCCTCATATGTCGGTGGGAAATTAGAATATTACAGAAATGACACATTCCTTTCCTTCATGAAATTCCCAACATTATTTTTCCTTTAAAAGTTGGTATAAGTTCTACCAGGAGCGTATATTAGGGGGCTAGACACTCCCGGGAATCAGTAATATAAAATAAAAAAAATTGATAATGTAGAATTTGCTGATTTATAAAATGTAGAATGATGCAAAACAGATTAAATTTAGTTGTCTTTGTGGCAGTGCCGGAACCGCAAAAATATTCCTAGTTCTTCACGAGTATGGTAGATAGTGTGTACTATGTATTATGGATGCTAAGTTTTCAAGAATTTTATAATTTTAATAAGTAAAATAATATTAATTAAATTACTATACGTACGTATGGCTCACACCTGGTCACTGTTGAAAGTAAGTAGGGTCATAAATGTGGGTGAAGGTGCCTGAACAAACGGAGTCGGGGATCAAAAGAATGATGAATACTAAGAATGTCCACGAGACTGCTAACTGGCCAGTCTTATGGACCTACCTGTAGAGGAATGTTAGCTCTAATCAGTAAGGGCATTAAATAAGGCCCAAGGGTACTGAGGGCAATAAACCTTTCCAAAGGTACCGCTTGAAGGACGTGAGATGTTTAAGGTAGAAGAGTGTGGAAGGGGAATTTTGATATACATAGATCAACCAATCAGATGAAGACTGAATGGTGATAGGGGACAGCCTATTTAGGTGGATATTTTTCGATTCTGAACTTAAACATCAACCAGATGTTTTACCGTTTATTATTTTTTTTTTTCCTCGCTTAAAAATAATGATTTGTTTCATATCAGGTAATCTTAATGAGTACAGTTGTTTTCTTCAAGGAATCATGTCTAACTAGAAAAATTGATTATTTATCACCTGAAATTTGATTTCGATATGTGTTAAATACTTTTAATTTAATGTATTTCAAAATTATAATATGAATAATAAATTCATATAAAGATGTCCTAGTTTTGGATAAATTAAAAATGACCTAATTTATTCATTTTTCCCCCCTCAAGATACAAATAATGATGTTTAGTTACATCTTTTAAATTGCGGAAGCAGTCATTACTTTGTTTTTATTTATTATTATCATCTATTTATTATTAATATTATTATTACTGTATTTAATTATCATTTATTTCATTGATTTAATAATCTGAAAAGATTTTGTATTTTTTTTTCCCTTTTAATTTGAAAAACATTTTGAATACTTTTGATATCGTAGAACTATTTACTCTAATTTGTTTAACATTTTATGTAAACATTACTTTATTATCCTCCATACTCCATTTAGCAATTAATAATTTTGTTGTTTATATCTGTGATACTCAAAGGACTTCGTGCCAGCATTTACTTTCTATTCTATGCTGATATTATAAAGAAGGCAAATCCTATAAATATCATAAAGTCTCGAGAATGCTGATTTCATAAAAAATTAATGCTATTCCTACCATTAAATTCTCTAGTCCCTCAACCCTTACTGTTGAAACAATTTTATTATTAGTTTAAAATAAATAATTAGATAATAAACACAAAGAAAAAAGTTCTGTTTCATCCTGCCAAACTATTAGAAAATGAGACATTAATTATTATACTATATGAAAAATAAAGTCGTAAAAGTGAAAATAAAAATTATATATGCATTAAGGCAGTGGGAAAAATGAAACAAAAAAACAGATAAAATAGAAAAGAGGGAAAAGAAAAATAAAGCGAAGAAGTCGAAATCGAGGACATTTCTTATCTGAGTGAAGATTGGTCCTAACCTAAATGCGACAGTAACGAAGTTATTTCTTATTTTCACTTCTTTTATACTTTAGCTAAAATAAAATAAAGTAAGATAAAAAAGTTTTATAATCACCTTTTATATTTTTTTATTTATATCTTTTTATTACTTAGATCGAAATTCATGAAATTTATATGATTTTTATTGAAATCTTATTGAATGAATTTTGGTGAAATTAAGGTGAAAAGTTTGGTTGACTATTTATCGATAACATGTGCCAGTGGTGCGGTACATAAAACTCCTTTAATAACACAACTTTATATGTTTATTGTATTTCCTAGTTGTAATCGTTCAAACACTTACCTCTGATGAACATATGCAATGTTTAGGACAGCTTAGTTTTTTTCTTTTATTGCTGTTTTTTTAAAATGATTTTAGCTTTGAAATATAACAGTTTTCCTCGGTTATTTATAACGAAAAAATACACAAAAAGTTGTAATAGAGCAAATGAAAAAAAAAATGTAAACGGCCGGTATTCACTTCTATTTTTATGCTAAATGAAAAAGCTGCCAAGTCGATGTTCATCCTACCGGTATTTTGTAGGATATAAGCTGTCATTCAAACTGGCTGCGGTTGTCTATCATCATTCAGGATTTAGGTATTTTTATTTATTTTGCTTTGGCTTCTAAATGCTGTTATTTATTTATGAATATATCATACTTGAAACAAACTTTTTTTTCATTAAAAAAAAAAATAGGAAATAACTTGATTTTTCTCAGTTCCCTATCAACCAAAATCTCTTGGTAAAATAAAAAAACAGTAAGTTGTGAAGGTATAGAATAGCATTGCTCCATCCATGGGATCGATTGGATCCATGGGATCCATGGGAAAAGTTGGAAAATTACTTGTGATAAAAAATAAATAAATAATAATAATCTTTATCGGTGCTGATTTATAAATTAATATTCAATATTACTTAAGAGAGCTTAAAATGGCAATTTTAGTCAACTTTCAAATTTTAAAGATATATTTGCTTTAGAAGAAATGAATATGAACAGGGAGGATGTTACCATTTCCAAGAGGTCCTGTAAAGACCTTTCAAAAATTGTATATATTTTTTTTATAAATATTAATAAAGAAATTCAAATATTGTAGAAATTACTTATATCGAGAAATTCGAGTTTTCTTACAAAATTTGTTGTCCGAGGATTTCCTTAAGACTACGAGATCATGGACTTTTTTTTTTAGTATACTCAACATCTCGAGAACCTTGGTTCATGAGTGAATGCTTGTTTCTATAATTTATTTCAAAGAGGAGAAAAACTCTACGGCTTCGATCCTCCTATTTATTAATGCCAAAGCACGTGTGTTTATAAAACGTTTTACGTGTGTAGATAAAAAAAAGGTTAGGTAATTTATACATAATAAAGGTAGGCAATCACAATCTAAATGAAGCAAACGTTTTTTTATTCATTCATAATCAAGAAAAAACGTGACTTGCTCTAAAGTTTACGTAATGTTCTTATGTAAATAAGAATTTAATTTTCCTCATTCTTTGATTGGAATTAGACAGGACTCACGTATATTTATTGTAATCAATGTCGATAACTTTAAAAAAATAAAACATCATATATCGGATCATTTTTTGTGTTATCGCCCTAAGAGGAAGGGGGTATTAGAGGTTATCTCCTCTCAAGCCCCTTCCCCCACTCTCCCGATGGAACAGTGAGTGCCTTGAAGTGGTCCCTGTTTAAGGGCTCGACCATTTCTTCGAGCTGTTTAGCACAAGAGTTGAATGGTACTGGAAACCAAAAAAAAATAAGGGACGAAACGGATCATGAAATGTCGGACTAGCGTTATTGAACTGAAATGTCTGTGATAAAAAAAAGTATCAAGTCACGTTGGTATTAATATGTAGTAAATATATATTTATCGTACTATTACAGGTACTTCCAAAAATAAAATTGGACTATGTGAAATGTATCACAATCCTCCCACTTACGCCTCACCGCTGCTTTAAGAGGTTTAGACGTTTGATCCCTGTACATTGTATACCCTGTACATACATATTCATTCATTCCCAATTTAGACGACTAAATAATTTACTGGGTCTTAATTGGGATAATAATTTACTTTTAACACGTCTTAAAAAGATCAATTGTTATCGATTATGGCATACCCGTTGTGATTATATTATTAGCATTTACTTACTTTTAAATCATTCTGCTGTTTCGGAACACAATATTATATATTAATAATATAAAACCATTATGCGTTGCTAGTATGTAAGGAAAAATGCTTTATAAACGAAAAGCTTGGAAAGTATTACTTATGTAACAGTGCTGGAAAATATGTATTATTTTCAGGTTCCCTGAATTTTAAAGTACTATATATTATTAAATAGAAAAACATAATCATCCTTTAATCGTAGTTGTGTATTTCTATATTCAGAGGGTGGCATATAAGTCTTGCCGGCTGTTGAATGCTTTTTTTTTTTTGTATGTGGTCTTCTGCAATTTCAGAATAGTCGACAGTTGGCAGGTAGCGCTTGACGGATTTTTATTGACTGCTCTTTTTGTAGCCACAACGTTCCATTAAGATGAGCGCCCAGAACGTTGTACATATTTAATGGTGGTATCTCCATTATTGAATTGCCCAAACTACTATTGCAAAGTCTTTTCATTAACAAAACTGCTTCCCTCCATTTCATATATTTTTAGAGCATCCACTCCAGTAAATCTTTACTTCCTACAATGCCGCAAAATTACACGAATCTCAACATTTTCTGAATTCTTAAAAAAAAGAGAATCACAAGCTGAGTGAACTCACTTCGTTTGAAAGGTTCTCTTCCTGATAGCCAAGGCTGGTCGGTCTGTTGAAGATAAGGAGGGATCAATATTGGTACAAAAGAGTACAGAAAAAATAATTCAATTCAAGAATCGGCAAAACAATTCTGTCATCTTCTGTATTAAAATTAATATGTATTTTACATACTAATAGGTTTTCATAATAATATACTCGTATTTTTTTTTGGGGGGGGCTTTAAGATTTTATCAAAATTCTATTTAGCTACTTGTATAATTAATTGTCCTCTTCATAATACCACATTTCCCCAACCTACCAAGGATCACTCTTTCGAGTGACGTACCATCGTTATCGGATTCCTGGAGTGAAAAATTCTCTCTAATTTTTAGCTGTTTAAATTAACATTTCAACAGAACTCTAGAGATTTCCCTGCTAGTTTCGTTCTCTTGTTTTATAATCACGAGTGTCAATGCGATGAAAAGGACAGCTGTAATCCAAATTAGAATCGAGGCGCTCATCAAGTTGGGACCGACAGAATTAAACTAAAACTGTTCGAGTGACAATTACATAAATATTTATATTTGATATTGTCATAGTGGTTTTAGATTAGCTTGTATGGACACAATTCTTATTAGCTTCGACTCGATTATGGATGAAGAAAAATTCATCTAACAACTAATCTGGTTCCGGACATAAATGATTGACAACCGAATCCTGAGAAGTACAAGTTCACGAATAAGGCGAATGGAGGGAACAATTTAATTCCCTCTGATTAATGTCAATTATCCAATGTGATGTATTTCTCTAGGCTTCGCCTCGACTTAATCCGACAGCTATTTCACAAATCCCACCTCTGTTAATGTGTTCATCACGTGAGTTCTGATAATAGCTCTTAGGATGATAATAACTCTGTTAGAGTTATTATTGTTATACTAAAAAATTATTAATATTAAAATATTCTATAAAATATTGCTCCCAGATTTGCCATCGACTTGAACTAATTCCTTTGTAAGACTCTTAAGTTTATACATCTAGACAATAGCAGATGGTTCGAAGTAAATCATATTCATGGGGTCCCCTGTGGTGTCGTGGTTAGCATAGAAACTTGCTATACTTAAAGTCGCGGGTTCGCATCCCGAGGTGGTCCTAGGATTTCTTGATGGGAGTAAAAAATACTTGTCTATGCTGTCCTTCGGATAGGACGTAAAATGGAGGTACCGAGCCTATAAGATGTCAGGTACTCGTTAAAGATCCCTATCCTAATTAAACCTGGATATGCAAAATTTAGTACACCCACTGTAGCATCGTCCGATTAGCCTTAGTGGCATAAACTAATGTTAAACCAAGCAAACAAACAAATCATATTCATGTAGGTTGGAAATTACATTTGGATATTATTTGATTGATTACCCCTAGAATAAGCATACATATGCGTACCTCGGAAATATTGAATGATAAGTATAATATAGGCAAATTACGAGGCAAATCGTATAACATAAAAATGAGTGAAATGCAAATGAAATGGGTAAAATATTTAAGACAATTTGTTATTACTTTATAATTAATTACTTTTTGTTACTTTAAATGTTTATTATTTCAAAATCGCAAAATAAATTAATATTAATTTATTTTCAGGTCCCTGGAAAATTCAGGATTCGCTACATTCTTGGAAGAAGAGGTGAGTGCTAACAATAATGTCTTTTTTTTTTTTTTTTTTCATCCAACATTTTTTTGACATTCAGGGACCGAGCTGTTAAGTTATCGTTGCGAATGATTTGTGGTCTTATAAAAATAGGTATTAAATATATACCATTAATAACTTATTATATTATTTCTACTTTATTAATCGAAATGATTATTTTTACTCACACTGTGTGTTGATAAATCTCATTAGTGATCGCGATATCAATAGATTTCTCTAAATAAAACATTTAAATTTTTTCATCTTCATTTTTTTTTAATTTTAAAAATCTTTTTAAATCTTCATATAAAAAATATAACTAAAGAAACAGAGAATCATTTCAGATGTGGACTGTCTGTGTCTTAAGGAATTATATTTCTGTCAGAGATATTTTCATGAATAAACTAATTCTGTTCGTTATTTTATAATATTAATAAGTTTTATTCACTCATGTTAGGCCCAACCAATAGGTGTTTTATTTATTTATTTTTAATGAACGAAAGTAAGAGTAAATATTAAAGAGTAAAACACTTATTCCGAAAGATTTCTGATATAGTCAGCTTAATCTTAATAATTTAAACTAACATGTTGAGTCGCAAAAAATTTTATTGAAAAGTATTTGTAATCCCAAAATCAATCAACTGATCCAATAAAATTGACTATAAAATTCTTAATTACAAGTGGAGAGGTGCGATTTTCCCTAATCCATTTTAAGCAGTTAAGTTTCATCAAAATCACCCCACCCTTCAGAATCTTCGGTTGATTGCAACAAAAGAGTTGGAGTCATTTGGTACAATAATATTTGGTTTCATTGGTTTTTTTTTTTTTTTTTTTTATCCTTTAAACCAAACAAAGCGAATGAAATGTGTAAAAGACTAATAATATATGTATAGAGAACCAGATTCTACCGGAAACGAGAGCTTAGCCTATTAATTTAATCTACGACGTGACTCGGTTTAAAAAAGGTTCCTTATAAATTATTCATTTTGGCTCCAATTTCGATTAGGTTGAGTAATTAAAATCCCATCCCTTTTTAAAAATGATAAAAATATCATTGGAGGTAGGCGAAAGAGTCCATTTGAAAAATACAGCAGCATCATTTTGATTTTTTCTTGTTTTTACCGCAGACAGTAGTTCATGTACATTCAATTCGGTAGTTTCATTTTTAATTAAATAATAACAGTTATCCTTTGATGGTAAATCCATTAACATTTTTTACTTATTTGTTTTATCTTGGTTTCGATAATTATGTGAATATCCTCTTTATAAAAAGATCAACTTTTCATTTAATTTATTATTTTGAACTAGAGTGAATCTGTTTAAAACACAAAATAACATCGTTATATATTTATAACAACTATCTCATATATCAAAGGAGCTAACCTGGCTTTGAAATACTGACACCATCGGGATATGGATAGTTCACTATGGGATGCCGGTAAGACGAACAAACGCTTGTTCGTCTTACCGGCATTCCATAGTAAACTATCCATATCCCGATGGTGTCAGTATTTCAAAGCCTGGTTAGCTACTTTGATATGAAACATCAGATACCGTATTTCGTTCATTTCGAACCTCCCTTTATTCTAACGGCACGTGTGTTGTTTTTCATGTTTTGCTTATTCCGAGATGCGAAACCGGCTTATGTTAACCGAATATTGTCTCGTGTTAAGCGGCTAAATATGTTAAAAACTGCAAAAGTGTTTGTCAGGACCATTGCACTATTTAACCGAAATTTCGTCTTGTCTGTTTTGAAATCAAACGTATTCTACACACACAAAATATATATGACATTTTTATTTTATTTTTTATATTGTGCTGTAAAATTGTTTCAGAATACCAATTAAAAAAAATAACTTTGTATCATGGCTTATATTTATGAATATAATTCGGGAAACTCTGGTCCACATATGGTAGGATTTGAAGGAAAATTAGGAGAATACGGATTCGATGAAAAGCATGTTGGAATTTATTTTTGTTACACTTTTGAGGGGTGTATATATATAAATATATATATATACAATATTGCAGCTCCATTACGTTCGATTGAGATTATTAAATTTCAATGGCCCCAAAATGATAATTTTTATATATATTGTAACAGGTCAAGAAGAACCTAAGAAACTAACTTCATAAAACCCCTTAAGAAAGTCAGGACTGTCGTAAATAAGTTTGAGAAAGTAAAGTCGCCCAGCAATTTAGAGTAAGTTAGAAGTTTCAAGTTGCAAGTTACATGTTCTGTAAAAAATAATACCAGGCCTCAACTTGAAAGGTTCTTGGGAAAGGGTCATGAAAGGGATTGGTTGTCCAATACAAGACTGGTCTAACTTGAAATCGCATTTTTAAAAGATTTTTTCACGAACAAACTTCTACTTATGCTCTAAAATTTTTACTGCGCAACACAAACACTATTGCGGTTTCGCTTATAAACCGCAATAGTGATGAGTCCTATAACAATCAGATAAAGCAGGCTACGAATATCAAAGGTAGGAAAGAAAAATTAATTTTCTCTCCTAAAAATTGTTTTTTTTTTTTAAGTAGATCAGTCTAACTCTAAAAAAAAGATATCTTTATATATATATATATATATATATATATATATATATATATATATATATATATATATATATATATATATATATATATATATAAATCTCGTGTTCCGATGTTTGTCTTAGGTAAACTCAGAAACTACTCTACCGATTTTCATGAACTTCGGCTCATTGTGTATAGTTTTGTCCTACTTAAATGATAGGGTAGTTTATATCTCGATTATTGGCTTCAATATTTATTTTATTGCAAATTAAATGCTTATTATAATAAAATTGAGTGTGATTATTTGTAATTTCTATAACTTTTTCAACAGATGGCGGTGTAAGTTGATTCATTGAGACAACAGTTCATTTTTATTTCACATTTAGGATGGGTAAGCATCCACCAGCCAAATCTATTTTTTCCGGCTTGGACTAGGAAAATCTAAATTTTTTCCCAAGGGCAATTATGTGTCGCCTTTACGCCTTTTTACAATAAGTATTAATTTTATCTTCAACTGTGTCATAAGTGGGTTTTCATTAATTTCTAATTAAATTAAAATAATGAAATTCTAATGAATTTCTTTCGTCCGTTTGGGATTTTGTTTGCGGTCGCTTGATTGATTTTATTTTTTCTTTCTGATAGTAGTGTCTGATGTGTGATATCTTGACAGATTAGTTTATTTAATAAATCTACGTATTTTTTCGATTTCCTCAACGGCTTTAACGATTTTGATAAAACTGGGTATTTGATGTGTTTGTATGCCCACAATATGACTGCTTCAATGTCATCAAACTTGATATGTCATCAAAATTGATCAACCGGAGGGGGCACTTTATTTCATAAATGTTTTCCTAATTTTACGTTGTTTTATATTTTCTCAAAAATAGCTTTAACGATTTTGATTAAACTCGTCATGCTTAATGAGAATCAAGTATTCTTTGATATCAGGTAGGGGAAGGGGGCTTTTTTTTCCTATAAATTATTTCTAATTAAATTAAAATAATGAAATTCTAATGAATTTCTTTCGCCCGTTTGGGATTTTGTTTGCGGTCGCGTGATTGATTTTATTTTTTCTTTCTTATAGTATGTTCTGATTTGATTATACCTTGACAGATTAGTTTGTTGAGGTGCATTTTAGGGACTCTAGGCTTTTTGTTTTGAAATTCTATTATAAGCAAGCATATATTTCAAGTACACCACTAGAGCTCGGAATTCTCTCAAGTATGGCCCGAAAGAACAACTGATTCTAAAATATTGATGAGGGAATTAGGAAAATTATTTATACTGTATCTTCTTGTCAATTATTGATGAAGTGCATAATTGCGGATTCCGATTTAAGACTTCCAAGGCGTATTGAACGCTTATAAAAATACTGAGATGAATAAAGAGGACTTCTCAAGTCTAAAGTGAGGTCGTGAATCATAAAGTTATGTCAAGTTTGTGTACTTTTGCTATGTTCCATCCCCGAATCTCTAGATGATAGCATATTGGATTAAAACCATTATGGATTAATCCAGTTTTAGCGAAATTACTTTCGACATTTGCGTCTCCTAAGCCGTTGAAGATGCTTATTCAGCAAGAAGGTGTTGGGTTGCTAAGGTAAGTGGTATGCTGCCGAGTTAGCTGTTGGAGGCTAAGTAGGACTTAACTATATTATCACCGACAAATAGCTATTGTCTCCGACCGACCTACTCTAGGTCAACTTTAGAACTGATTACAGTGTCGTTAATGTTTAATAAATGTGTCGTTTACCTTATTCATCAAACAATACCTTATTTGCTTTATAAAACGAGCAGTTCAGGCCATGCGTTGCTGTCGCTCAGTAGCTATAATGCGTTAAATTAATGGAAATTATTTGTTTCATGGTAACTATATGAAGTTTTCAACAACTACAGAGAATTATGTAATCAGATTAATTGGAGTATTATGCTTACATTGCCGAATCATCGCAAGTAAAAACTTTTATTTAGTAAAAAAAAAAAAAAAAATAGTGTAGTATAGAGAGCAAATACAAATAAAAATAAGTAAATGAAATTGAAAATTGTGTGACCTCGAGAAATAGCATTTAACAAAACACGTTACTTTTTAATCCAAGTAAGTTGAAAACTGAGAGTTGTGTGTTGTGCGCATCGCACCAGATTTTTTATTGATTTAAGTTAGTTTCTCCGGCTGCACCATGTGGAACTGCCTTACATTCTCCTCCAAAACTTCAACACAATATATAAAAAGTCTTACAACTAGAGCTCTAAAATCTCATCTCACTCACTTGAAAATTGATTTTTTTCCATTATTTGTTGAGAGTGAAGTTGTAGTGAGTGAGGTTTTGAACTTTTTCATACAGACTTTCTCACGTTAAAAATATTTCACGCATATTCCACCTTTATGCTTATATGAACTAATAAGCATTTATGGATTAACGACAAATTGATTAACAAAAGTATTTTAGGAAATGATAAAGTATAAAAGTACTCTACGAACTTTCACCAACAACAATTTTCTTCAGGGAACGTGTATTGTCTGATGGAAAGAAAACTAAGTTAGTCTGGCTGCTATGCTTTATCACTTTGATAAATCTGAGGGAAAACAACCTTTTCTTGGTTTTGGAAGGCTATTTAAGAAAATTTGTAAGGATTTTTAGTCAATAATCAACTACATACGTCAAATAAAACTGAATTCACAACTTTGATCCTAAGTACGAGTTAGAAATAATTAAAAAAATGACCTAAAAAAGCAAAGAATAATAATATAAAAATAACTTTATGAGAATAAATTATTGCCGCAATGTTATATTTTGTGTTATCTCTCATTATATCAATTCTTTAGTAAACCTTTTTTTTTTTTCGTACGGGAATTTACTTGGTCCGGGAAAATACGGGAATTTTAGAAATCAGGACTGATAGACACCCTGACAATGTCAAATAGTGGAAGGTGGCTGAAGCCAGTAGATTGTTTTATGATTGAATAGCTCAGCAGTCAACCAAAAATATTTGTAAAAAGAGGAAGAAAAAATTGTTCTCCAAAACTTGTATTAGTTTCCTTTGATCTGGTAGCTTATTATCATGTAAAAAATAAGTGCTTTAGATGAAAATAACTACTTTAGATGGCTGGAGAATGGATGGTGTGCCCATTTCCATTTATGAATACAATTATGTTAAAAGATAGTAACAAAACAATCTCCACTTAAAAAAAAAAGAAGTTTCATAAAGTGATCATAGACCGTTCAATTCTATATATCTTCAAATAAAAAACCTCACGACGGTCTCAATATTCCATTTATTATATATAATCAGGCGCTTTCAGTGCCCATAGCACCATATTCATCTGCACAAAACCAATAAATGATAAATATATAATTATTACAAAAAATTATTACAGTATCTTTTCGTCCTCCTACCAAAACCAACATAAGACAATATTTTACAAAAACACATCGATAACAATAAGTGATAAAGAAAATAGAACCAGCTCATTCTAACGAAACGTCAACCAAGAAAACTAACCGCCCATATAAACCCTTCAAATATATAAATAGTTTAACCTATAATATTTTATATACATTACATAAATTTGATGTCGAAGAATATAATTTTTCTCTCAAACCTGGACATAATATAATAACAAAAACAAAAGACCAAAATCCTTTAGAAAACAATAGAAATGTAATATATAATATACCCTGTAAAAATTGCGAAAAATCATATGTTGGACTCGACATCTACAGACATAAAAACCAGGGGTACCTTAAAACCAAATTCTAAAACTAAAACTAAAACGGAACTGTCAAATCATGTAAACTCTTTAAGAAATGAAATAGATTTTGACAATATTAAAATTCTTCATAAAAATCGGTTTCCTGGGCTAAATGGAAAATACTTGAGTCCATATATTGCTGCTAATCAAGATAAGCTAATGAACGAAAAACAGGAAGCAGCACACATCCCCTTGCATTCTTCCCACATTTTGGATAAATTTAGAAAAATATAAGCTCAATTCTAACAGTATGCTAATAAATAATAACAGAAGCAACATTGGCTTATATCATTAAACACATAGTGAAATAATTTCGTTTAAGTTTATAATTTCGGACCTAGTGGGCGCCTTAATCGTCGAAAAATAGGGCTAGAGAACAAGCAGCAGCTATGCCAAGAACATGTATATCCCTACCACGAATAAGTAAATTGTATTTTGAAACAAAAATTTCAGACATTTACATTTCAGGCATGATTGATTACAAATCATATACAAATTCCTGTTTTAAGTTATTTAAACGGAAGACTCAAATGATGTAACATGCAGTTATATAAAAGAATTTCCTTTATAGGAACGATAAGAGGGTAAGAGATTGGGCATATGCATGACATTTTTTCAAAAAATATATGTATTAACAATTATGTATTGGTTTTGTGCAGATGAATATGGTGCTCCTGATTATATATAATAAATGGAATATTGAGACCGTCGTGAGGTTTTTTATTTTATGATATAAAAAAAGTTTTATCCTTAGCTACTAGATTAAAAAGTGAGTGAGTTGGCCTGAAAGCAGGACCATTTAGAAGGATCAGAACATCAAAGCTAATTGTTTAAAAAAAAAATCATAAAGTAAAGAACTAAATTGTTACATCGTTACTGTACTGGAACAAATTGTTTTGAATGCCTTAGGCTATAGAGGAAACAGAGATCCAACTAGGTTTGTAACAAAGCATATCAAAAGTGAGGGAGAGAGGAAAATGTTTGAAACTTTTGCAGGAGAAATATAAATCAATTTAGCTCTAGGTCAGTAAACGTGGGCCTTATTTAAACGAGCCTGCAAACAAGTATCGCCTACTCTCCAATCACGGATGTCCCCCCTCAACATCATAACAAACACTCTCCGCTTCCGTTCCATTTTAAAGGAATCCTCTTCAGGTAGCATTGTTCGGATGCAAGTCCTCGTCTGATGCCCGAGGTATTTGTTTTGTGATTGCTGGAGTTTTGTTCAGTATAAGTGAATGTTTTAATTTTTATTATATCGGAAAATTTTAAATAAAGAAAAATGAACCGGTTGGACACCGGAAGTCAGAAACTTGTAATACCAAACTTTACTCCCACTTCTTATTTTGATCAGGAAGTTCAGTGCCTACCAATAATTTACTTTTAACGGCTGTTTGAGTTACAAAAACCACTACATATGTATCTATGTCCCATGAAAGATGAAACTTCTGAAGAAAGAGGTCTTTACTTTCGTAAAGAACATACTTGTGAAAGTCTGACGTTTCATAAACGAGAGTCTGATAGATTTTTCAGTGAACGTCCTTTTTTTAAAGACTTTAAGGTAATGATGGAAATGAAATCCTCAATCCAATTCTCATTCTTTTTAGAAGATTTAAATTTTAATCTGAATCCTCAATCCAATTCTCATTCTTTTTAGAAGATTCAAATTTTCTTCTGAATCTTAGCCTCGGAAGCTCATTAGTGCGTCCTAGGCTGAAAGCACTGAGTTCCATCTTTCTTACAGCCTAAGAGCCGGTTGTTAACTTTGTATGTATATATATATATATATATATATATATATATATATGTGTGTGTGTGTGTATATATACATTTATATATATGTAAGGAGATGAGGTGCAAAACTCGTTCGTTGAGATGGCAGTGGATTCTAAAAGATATTTTAATGCTCGTTTAACATATCATATCAGATTGTAGGAAAACTTGTTATTTAATATGTTTTTTGCTATACATGATAGCGGTTTGTTGCAGAATGATTTTTTCCTTAGCCCATTGTGTTTCATAACTGGCTCGTTACTCGTTGTGAAGCAAAACTCTTTGGTTCCAATAATCAGTTCTCACTTTGCACCCATCCCATTCGTTCACTTCAGCAGTTTCTGTTACTCTTTCTGAACAAAATATCGAAAGCTCCTTAAACTCGCGTGTTTTATTTCAGTTGATACTCGATTCTTCTGACCTAGCTATATTAATAATTGATTTTCCAATGGCTCCAACTTTTCTATTGGGTGACAGATGTTGATAATCTGCTTAAAAAGAATTTTGGTGACGAATGGAGGGCCAATCATTCATTGAAGTGTTACACACTAGTTCTCAATATATCTGCCACAGACGAGGGAAACAACGAACAACAGGATGATGTAGTCGCTATTATTGAAGAAGGCGATGGCCTTAGGGTTTTTTTGTTGTAACTTTTATGTAGTCATATGTTTTATATCAGCACACTGATATTTTTGAAAAATTCATTAACAAAAAAATGTTAAGTCAAATGTTTTAAGCCAAACACTATTTTGTAAAATGATGCCGAATTTATTAATAAAATGGTCGTGAACCCAAATAAATATTATTTATTAAAAAAAAACTTCGCTTTTGTTTGCTTCACCTCGTATTATTACCCTTATTGGAAGATCAACTTACGCTGTGTGAATTAAAACTCGTTCATTCTTATGTGGTGTGCTGCAAAAGTCTTTCCTTTAAACATTTTGTCGCAAAACTTTTTCATTTCATATTTTGTTACTTTTTTTTTGTTACCTTTAAATCAGTAAATTTCTACATTCCAAGCTCACTTCCACAGGGTAGCTTTTGAAGGGGAAAAAACATTTTTATCTGGCCAATCTACAAGACGTGGTAAGTTTTTTGAGTTCCCTGAAAAACGTATTCATGTGGAACAAACGAGTTTTGCCACCACACCTCCTCAAATATATATATATATATATATACATATATATATATATATATATATATATATATATATATATATATAAGTTAACTGTATATAAGACGTATTTAATAAAAATCAAATTTTTTTTAGGATAAGTTAATTATTATTAATAAACATATGTTGCTGTTTTTATATGTACCAGGTGGAAAGCAAAATAAAGTTAGTTGATTTCTGGATTTCTTGAAGTTCTGTTGTCACTTTGCTCTAGCCCCACATTTTTTTAGTGTAACATTCAGTCTAATCATAACTGGTGCCGAAACCCGAGTACGCTCTAAGATAAATTCACGTGAGTAAATCAGTTAATATTCTTAGAACGCTTTGGTTAAAGTGTCGGCGTATCACGCTTTAACTACGAATCTAGTGTTAATACTGTGAAAATATGGGGGAAGAGGAACAGTTGGCGAAGTTAGAGTCGCAATTGACCGACACTACGACAATGACGCACATCGAACTATTGAAGATTAGAACACAGAATTCCACCTTCATTCATGAAGTGATCAGCCAACTAGAACCTTTTTCTGGAATAATAGGGGATCTTGAGCACTTCATTAAGGGAGGCGACCAGATTAAGGAACTAATAGTATCGCGGAAGGAATCTGGAATGCTATTGGAATCTGACGTCCGACTTCTCGAGGCCTCTCTCATTGGTCGTATCTCAAGGCGAGTCTTAAACGCAATCCAGGGCGACCTAACGCACTCTTGGGAAACGCTAAAGGTACGATTAAAGAAACTTTATGGCGGTGGAAGATGGACACCAGAAGAAGATGTATTCTATTTACTTAAGGAGAGGCGAGCGCAAGGACAATCGGAAGGCGAATTCGCCGAGAAACTTCTTGTCCTATACAACCGGTTAACGGAGAAAATGGTGGAGGCTTGTGGACAAGCGGAGGGGGCCCAGAAACTGGATTTCCTTAAAAGTGTGATGAAAGTACAATTAAATCATTACATGGATCGACCGGGCTCACTACCGAAGGATCGAGACTTTATAGAGTGCGCACATGATCTCATAGACGCTAAAGAACGAAATGAGGCTCGCTTCGAAAAGCCAGAAACAGAGTGGACGGAGGTACGAAGTACACCTAGGAGGCGGCTGTCTACGAACAATCGAGGTTTCGAAAAACGGCCAAGCCGGGTACCTGACGTAAGGAGGCGAAAATCGGAGCGACGCTGCTACGAATGTAACCGGCCCGGTCATATAGCGGCGCAATGCAACCTCATAAGATGCTTCGAATGTGGTAGGAGAGGGCACATAGCGAGGGAATGCCCGCGACGTAACCCAGGATCAAATAGGAGGGAGCAGAAACAACAGCCGATTGAGGTAAACAATCAGGACTGGATCAGCAGGCGAGCTGGCAAGAGGAGCGGTGGCCATTACTCTGGAGATGAATCTTCGGGAGAGGAAAGTACCCAATCGGAGCGCAGCAGCCCGGCTACGAGGAGAGACGAGGTAAGTGGTGGGAATACCTGGAGGGGAGGATATTCCGGGACGTCAGGGGAAGTAGTGGCGGGGCGTCCTCGCGCGGATTGAGAATGCGGTAACTGGGGGGGCAACCAACGGGGCGAATTAATAATTAACAATAGTGTGAGGACGGGGCGATTGACTAGGTTGCCCGTGGCGAGGTTAGTTGAGTCAAAAATAAAATTTTTAGTCGATACGGGAAGTACTAACTCGTTAATTAGTAAGAGAGCAGCGGAGAAATTTGGTGTATGGTTAAGGCGTAAACGATGCAAATGTGTAGTCTCTACGGTTAGCGGTAGATGCCAGACCTTGGGAGAGGTGATCTTGAATCTAACCGAATTAACGGGGTGCGATGCGTTTCCGATTAAAATCCATATAATTAAAGAATTGATGCCGGGATATGACTTTATTATTGGTTGCGACATTCTACAGCGGGCAGGTCTAAGCATGAGGGTTACCGGGAACAATTGGCGCCTTATGATCGGTAAGCGGAGATACGAAATCGAAACGAAGGAAAATAACGCGGACATCGAAATTGGAGCAGTAGAATGTAGAAAGGAAGCGTTGTCGCGGATATTAGAACTTAATAAGGATTTATTTTACCGGGACGGAGAATTTATGCCAACTACTGGAAGAACTGTCCATAAAATCAATTTGAAAACAGATACACCGGTATATGTTAAAGATAGACGATATCCACAAGCCATGAGGAACATAATCAGACAACAGTTGGGTGAACTACTGAAACAGGGTATAATCCGGCATAGTAACTCCCCGTTTAATAGTCCGCTATGGGTAGTTGAAAAAAAACAAGGAGAGAATAGCGGAAAAGAGAAACAGTATCGCGTTGTAGTCGATTATCGGAAATTAAACGAGGCTACTAAGGATGAGCGGTACCCTCTTCCTCGGGTAGAGGACATACTTGATCGCCTGTCGGGTGCAACGGTTTTTAGTACGTTGGATCTCAAAAGCGGATATCACCAGGTTAGGATGGCCGAAGAAGATATTGGTAAAACTGCGTTTTCGTGGGAACGTGGACACTTTGAATTCGTTAGGATGCCCTTCGGGTTGAAGGGGGCCCCTTTAACCTTCCAACGTCTCATGGACGAGCTACAACGAGGATTAGGCGAAGACTTCTCGCAAGTGTACATGGACGATCTCATTGTCTTTAGTAAGACCGAGGACGAACACGTTGATCATTTGAGGAAAGTATTCAGCAGAATACGCGAGTTCGGATTGAAATTATCCCGTGAAAAATCTAAATTCGGCCTAAGGGAAATAAGGTTCTTGGGTCACGTTGTTTCCCAGAATGGAGTCCAACCAGATCAGGAGCGAGTGAAAGCTATACAGGAAGCCCCTTTGCCCAAGAATGTCCGCGGCGTCAGACGGTTTCTAGGCATGATTAATTATTATAGGAGGTTTATTCCAGGTATTGCGGAATTGACTCACCCATTAACCGAAATATTGAAAAAAGGAAAACGGTTTCAACTCGGGCCGGAGCAGATAACGAGTATTCGGAAATGCCGCGACATTTTAACCACTCGACCGCTACTTGCCTTTTCTGACTTCAACCGTATGTTTAGGGTCACTACAGATGCAAGCGAGGTCGCCGTCGGGGCCGTATTATCTCAGAATTTCGAGGAAGGCGAAAAACCGATAGCATACGCGAGTCGGAAGTTAAACGATGCCGAAAGACGGTATAGTGCGATCGAACGGGAACTTTTAGCTGTATAACTTTTAGTTGTATGGGCCGTAGAACACTTTCGCCCCTACATATACGGTAGGAAGTTCGAATTGTTAACAGATCACAAACCGCTCGTATATCTGAGTACGCTTAAAGAGACTTCAGCCCGAATATCGCGATGGAAGGAAAGGCTCGCGGCGTACAATTTTCATACTGTACATAAGAAGGGAGTAGAAAACGCCGTCGCCGATTGGTTATCCAGAGATTTGGTTGTAAACGCAATCGAGGAGGAAAATACACCCACAGAGCTATTTTCCTGGCCCGAGTGCGGACAGGAATCTCCGTTAACCCTGAGCGATCAAGAGGAAAACACAACACCGACGGAAAGACCCCACGAGCTACCCGAAATTAATGAAATAATAAACGATAAAAAGCACCAAATCATAATAAAATCAAAACTGGATGCGGGAACGGAAACTAGAACAAGCGTGTACGAGGGGCTATCAACCATATTAATTCGAACGCCAGCATCGGTTGACGAGAATGAGCTGGAAAGAATATTTGCAGAATTCAACAACGCAGGCCGAAACTGTTACGTTTATGTCGGCAATCGTGTTATAGCGAATAAAATTAAAAGATTATGGAGACAGGAGAGGATAGGAGTAGGGTATACTTTAATCCGGTGCTTACGGGAAGTAGAAACGATCACGGACCCAACGGTGCAAAAGAGACTGCTTACAGATCATCACACCGGGAAAACTAATCATAGGGGAGTAGAGGAGACACTACGAGCTTTGAAATTATTATATTTTTGGAAAAATATGGTAAGTATGGTACGCGATTTTATATCACGGTGCGAGGTATGCCAGCGAGCAAAGTATGATCGCCAACCCCCGGTAGCCGTGCAAATAACGACACCCACCGCGATGGAACCCTTGCGGTCCGTGCAAATTGACATTTACTCGTGCGAGGGTCAATCATGGCTGACTGCGATAGATACGTTCAGCAAGATTTCGATGGCCTATCCAATCGAAGCGAAAACGCCTAAGGCGGTATGGGAGGGAATCTTGCAGTGGTGTGCGACATATGGCGTACCTGACGAAGTAGTATCAGACAGCGGAAGAGAGTTCGATAACACTTTAATTCGGAACGAAAGCAGGAAATTAGGCATAGTATGGAGGTTAAATACCCCCCATCATATCAAGGGCAGGGGCGCCGTGGAAAGGCTACACAATACGTTAGGGGAGCACCTACGGTTATTAAAATTGGGACGGAACCTCGACCCATATGACGCTATGCCGTGCGCGGTGATAGCATACAATAATACAATACACTCTGCGACAGGGTTATCCCCTGTGGAAATTGTTTTTGGTCAAAGGCGGCGCGATCGAGGAGATCTTATCACAGCTAATAATAGTGATTTAAGGGAAATACTGTCAAAGGCGAGAATGGAGCGACATGAAACATGGGGAAAGATCCGAGAAAAATTAATCCGGGAGAAACAAACCAGGGTAGATAAGGCTAATAACCGGCCTGTTGTTAATAAGAAAGAGCCATTAGCGCTTGGGGCAATCGTATATAGGCGTTTGAGGACCGCGAGAAATAAAACAGCCGCGCGCTACGAGGGCCCTTACAAAGTCACAGCTATACGGGAAAATAATTTGTTTACCATTAAGGATGTTAACCACCCGTTTAGGTCTCGTACGGTTCATCTCGAAGAACTTCGGGTACCTCACAGTAGGTCAGAACCCGAGCCTGGCGGCTGCGCTCAGCAGAGGAAATCCCGACAAGAAGAACTCTAATTTACTTTAGTTTCTAAGTTTATTACATGTTGTTAATTGTTAGTTTAAAAGTTTAGAACATAATCTTATTTATTCTTTATTAAAGCTAGCCAACATTGTTCGTAGTTACTTATAGAAGTTTAAGTCAAAGTTATTGTTACTTGTGTAAGCATTTTTGTTATTTTGTTTAATTTAAAGTAATGTATATTTTTGTTATCTTAAAAGTTCCTCCTTACGAAGGAACTGGAGGGAGGGAGTTAACTGTATATAAGACGTATTTAATAAAAATCAAATTTGTTTTAGGATAAGTTAATTATTATTAATAAACATATGTTGCTGTTTTTATATGTACTAGGTGGAAAGCAAAATAAAGTTAGTTGATTTCTGGATTTCTTGAAGTTCTGTTGTCACTTTGCTCTAGCCCCACATTTTTTTAGTGTAACATTCAGTCTAATCATAACTTATATATATATATATATATATATATATATATATATATATATATATATATATATATATATATATATATATATATATATATATATATATATTAATACGATAACATGGCTTTTATATTTAATGAAATGGCATCGCGAATATGTAGAGAGGATATTTTGGCAGGAAAACCCACAATCCAATCACTTAATGGGGCAATCGAATACAGGGAATGTTAGACAGATTGATAGATAGCCCGGAAGGCATTTGCTATTCACACTTCCCCAACAAAACAGCTTGAAGTATTATTGTTATAGGATGTTGTGATTGGCCGTAAATGATAGTATTTTAAATAATTAGTTTAGTAAAGATCTGGTTGAAATTGAAAGGATTATTGGAGCATTTAGGCATTACTCTACAAATTTATAGTCCGTAATAAACTTGCAGAGTCTCAAAAAGCGTTGATAAATTACAGCTTCAAAGGTCTTCTAGACTGTATTATATTTTAGGTTGATGAATAATAAAAAAAAAATTTACAAAAATTCTTCTATCTTAATCACTTACTGTAATTACGCATATTTATCTTTTTCTATTTCCATTACAATTTTCTCATTAGTCATCACTGAAACTAAAGGTTTGCTATGATTTTTTAAAATATCATAATCATATGGAATATCAATTTATTTTTAAGTAACAAAATATATGATTTAGTGTATAAACTCTTTCTAGCTGTTCCCGGTTAAGGTTTGAGTTTGATGCCAATCGGGAACAAGCTCAAAATTCAAAACAACTTAAAAGTTCTAACGAATACAAAACACCATTATTTACTCAAACTCCGTTTGGCAGTACCCTCAGCTTGTTTCTTTTATTTGTTGTTGTTGGTTTGCGCAATTGGCCTTCTAATATTTTAGGCCGCGCGGTGTGATCTTCTTTCAGACAAGCTTTGCTGGAGCACAGGCAGCCTGGAGGGGGCAGCCCAAATCTTACTTGGCTGCAAATTATGGTCCCCAGGGTGCAGCTGCAGACTGCCCATAGATCCATAATCCCTCTGATGTCAACTTGGCAGTGTCATGTTTATTGGGGTCGCTTTTTCGTGTTGTAATACAGTGACAACCGGTCAATGGATTATGGCTTCTCAGGGTCAGCAAGCCCTGAGGACCCATATTTTATTCCTCGAAGCAGACCATCCATGGACCGAACCACTTGCTTGGTCTGACATCCTGGAAAACCACACCACGATTCTCGATAGAATACAAGGGGCAGGGTAATCCCTCCTGAGCCCGGTTGGTGTATCACATGCATTAGGCGGTTACCCGTCAAAGTGCCAATAACCACGCTCGACGCTGCTTAACTTTCATTAACTATCGCAAGCGTCTATGGCCATCCCGGCCCTCCTTACTGGGTATATATTTTTTTTAAGATTTAATTTTCTTTACTTGGGATAACACCGTCCTCGATAACATAATATTGTACCTCCGTGTGAAGGAAATCCAAAAATATAACTTTTTCATATTTTTATACACGCCCCCATTTTACGGTTTTATTTGACTTGGAAATGCTATATATTATCTTTTTTCCTTTTAACACTGATCTGTTTAGGCATAATATAAGATAAAGGTTTTCAAAGACAAATGTAAACCCAGAAACAGCACACCATTAAACAAGTGGTAATAGGGTGATCGGAGAAAAAATTATGGCTAATTATTTTAATTCTATACTCAGTTTATATATAAAGCTTGCACTTGAACATGATTTATAAGAACTTGGCATAACTTGGAAATAATTTCCTGATTTTAAAAGTCAACCACTTTGAAGGAAGCCTGTAATGGATTTCACTCATTAATCTTTGTAAATTGCCTTTGATGGTTATGACCAGGCTTGGAAGGAAATGATGAAAACTATCACCGACTTTTACAAACTGAGTTTTAATGAGTGCGGAGGAAGTTGAAGAAAATAAAGTCTTAGAGGGAGAATCTTCTGGCCCCTGCCTCACCCTTATCACTCAAAGCTGGAATTTCCTTTCAGGGGAAAACCTTTGATATTTCAAAGGTCGTAATCGAACGCTTCCTACCGTCACAGGGTGTCTATCCATCATGTTAGGGCAACGTCAATAGCAAAGGCGTATTTCATCTTTCAAGGAAATTGCAAAAGTTTCTTATTTTTTAATAATAGAGATAACTTTCCATGTAGTGATATAACTCTGCATTTATCCCCAAAAATATATCACTTATAAGGGCTTTGAATCAGTAAGAATAAATGCTTTAGATTTACCCCTTGAAGTAGCATCCTAGCTAGTATCCAACAGTTAGCCAAGCAACTACGATACTTGCTGTCATCTAAAGGCAGACATTGAACGTAAAATTATTTGTGGGAAAAGATAATAAGCTCAATCACCTCGGAACCCCAGGGAGTAAAGAAATAAGAATAAATACAACGAAAAAAAAATAACATTCCTTCCTCCCAAGCGTAGTCATATACCTATTTATGTGAAGTTTGGACGATTACAAAGAGAGCAGAGGTGGCTTCCATGGAAATGGATTTCTTGAAGAGAACATGCGGCATATTTAGAACTGAAGGAAGCAAAAATGGTAATTAGAGTTAGGATCAAGAATAAAAAACATACTTGACTCAATTCAAACTGAAAGGTTAATGTGATGAAAGGCCACTGAATTCTGGTGGAGTCTGGTCGATATATGGGTAGGGAACTTACAACTGGACCGAGCATGGCAGATGATTGCGAGCTGGAGATTTGAATGATAGAAAACAGTGGTCTTCGGTTATTGAGGATATGACTTCAAACGTTGTAATACCATAGTTTATTTAGACTTGGAAAAAAACCTTGGGACATTTTGCACTACGAGATCGATTATAACTAGAAAATCGAGAACGATTACTGTTCCTCGAAAATCACTTTATATTGCCTTCAGAAATTTAACATGGAGACAATTAATTTCCTATGAAATTAAAACAAAAAAAATCTGGTGCGATGCGCGCAACACACAACTTTTACTTACGAACTTACTTAGATTAGAAATCAACGTGTTTCGATAATATGTAAAAGCCATACTTTTCCACATGTATAAGCTTATATTTGTATATCTCCGTATGTTATGCTGTATCTGTAATGCAGAACTTGAAAGTTCTCTGTACTTTTCGATTCATTATTGCTTATTTCTTTTTTTAAGGGACCTAATTTCATCAACAGTAGAGTTTTTTTTTTTTTTACTGCTTGGTTGTTTTTTACAGCTATTTGCTTTTTGTAGATATATCGTGAAGGTGAGTCGATAGGAGGTGGATTTGCGCCTCGTAGTAAAGTTTTTCTCTTTATGCCTTTCTGGAAATCGAGAACGATTACTGTTCCTCGAAAATCACTTTATATTGCTTTCAGAAATTTAATATGGAACTAAAGTTTCTAAAGTAAAATATAATTACTTAAATATTATCTTATACCATATATGTTCACACTTTAAAAGCTTTAAATTATTTGAGCTTCACTTATTTACTCTCTAAAGTAAAATAAAATTTTTTATTGTTAAATAAAGCTCTTTATTTTCATCAGTGATATTCATATGAAATTTTGGCTGTAACATTGCATGCATATGCACATGCACACGAAGCTCAGCGCACATGCGCACACCTAGTCATGTCAAACTAATTAGGCAGTATAGGTATATCAAATGTAATTACCCTAATCATACCAATGACTCCACTCCTTTAATATCCAATGATGATCTCATCTTGTAATATTTTGAGCGTTTTATAAGCATCGTTGTTTGGCGGGAGGGACATACATAAAACCAATCTATATATATATATATATATATATCGTCGCAATATTTTGGCGACTGTAATAGGCAAGTGAATAAAAAAAATCATACCAAATTTGTTCTGATCCTAATTTAATAATGGATATCATTAGGTCAGAAGATTATTTTTATTTCAAATAATGTTTTTACTCAAATATATGTTTCCAAAAGTAATAACTTTAGTTTATAATATATTTTTTATTTTAACGTTTGTCATAATTTATTATTTTAAATACTTATCTGAACTTTTTTCCATTAACACTACAATATTTTATCTAATATTTTTTTAACATCAATCAACTCTGCCCACACTTCAAACTATTATAAATTATTTGGTAGAAAAGTTGGTAGGGTAAAGAGTTCACAAATTAAATACCACACAAATAAAATAAGAATTCGGTTAGATTGAATGCTAGCCTTTCATTTTATTCCTCTATCGGTGATTAGTAAAAAAGTTTATTAAAAGACAAAAAAGTTAAAATAGAAAAAGAGAAGGCAACATTAATTTTATTTATATTAAAATTAATTTGAAATCGAAACTTGATTTTTATTATTTTACTGAATCTATAATAATCATTTCCAACTTGTTTTTTATTTCTATATGATACTGTAATTTTTTAAGTATACTTGTGCACTTATTACATATATTATATATATGTATAATTAACATAATATTTGTTAATTATTTAATCTGAGTTTAAATCTTTCAGGGACCTCTTTGATTCCCATTCCTGCGTTTTATCATTATAAAAATAATATACATATATTTATATCTTTTTTGCTGTGTTGTCAGTATGTGTTCAAAATTGTGTTATTTACAAAAGAAAAAAAAAATATATTCTTTAATTCGAAAATTTTCAACACTGTAGATGACACTTTGATGAATAAATTAAAACATTTATGTGGTTGCCTATTGTGCAAAATGCTACATAAACTTTTGAAAATCCAAACATTTTATTTCTCTAAACTAAAAAGTTGGAAACAAAAATTTATATTAATATAAATATTTATATTACCAAGCCTTTTGTCCAAGCATTATCATAAATTTTCCTCATTCCCTTTATAAAAATTCTCCTAAAAGAAATGGAAATACCCTTTATAAAAAGATTCTTTCTTATTTAGTTCTGTTTTCTACCGAGTCTGGAAGCAATTTCGACCACACAACGATCTCATTAACTTCACAGGATTACAAAGGGAAGGGATTTTTAGAGCTTGGTAATATGATAATATTTGGTTATGGCTGGTGCGAACTTATTATGCGAAGGTATTATATAAGTTTTGTAACATAGGATTTTTATATATTTTTCTGCTTAATAATATTTTCCATGAATTTAGTCTCAGAAATAACTTTATTTCTCACTGCCTTTTTTTTTTTATTATATATCCATACATATATGTTTTTCTAACAAAATATAAAAATATGGAATGGAAAAAGCTCAAAGATAAGACTAGACTTTTTTCGGTGAATTTCATGTATTCATCATGTACGTTATTATAGTACTTATCCAAAATTTAAAATCAGCGTCTTAGGTCTTATGATTCATTACGAAGAACACTTCTCCATTCATCTGTAATAATTTGAACAGCATCTGAGTCCAGAAGACATACACATACCATTCAAACGAATGTTTGCGATACCTATTTTCGATATAATATCTGACATACACGTTTACACAAAAAAAAAAAAAAAAATTATGTCCAATGTGTGAAGTGCTGCTTGGAAAGTAAGAAGAGGTGCAACTGTTTTCTACCTTTTCTAAAAATTTTAAACTGTACTGTTCCTTTCGTAAAGCCTGCTTGTTGATCACTTATTATGCCCAAAATATTTTTGTCAAATTAGCAATTTCAGCAAATTTATCGACTGAGAAATATTCAAAACAATTTATATATATTTTAATATATAATTTTGAATATTCTCTGTATTGAAAAATATAAAATAAAGAAACAAGTCCACGATCTTGGTATTAAAATTATTACAACTGTTCATCTCGAGGCTGTATTGTCTGCTTTACAATGGCTCGGAGGGACGAAGCAGACAGTGAATTATGTGATGGCTGTTAAGCTGTCTCTCAACTATCTCATTTCCACGGTTTTTAGAATTATTCTCGATCCGCTAGAAATATACTCCCTGAAACTGACTAAAGACGAAACGGTTACTACAAAGAGTTTATAAATGTTAGATATTTGAATTATAATACATTTATTTAAAAAAGGGGTTAGAGACTTGCAAGTTATGAGGAAAATAATTTGGATTTTCGTCTGTAATACTAACTTTATTTTCTACAGAACAGACGTTCGACCTCAAGGGCACCCTGGACGTTTCGGCCCTGTAGGTCGAAACGTCTATTTTATAGAAAATAAAGTTAGTAGTAAAGACGAAGATCCAAATTATTTTCCTCATTATATTTATTGTAAATCAGTTATTTATTTTTAAAAAAAGTAATTATTATATAATATTTAAATAATTTTATTTGAAGAGAAACGATTGGTCACGGTTGGGCATCGAACTCAGATCCACTGTATCAGAGTTGCAGCGCTCTTACTAATGAATTAACCGAAGGGTCAATCCCTGTTGTATCAATCTTTCTTCTTCAACGATCCGACCCGCCACCTGAATCTAGGCCCCATCCTTAATACAGAAGTGACATTTCGTCAATATGTATGTATATTAAGCCGCGATGGATTAATTGAAAGTGTGGAAAACTTAATGGAATAAAGAAGAGGCAGATGGGAAAAGAATGAAATTCATTAAATCGGTTCTATATCCGCTTTGATAGTTGTCTGATTTGTTTTTTCAAGTATATCATGACAACAATGGTGTAAGAAAGACAATAACAGATCAACATAGATGCATACTTAGTCAAGAACAAAGTTGTTCCTTCTGATAAATTGTATTTAAACTGTTAGATCTAACAGTTTATATACAATTTATCACCATTTTGAGGACACAAAAATTGACTAAATAAAGAGCCTTGTAGTGATAGTTTATTGTAATCTTCAATTCTCGGTGAGATTGGGGGTGCCCCTCATCTGTTTCCGCTGGGGGAGAACAATGTTAAAAAGTAAATGATTGCTTTAAGTATTTGTTTCAAATGAAGCCTCATTGAAAAGTAAAGTTGGCGTTTTGCTATTGAACGAAACAATTAATTTCGATCAATGCAGAACGTTGAGGAAGTATGAAAACAGCAATTGCGAATGACAATAACTGATCTTGTAATTTTAAAGGAGTTTACGGAAGCATTTGTTGGTGTTACTGAAGTAAATATTTTACAAAGTATTAACCCTTCTAGGCATTACGGTGATGTAGTGATAATATTCAAAGGTTTTATTCCTGACTGGGGAAGAAAAAAGATATACTTAGCGTTGAGCCCCTAATCCGTTCCGTAGACTGTTAAACAACTTTAGCTGATAAAAGAGTTTTAAAAGATTAACCTGAGCTGATCCTGGCAGGTTCCAGATTATTTGAATTGATTGGAAAAGTCAGTGACGTGATTCGAATCTGCTTCAGCTTCGTGTCTCCTTTCAATTGAGGCAATCGTGTTGAGAAAATAGGTAAATAAAAGAGTTTTTTTCTTTTGAAATATTGTTATTAATGTTAGTAATTCATTAGTTTGATTCTGCTAGCCGATCTCTGAGACATTCTATTAAAAGATTTCCGGAATTACCAAGTTTTTTTAGTTTGATGTATTTAGTTACTTGACTGATAGATTTGTTAGCGTGGGGTAACCGATGGGGTAAACGATAGCCGAGCGTTTAGGAGTGCGACCCGCTGTTAACCGCTCGAGCGAATAACCGAACGGCTGCGGTTCGAATCCGCCCTGGTAGGGTTAACTTTTATTTCGTGGAGGCCCTACGGAATAAATCTCGACCGTCCCACCATGGTTAGAATAGGCTGGTTACACCTATAGAGTAACCCCCCATATGCCACACAGGGCCAGGTAGGGGTACCGAACAAAAAAAAAAAAAAGATTTGTTAGCATAAATTGCGCTTACATTATTAAAGTTTTTGCTAGTTTCAGAAATACTAATTACATAAAATCTAGGTAATGTTGTATTTATCTTATGGCAAATATATTATTATTTTATGTATTCCTTTTTTTTGTCTCTACTATTTTCAAATCATTATAAACTAGACTGAACTGTAATAAGAAGTACATTAAAAATTAACATGATAAGTCGGCAAACATCACCCTAGTGGATTGCCTGTAACCATTAAAATAAATAAATAATGCATGATTCCCAACCTATTAAAAAAGATTAATTTATATGATAGCAATAAGACCAACTTGGAATCTAGCTTCGGGGCTCCACAAAACTATCAAATTTCTCTCAATTCACACCTTGCGATCCAAAATCCTTCGATAACCCTTGATGTTCCTTATTCCACATCATTCCCTAATTTAAGTTTCATTTGTTGCAGATTAAGCCCGATCCAGATATCAGTCCTTTCGCAATAAAGTCCCAAACGATCCGAACGCACTTGTTTCCAACCTCTATTCCTCATTTCAATTCAAGACCTCCTTTCTATGTTAGTTGAATTATTTTAGTGCTACCAATCGATAATATCCTTCTTTATTATTACAAATTTATTGTACATGCAGTTGTAAATTTTTTTAAAACAAAGTTTTTCCTCTTCACTATGCCTAAAAGGTTCGCTTCTATTGGTTTACATTAGAAGTCTCTGCAATTGATTTAGGGTCAAGCACATTATAAATTCTTAATACCGATTCCTAGAAGTCGGTCCTCAAAATATCCAAACAAAACATTTAAAAGACGTTGTAACTTATACAATCCTCTTTGGCTTGATTTCATATTAGGGTCATATTCACAAAAGATATTGCACAAAGGACCGGATACATGAAAGGACTTGAATGTGGGATTATTTACTTTTTTCTTTCCACTCTCTGCCAATATGTACTCTCTTTTTCGACCCTTCGTCATTCAATATACCAATCCGAGAGGATCGCCCACTGGAATATGCCTCTCAATCAAGCCTTTCAATTCGTTTTTGAACATATTCTGTGTATTAAGTAATTGAGAAGTAATAAGAAACCATCGATATGTTCATCATACGAGTATGTTTATCTCAGGATGGCCGAGTGGGCTAAGGCGTTAGAAAATACGCGTTTCCCATGGCAACGTATGATTGAGAACCCGAAGATAGCAACTTCAAAACTTGGAGCCAGGGGACACTTAATAATACTTGGGTCAATCCAAACCCTCCTTCCCCCTGGTCCGGGAAACCCCGTATAGCCTAAAAGGCGAGGAAGGGTAGGAAGAAAAAAAAAAAGGGAATATGTTCATCTTGGACTATCTTTGTGTGTAATAATAATCTTTGTGATAATAATAATCTTTGTGATAATATCAGTATGTATCAGAAACTAGAAGGGAGGGGGGAGCGATGGCCAAGCTCGGTAACGCGTTAACCTCGACAACGTAAGATACTCAGAAGATGACGATTCGATCCTCGTGCATGAGGCCATTTATTAACTTAGCATTAATCTATATAAATAAAAATGCAATTCTGTTTTTTCTCTTTATAGAAATCCATACCATTTGTCCTAAATTCTCCAAATTTCGCTCAGTGGTTCTTTGATACCAGGTGCGAACACCTGTCCATATTAAAATTGCATAACTTCAGGCAATCTCTGGGTATATTCTTTATTGTTACAAAAATCGTTTTGATCTCGCTTTACATTGGTTTTTACGAAATCGACCGTTTGAGTCGATAAAAGTCTCACTTAATATATTTTATAGATTTAAAAAATGAAATTCTCAAGTTGAAACCGGTATATACAGCTAGTATAATATAAATTATAGCTTTACTAAATATTGTAACGATAAATCGTCAAATAAAAATACATATGGTTTAAAATCCCATACCTTTTGTTGGAACGAAGTAGCGGTCGGAACAAACCGTTGGAGCACGTGTATGGGCCTAGATTTTTTTTTGGCAAAGACCTGGTAATATCCAGGAAGTACTCGAACCTTCCAGAAAGTTCGTTTTACTACTATATATAAGGATCGAGTGACTCGGCCAGTTAGCCTTGACTGTGAAGCTCAAGTCATATGATTTGTGTGCTATAAAGTTATAATTTTTGTAACCTGCTCGAATATTCTCTATGTTGTTATAATTCGTTGGCATTGATATTGTTATATTTTCGTTCAATAAATATTCGTTAACCCACAAAGGTATTACAATATTATTTTAAATATTTGCCCTTTCCTCTGGTGTAAGTTAGGGCATAAGGCAAGGTAAGGCGTAAGAAAAAGGTGGCGAAGGAGAATACGCTTTTTATTTAATTTTTTCTAATAAGTGTGTCGCGATTCTTCACACTTGTTATGTACTCCTCTAAATGCATCCGAACGTTTAGCCGATGAGCCAAAAGTTTATCAAACGATATTACAGTTCCAAATGACATGAATTATTTATATTTTTGGATACAGTGATACTGCTTTATAAACTGTCAGAGACCTTGTCTCACGAGCGTCAAAGAGAAATATCTTTTTTATAAAAGATATTCTTTGTCTAGGGGCACACATTAGGGAGAGTAGCCGGATGAGGGGGGAAAATGTATGCAATTGAATTAGGATTATTTCGCAAACAATTATCGAATGAATGAATAGATATTTGCCCTGAAAAGAGAATCAATTTAGAGAGTTTAGCAATTTAGTGCAGCTATTTGAATCCTTTGATGTCTAATTGAACATAGGTTTCGCATATGCCAGTTCCACAATATTGTTCAATTATTCCGTTACGTTTTCCGAATCCGCGTTGTGTAATTCCGTTATAATGGATGACCCAGTCGTTTGATTTCCTTGTTGATTGAAAATTCCTTTTTTCTTAAATAAACTTTTTTAAATTCTGAATTTCCAGGAAATTCAAGGGAGCTTGAAAGAGGGGAGTAATGAAAAAAGGGCTCGAAACTGCATTGAATACAAAGTTGCTCTGAACTAAAACATTAGATAATAGCAGTTATTTCTTCCTTTTGAACCCCCTCCTAAGACGATTCTGAAATAGTAATGAATGTACTTTTGATAAAATTTAAAAATTGTATACACTTAAAAGGGTTGTGGTTTAAGCCGTATGCAAACTCTTCCTTACACAAAGGGTTTGAGTTCGAATCCTAGTAATGATTATATAATTAAAAAAACAAAATTAGTAATAATAAGCCTACTTTTTTCCTTCTTCTCTTGAACCGTCAGCTTATTCGAAGTTTTATTTGAGAACCGTTAGCTTAGTTGGGAAACCCGCATAAACCGAGTGTGACTTTATTCCATGTGTCTGGACATGTAAAGCATGTGTCAACATTGTTGGGCGACCTTGTCTTGCCTGTCAATGCTCCCGCTATCAATAAATTACATTGAGGAGACTTCCATAAGCGGAAAAATGTTTTCTTTCATCTTTAATATTTCATTTAATAAAATGTGATGTGATTTAAAACAACTTCTAGTAATTAATGGTGTAATTATTACTTTGGTAAAAAAATGAAAAGAAGAAAAGATATTTAAGACTATTCTTCCCACAAACGATTCAATATAAATGAAATTTATTAAAGAAATGTGAGAAAAAAATGTTGGAAAGAGATTACTATCTGGTTCTTTCACCCAATGTTAACTAATAATTTTTGAAAAAAAAAAAAACCTTTTTACACTGCTAAATACTAAATAATAAAACGACTTTTGAATATTTATTAGTATTTTTATTAGAAAATCGAATGTCTAAAAGAAGGCATCGAGATTAGTATGAATGAGAAAAGAAAAATATGAAAAATAATAATATCGAATAAGTTGTAATGTTACCATTTTTTACCTTTAGCTTCTTGAAACTAACCCGCAGTGGAGTCGGGTGGACTACATTGTTCGTTAGTGTCTACAAATTTTATAATATTCGTGTTGCGTTAAGCCAAGACTTTCGTTCAAGTATTTTTCTGTATTGTTTCATGCATAAATATTTATCTGGGCTCTAAAGGAGTTGCTATTTGAATAAAATTAATTTTATTACAGCCCCATTGCATTTAAGCGTATATATTTTAAGTTCAGATGATTTAGTTATGATACTAAATAATATAATATAGAGGAGATTTTATGCTGATATTGGTTATTATGAGGTAAAAGTTTATTTTGAATCAAAGTTTCTGATCTAGTCTCAGGGATGTTCCTCAGATGGAGAAAGGATTCGGCAAGGAAAGCATAAGGCTCGGTCCAAAACATTTTCATGTAATAAAATATGCGAATATATTAGTAGAGAAATGAATAGTATTATAAGCTTTTTTTTTATAAAATAATGCCTAATAAATAGATAATTATCTGGAATATTAATTAAAAATATGAAATATATTGTTATGGGATTTCTTGATACAGGTAGGTTTACTCAGAGGTCACATTTTCTGAACATAGAGAAATATTTTCCTGTAGAATGTTCTGCATTCCAGTGACGTCAGCGCGTTCCCTATTTGATGAAATTCCTCCGCGGACTTAGGATACTTACATTTCATCCGAGGCAATTTATTAAGAGCCCCCCAATAATGATTTGATTTTCCGTGATATTCTTTAATCAATCAGATTTTCTAAATATTTTTGGTATTTTAGCTACAAGTTTTCGTACAGTCTTCATATTTAAACGAAATGATTAGCGAAGAATAATTATATTTATTATCCATATTAATTAACGAATACGAAGATAATATAAATATGAACCTCATACCACCGCGTCCATCATCATCTTTTCAATCCTGTGGACCACCAAGGGGCTGGTTCTCCGTCTTCCTAGGTGAAAGTGCTCTTATCCTTCTTATTTGGCCATTCCTAATACAATCAACTCCCGATAATCCGCGAACGGTTTATCCGCTTTACTGAAGCTTATATATGTAGTAATAACTTATAGAACAGTGTGGATATCATTTTCCAACCAATGAAACATTACCAAGTTACAGTTGTTATATGATAATGATCTGAATTTTCTGACCATTCATGACCAGTAATATGTTCATTATATGTTCAGACCATTCATGATAACTAATATGGATTAAGGCATTAATCGCTCCCTTCATTAATATGCAAGTAGATCTGGAATCGAATGCTTACAAGTAATAAAAGATTATAATAAAAACAGTTGGCTTGTTTCGATAAAAACTAACATCTCCTTTTTCTGACATTATTTTTTACTTGTGGTAATATCAAAACGATCATAATAATTTGTAGTAATGAAAGAGACATAAATTAAATAATGGAATTGAAATAGAAATGGGTTTCATGGTTGTGTCCCTGTTTTCAAATCCCTTACGAGACGATTCGTAACTTAAGTTTGTTTAGCTAACTAGCGGATGTGTGTTATTAATGGTGGGATTTAACTAGAAGCGATCGAGAGGTGTAAACTCACCGCTTCATTTTGGAAAGTCCTCGTCTTCTCAAGTAGTTCTTGGTTGGAGAACTTGATGTAACTTCAGCAAGCGATATGTTTTAATGAGTAGACAGAAGTTAGTTCGACCTATACTGAAGCCTAAGCAGCTCAGTTTGGATTGCATTCTCTTGGCTAAATTAATGTTTACTTCGAAATCCATTTTACAACGAGAAATCAAGCGAATTAGAGAGGAGAAGTGTTTCTGGCTATTTGCTCTTTTAAGGTGAATGTGGATTCGAGGAACAACATATATTATTATATGTATATATATATTTCGTTAATGTTATTATATTCTGTGTTTCTGGTGTCTGTATTTGCGTGCGCAGAGATTAGCTCAAAAACGATTTGTCTTACAAAACTAAAATCAGGTACTTCAGGTAACTATATGCCAATCATATCACATCAAAGTTTTCGTTAAAATTCAAGAAATTTAATACACTAAGGGCAAACTTCTTTCGGTTTCTTCGGAAACGGAAGTCTTACCTGGAAGTAAGCACTACGAATAATTTCACAATTTGATCAGGGTTTAGCTAATGTTATTTGTAAGGAGCTTGTTTTATGCTGAATTTGATGCTGTGCAACTTTTATCAAAAACATTTTTCATTTAAACTAGTTGTTTTTGAGTTATAGGCATTGGAACACGGTTTCCTCCAAAATCGTAAAAATTAATTTTTTGATGTATCGAACCCGGCTAAACCACTGAACCGATTTAAACTTCAAACATATCATTCTATTTGCAATATTTTAGCCTCTTATGGTAAGAAGAAAGCAATACTTTGTGATCTGTATTTGCCGAATTATATGCGAGAAACTGAAAAAAATTTTACTGATTTTAGGCCACAAGGCGCTAAATACGTTCACGTTTTAATTACTTTGTCTCCACAGGAGTGGGCTAATTTTAAAATTAATGAGCTCGTTTATTATTATAGGTAATATTTTTTATTTGGAGTAGGCCTCTTTAAATTGCAGGTTTTGGAACATGAGCGTAATTCATTTTTCCGCTAAAGTGGCTAAATCGACAATCGGTTTTGGGAAAAAGACTTAACCGATTTTAACTGTGAGGACCTCAGTCGACGCGAAATTTAATGCCCTTTTATTTTAGAAAGAACACGATTTCCTCTGCGATAAATCATTTTCGAGTTACTAGCGAAATTTTTTAAAAAGTTCGAAAATGTCGATATTGTTCGCCTATAAAATTTGATGGCAACCGATCTGAGGTGGCAGTCGTTCCCATTTGTTGTCTATGAAATGAGTACTTTCAGCCTATATGATCGAAAATTTTCTTCAAATCAGGCTCCCTTTTGGACCTCAGCTTCCGGACTATTAGAAGGTCACAAGACCGTCTTCTTTTTAGACGCCTAAGAGAATTGTCAGGAATAGGGGTGAAAACATGAAAACTAATTGGAAACCAGTTGGTTCTGATGGTTCGGGGGCTTATTATGAAAGGTCTTATACCTGGATCTGGCCGAATCGGAGGCATATGGAAAGTTAAGGTAAATGTGTTAATTTGGTTGGTGACAAAGATTTTCTGTAAATATGGTTAAATTTTTATTAAATTTAATATATCGTTGAAACATTAACATTTAAAAAATAATAATATTTAGATCATAAAGGTAAATGATAGCAGATGCTAAATATCCATGTAGCAAATAATTAATAAATTCTACATCCAGATTATTTATCGAAAACAACTGTTTTCCAAGGCAATTATTCGGAACTGTCTTAAAGCTAAATCAAAACTTAAAGAATTACAAACAAAATTTTTAATTTTGTTTTACAATGGAAACTATTTAGAGAGAAGACAAGTATATTGTTGTGAAAGAAGGCAACCTGTTTATGCCCAAAATCATCAGAAAAGATTAGAAATAAAAAGATTTCATGAATGTACTATCCTTGAAACTCCAACAATATAGAGTGAATTTTCAAATTTCACATCTCTGAAATGTGCATTTGAGGTTGGGTTAGCTATCATTTTACTCACTCTGAAGATTTTAACTAACTAGTTAAAATTATTACTTTAACTATTTTTAAATTTGGACTGGTTCGCGCATTGCGTTTCAAATATCTTTTTTCTAGCCATGATACCGAAATTTAATTTTATTCCATATTACGAAAAAAATTATCTTATTCTCTCATGCGAACATTTTTAGATTTTACTACAAAAATATCTCATATTAATAGAAATGATGTAACTCTTTTTTTAAGCGAGCGCTTATTATCTGATTGAGTTATAATTAGATAAGGAACATGTTTGCTATATGAAGAAGAAAATTAATGCATTTGGATGTTCCAATTGAGCTGAGTAGCCTATACATCGCAAGGATTTGCGGGCTCCAAGTAATCAGATAAATTAGTATAGTTCCAAATCCAATTTGGGAGCAGTTAGTACAATCATCATTAGCACTCTCTCTAATGGTCCAGATGCCCGATTTTTTTTATTCCTGCGCCTGCGACATGTCCAAGCTAATTAGGAGCATTATAACGAAAAATAATAAGCAGTTATTATGAATTATTATAATCAAATGAAATGCTAAAAATACATAAACTGTCTTTCTTTTGCTTACCCCTTCCCCCACTAGATAGATGGTGGTTATTTTAGAAATGTATTAAGTTCTTGTTGGAAATATACATACTTTAAGATGAATTGACCGTTCTAGGTTCTAGTTTATTATTGATAAAGAAAGGTTTGTGGAGATTGTTGAAAATTGTTTGTTTTGCACTTTATGCCTAACTTCTTGCACCAATTTCTTCACCTAACTTTCTTCTTTATTTTATTTGTCAAAGTGTGAACATTATATATATATATATATATATATATATATATATATATATATACACACACACAATTACAATGGCTGTTCAGATATTTCATTTTCTCCGCAGGAAACCCCAATTCAGGTATTTTTTATATACCATTTTCGATCTAAAAAAAACCTTTTCAGGGTGTCAAGCGTTCTGGAAACGCATCAATTACGGGAATTATACGGGAGATTTCGCCTGCGGCAAATATACGGGAATTTTTTATTTTGAATAAAAAATTATAAAACCAATAATGCGAGAATTTTATTCTAATATTTTCTTAACATATATTTAAATTAAATTAATAAAATGTATTGCAAACAATCAATCCAATTTTGTAATCTTATTTCAGAATTGGATATTCACTAGTCTAGTATCTTACGTCGCAATAGACGTAGTATATTGTTCAACGTTATAAACATAATAATATACGTAATATACTAAATAATATTATCGCATGTAATAAGTTCAAATCCAACAGTCAATCCCATTTTGTTATCTTATTTAAGGATTGGAATACAAAGTAGGATTATGACCACGTTGCGATTTAATATACTAGTCGCTTACCATTTAGTAGAGATGGGTGTGAAATACGAAAAAATCGATGTATATATCGATGAAGAAAACAGTCGATATTTTGAAACATTTGAATTATTAAACCATGGGTTTTTCTTATAGGTGGGGGGGGATGCGGTAATCATACGGGAATTTCAGAAGCCAAAATGTTAGCTAGTCACCATACTTTTTTGTTATATTTAATGCTCTGTGACCCTTCTTCGTATCTTTGGTATATCCTTTTCCACCCTTCCTTTCACGGGTTTATTTAATATATTCTTTTTTTAAATAAAATAAAAAACATAACTAAAATGGGCATTTAAATATACTAGTTGGAAAAATATTGATATGGTTATTAATATTAATAATAGTATCTACAGAAGTATCTTATATGAATAGTTTCTTCATATCTGTTGTCGATGTTATTTAATGCTCTTTTATAATTTATAAGTCATTAATTATTGAATAGGTACAATATTAAAGGTTAAGGTTGGGAAATATCAACAATATTACAAAATGATTTATCCTCAAATGGAAATATTTGTATAAGATGACGGCCTCAATCGAAATCTTATTTGCTCAATAAATAAAGCTCTGGAAACAAAAGAGCGTGGAGAACTCTTTAGCTTTTATATATTTCTCAGGAGGTTTATTGACTGTTCAAAATGAGATATCTCGATACTAGAAGTGAAAAATTAAATATTTATTTTGATCAAGTTTTCCTATTCATTTTATTATATTAAAGAATTTAATAAATTATTCAAGAGGCTTAAACAACAAAGAGTAATATAAAAAACAAAACAACGTATATAATTTATTTACAACTTTTTCCGATGATCTTTTTTATGCATCTGTTATTATCATAATTATTGATATTTCAAAGATGTATCCAATTAAAGCATTTTTTTTTTTTACGTTTTTTTTTTCTTTTCTAATATCTAGATTTACAACACGATTTTAAATTTCCCTCAACTTTAAATTTAGTTTTTATTTGTCTTGGTAATACATTGGTAAAAATTGTAATATAAATGAAAAAAAATATTAAAATAGTAATTATTCTATTTTTGAACTATTTTGTATATATGTGGTGTGAAAATAAGTGCAAGCAGAACTGCTAAATTTCAGTTTAATAAAGATATTATCAGCTGATGAAGTTGTCGTATGGTTTTTGCTACATACAGTGTAGAAGAAAAGGGAACCACGAATAAAAAAAAAAAGATGAAGAATGATATAGAATATATCATGATATTGAATAATTTAAAAAAAATGTAAGTAAATTTGTTTAAATAAAAAAATATAATATAATACTATAGTATATGATATTATATTATAATATAATATAAATATATATATATCAAGCAAGAAAGCTATGATAAAAAAAGTTCAAATCGAAGATTAAGACAGACACGCTCTGTCGCCCACTCTCTGTCAATAGTTTCTAAACCAAAAATAATCCAATTTTTTTAATCCGATTTAATTTTCTTCTATTATCTCTAAGGGGGAGTAGACCCTTACACGTCCCACCCTTGGGACATATAGGGATTTATTCCTTTTTAGGAAAAATCTCTTTTGGTTCAATGTACTGAATAAGCCTCTCCACTCTGCCTATTCTCTTAAATCTTTCCTAGTTTACAGATTAGTGTTTAGAACTCGAAGTGGTGTGTAAGAAGAGTCTATATTATAGAATTGTAGGATCTTGGAAATTTTGGATCTTTTCAGGCTCGATTTCGTCTTTTAAACGATATGCCTTCCACTCAGATCCCATCGTAGGGATTGACGGCTACTATAATATATATTGCTTCATTTTCATTTATTCATAAAACGAGTTTTTATGCTGCTTTTATCAGAGTATTAGCGAGTATCTTAACGTCCTTGTCTGTTTCCAAGAACAGCTAAATTATCTACATTTCAAGCATCATTTGAGATCTACTTGGCATATTAGTGTTGCTAGAGTTTTCTCGAAGCATGTACAATATGTTCCTTCCGATAAAAAAAAGAAAAAACTATTTTTATATAGTCTGTATATATTTTTTAAATATTCTTTCCTTGACTTGGATTTGATGGATCATGTAATATTTAGCTGCTGTCTTGTGTGGCATCAAACTTGCTCACAAACCTAAAGTGCCATCGTCATTTCTTGAAAATTTATTCCTTCCCCGTTCCAAAGCTAAACAGCGTATGAGTAACAACATAGCGTAGGGTACGTAGGGTGACGCTGACAGGGAATATTAAGCAAACGGCATCCAACTGCTACTAACAAAACATTTTAGAACCCGGGGTTGTAAAGAATGTTTTAGTCCTCAACGCCCTTTGCTATAAAATTGAGTAGTTATGGGCGTAAAAACTAACTGCCCCTCCCGGGTGTCATGTCAGTTATGGGGATCGTAGGCTTGTTCTACAATGTCTCAATAAAAAGAGCAGAACGACCTTGTACTTGACTTTATTATCTAAGTCCTTTATTTTTACTTGACTGCTACTTATGAAAAACGAATCGTATGTAAAAAAAAATCAGGTGCGCTCAACACACAACTTTCACTTACCAATTGACGTGTTTTGTTAAATGCCATTTCCCAAAGTCATACATTTTTCCACATTCATTTACTTATCTTTGGTTGCATTTACTCTGTAAAGTCAACTATTTTTTTTTTTTTTTTTTTTTTTTTTTTTTTTTTTTTTTTTTTTTTTTATCATTAAATAAAAGTTTTTGATATATCCGATAATGCACACATAATACTCCAAGTCGTCCGATTTTATAATTCTCTATGCAGTTGTTGAAAACTTCATACAGTTACCATGAAACTGATAGTGTCCATTAAATGAAGAAAACATCTTTATTATAAAAAATCGTCATTTAAGGCGTACGGCGCATATGTGGGCTCAATGTGTTTTATGAGTTGATGGAATATTTTTCTTTTTTTTTCTCCGGAATAGTTTACTTCATTTTTTTTTCATAATTCATATTTAGCCATTTCGAATTTTTAGGCGAAACGAGAGGCAGAACTTCTTCATATAAACAAAAACAAAGGTACTTTGTAGGAAAACAAACCAGAACCTCACGTTGCTGCAAGCCATGGTCACCATGGTGCAGCGGCAGACTTCCCATAGCTCCATAACCAATCCCATTGGGGCCAATTTGGCAGTGTCCTTCCCACCGATGGCGTCAGCTCTATCGGGTTCAAGGACAGTGACAAACTGGTCTAGGTCCAAGGGTTATGGTAGCCTAGAGTCAGCAGGCCCCGAGGATCTATATTTCTTTCCCTAAAGCATACCGTCCTTGTACCAAACCTCCGGGCGGTTAATGATATCCTGGAAAACCACACCATGATTCTCGATGGGATACACGGGGAAGGTACATCACTCCTACGCCCGGTCGGTGTGAGTCGCCTACAGTAGGCTGACGGGCTTGGACTGCGTGGCGTTCATTGGCGGGTGGTCAGCTGAATGGAGCGGTCACCCATCCAAGTACTAAACACGCTCGACGTTAACTTTGATTACCTATTGCAAGCGCGTTTGTCCATTCGGCCGGGTGGGGGGGGGGCAAATGGCAGGGGTAAAGGGGGGCTGAGGCGGAAGACGGGTGCGGGAGTCTTCCTACCCTCATGTGGGAACATCAGGCTATAGTGCCCCACTCACTGTCTGTTGTTCCCCGCTTCTCCGATCCCCTGCAACGCCTACTGTCACCTCCTTGTGGTGCCTCCTGGGGAGTTGTTTACAACTCGCGAACGACAGAGGCGCTGGCACGGGACCAGTCCTCCTTAGGCCATGGTGGTAAGCCCCTGCCATCATGCCCTAAGTAGGAGAATCCATAGGACATGCTTAGTCAAAAACTACCTGTCCGGCCCGCTATCCATTCGGGATTTAAGGCGGTGATGCCAAATGGTACCAAGGGGATGACGCTCTCCCGGGCGTTATCGTTGGGTGGTGCCAGGACCCCTAGAGGTGCCTGGTATGGACGTGGTGGTCGTGGTTACTGGGACCACCAAACGCCGACCTGTATAGGTCATGAGTGTTTGTTGGGGTCAGGCTGGTTAGCAGGTTCTGTCCCCTTCCTCTTTTTTCTTGCCTCCATGATAGGGAGGCGGTCGGTGTAGGTCGTTCGGCCAGGTACGGCCGCCTTCGAAGTCGTGGAAGCGCAAAAGCCGCTGTCCATTCGGCCATCCCGGCCCCCGGGCTATATATTTCATATATAGGTAAGTGAAAGTAAAAAAAGAAAAAAAAAATAACTCGTTAGAATACGAGTAATATAGATAAGTATTGTAGCGTAAAACAAAACCTTATGATTAGACCCCGGATTTGTATGCAATTGCATGTTTTTTCTGCTTAAAGTTTTTCAATGTTTGATCGCAGATCTATACGAACCATGTCAAATGTGACGTATATTCCAAATTTTATTTTGCATATTTTTGCATATCTGGGAGATAAATGCATATATTTGCATATTTGAATAAAAATCGTAATTTGGGAAATTTTTTCTCATTTTATAAATTACGTTTTCAAAAACTTTAATATTGCAGTGATATTTGTCAAAACAAGAAAGCAAGGGCTTTTGTTTTCTTAGTATCTGGTGAGTTGTTGGTCTTTTGATGGAAGACTTGGGAGTTCTGGAAACCTCTTCCTACAGTATAGATTGGATTATCCTTCTACATTGAAAACCAAGTCAGTACAGTTCCGTTTAGCCTAAGGGAAACGTAGTTATTACCATGCCAAAAGTTTCATCTTCTTTGAAACAAAAAACAATTAGTGAATGGATCGCACCATTTAACTCCGAAAATCAAGTGTTCACGTCAGACGGAAAGATTGTGTTTTGTAACGCGTGTGGAAAACAAATTATGTGTGAAAAAAATTTCAGGTAGTTCAGCATGCTAATACAGGTATTTATTATTTTTTTAAAATTTAATTCGTTATCCTAAAAAATATTAATTAATCTGAGTGGGGTTTCAAGTTCCCATGTAAATGCTGTAAAGTCAAAATTTTCTATACAAATTTTATTGCCGGCTACTTCTAAACCCACAAAAGATAATTTTTTTGAAGATTTGTGTTTCGCAATGGTCTCATCTGACAAACCTTTTAATAAATTAAATCACCTGCTTTTTAAACGCTGTTTGGAAAAATACACTTCACGTCAAATTCCCGATGAGAGTAAATTGCGAAAAATTATCCGTCAGAATAAGATCATGGAAAACATAAAGAATACTGTTCAGCAAAATTACATATACCTTGTAGTAGATGAAACCACTGATGCAAGAGGCATTTATATAGCAAATTTATTAGTGGCTGTTTTAAGTACAGGCGGTCCAGGACCGCTATTTTTACTGGCATCAAAGCACCTAGAAAAAACTAACGCTGAAACAATTAGTCGTTTCGTTAATGACAGTATGAAACTGCTATGGTCAAATGCTGGGTTTGAGATACGACACACCGTTACCTCCAGTCCCTGTTGTTACTCGCTGGGGAACTTGGCTAAATGCAGCCCTGTTTTATGCTAAACATTTTGACAAGTACTCTACCGTTGTGGAAAAAATAGCAGAAAAGGACCCAGATGCACTGAGCGTCCTAAAAGTGTTAGCAGTTTTTAGAAGGGGGGAGATTTTTAATGACTTTTATTTCATGCCATTTATCGTTTTTATCAGAGGCTATAACAAAATTAGATACAAGAAACATGTCTCTTACTGACAGTTTTCAATTAATAAATGATATAAGTGACAAGGCCAACAAAATCCCAGGTCAAGTGGGAACCATCTTAAAAAAAAAAGTTAGGAGAAATATTTTCAGAAAATACTGGTCTTCAAGTATTACGTGACATAAATAAAATATTAGAAAGTGATAAATCTGTAAAAATTGAAAAATTCACAGACCCTGAACTTATTTCGGCGTTTAAGTTCGCACCCTTGACTTCGGCAGAAGTGGAAAGATCATTTTCTGTTTATAAGAGTATTTTAAATGATCGGAGGCACAGTTTTTCAGAAAATAATTTAGAAACGTATTTGGTTGTAAACTTTTATAATTCACAGTAACGTTATTTTATTATGTCAAAGAAAAATTACTGATTTTTTTTAATTCTAATAAATTTTTACAACAAAATTGCTTTTCTATTTCATGAATTACCTTTTTTCGTTGTTGTAATGTACAGAAAAACTTATTCTTATCAATCATACTTGAAATGAAAAGAAATTTAATTGCATATTTCCCACCTTTTTCTTGCATATTATATGGCATATTTGAGGAGTTTTTAATGCATATAAATCCGGTGTCTACTTATGATATTGTCTGTTCAAAAGAGTTCTAGACTTTTGTTGGAACAGTTACATAATGGTTTAGTACATGGTCTAGAATTGGTTTGATGATTATAGCACTTTTTATGAAAATTGAATTAAATATAAGGACAAAGGCCGTGCAAGCGGTGGTCTGGTTACTCTTGTTAAGAAATCATTTTGTACAAAGGTAACTAATATTTATTCAAATGAATATTGTTTAATTTTACTAATTATTACAAATTCAATTCAAATTGTTGTTGGAAATATATATCTGAAACCAAGTCTTAGTACTGATCAATGTATAGAAATTCTAGAAAATATTTTCATGTATATAGTAGATTTAGTGAATTATGATTCAAAAATAATCCTTGGTGGTGACTGGAATGCTAGAATTTCAAATTTAAATCAATTAGACGACCAATTTTTTTCAGTAACAACATTAACCGGAAATAGAATATCTTTAGATACTGTTTGTAATGGACGAGGGTTAAATTTGGTGAATACTATGGAAAATCATGGTATGATAGTTCTAAATGGTAGATCTCGCAGTGATAATCCGGGTCAATTCACAGATATCACCTATAATGGCGCTAGTGTGGTAGATATGGTATGGGCTTCTTTCGGTTTAATTGGCGAAGTATTGGATTTTAAAATAATCCAAATTCCAGAATTTTCTAATCACCTTCCGATTGCTATAATCCTTTCACATACTTCAGTAGAACACAATAATAAACTAAAGAATACTTACAGAAATAGAAATCGCTTAAACATTAATAAAACAAGCATAATTGGCTATCTTCATGCATTAACACAAAATACGAATATTTATTATAACTCTACAGATCCAAACGAGCTAAATGACAATTTAGTTAATGTACTGACAAATGCCTCCCTGGAATCCATGTTAGTTGAAGAAAAGAAAACTGTAGTTAACAGCACGTTCGCTGTAAACAACAAAGCATGGTTTTCTAAAGAATGTAAAGAAGCAAAAAGATTAGTGAAACAAAAATATAGATTGCTCCGGAAAAACTGTTCAGATGAAAAATTGGCCACTTTTACAGAAACTAAAAAGCAATATAAAACAATTACAAGAAATTCTAAGAAAAATTATTTTAAAGAAATAACCAGTGCCTTGAGTAATATAAAAGATGCGAAACTATTTTGGAGAACAGTGTGGCAATTTAGAAAGAGACCCAGAATAAACAACATTCCGGAAGAGCTTATGGAACCGTATTATTTAAATTTTTATAAGCCATGCGTAATTAACTCTGAAATATTTGATAATACTGATCCTATTCTCGACAAAGACATTACTCTGACCGAACTCCAGGTCATAAATAACAGTAAGAAAGGTTAAGCTCCGGGAACAGATGGGTTGTATAATGAGCAATATAAAATGTTAACACCAGAATGGGAGCATTATTTACTTAACCTGTTCAACCGCGGTTTTAATGATGGAAATATCCCAGATAAATGGGCTGAGGTAAATATGTTCCATTTGTACAAAGGAGGTGACCAAGAAAATCCAGAAAATTACAGGGGAATTTCTTTAATGAACACTATAACTAAACTGTTCACTTCAATCATTTCTAAGAGAATCATGCTTTGGGCCGAAACTAACGACATCCTACCAGAAGAACAGAATGGGTTTAGGGCTGGAAGAGGATGTGTGGACGGTATATTTGTCCTCAGCTCGATTATAAATATGAACCTACGTCTAAGAAAAAGTTCAGTGTTTGCCCTCTTCGTAGACTTTAAAAAGGCTTTTGACATGATTGACCATGTAAAACTATGGGCTAAACTACATAACCTTGGTCTCAATGCTAAAATAATAAACGTCATTAAAAGTTTGTATGACAAAGCGATTTTAATTTTACCTAATTTGAATATTAAAATAACTAAGGGTGTACTTCAAGGAGATTCACTTAGCCCCTTACTATTCGCAATTTATTTGGCAGATATTTTAAGATTCTTGGACCAAAGGGATGTTCAGGGTTTGAATATATTGGGATTTAATAGAGATGTAATAGGACGCAGATGATTTGGTCCTGCTTGGAAGGTCACAGTTGGAAATCAATAAAATGATTAACAGCCTTTCGGTTTATTGCTCATTAAACTCTTTGGAGATAAATGTAAACAAAACGAAGATAGTCCATTTCACTCGAGGAGGACGGCGCAAACAGTTGAATGAATTTGTATACCAAAACTGCAAAATTGAGGTCAAAAAGACCTACAGCTATTTAGGAGTTCCCTTTTCGTCATCATCAACCTTCTTATGTGCAGCCGAAGAATTCATCCGGAAAGCGAAACTAGCGTCAACACAAGTCAGGGACATATTAATACAAAGCAAAAATAATCAAATTAAGACAGCATTAAAATTATATGAATTTTTAGTAGAATCTGTCCTACTTTATTCATCGGAAATATGGGCGCCAGTTTATATTGCTAAATTAGAAACAGTCAGTACCGGTTTTTTCAAATCAATTTATCAATGGCCAGCTAATACTCCACACCATTTTATTCGCCTAGAACTTGGTCTGCAACGACTGGAGAATAGAATATTAAAAAGAATGTTGAATTGGTGGACAAAAATGAAAGAAATGCCAGAAACCCGTTTGCCAAAAATATGCCTTCAAGGTTTGATGAATCTTCACAAAATTCATTACAACAAAAGACAACATAACTGGTATACACAACTTTTTGAAAAACTCTCAACAATAAATTCTACCGACATATTATCAATAACCAACTCAGAAACATTAGCAAAAGAGATGGAAAACATAATTATAAAAATTAACAACAATAACATTTCTGTAGACATTCAGTCAGTTCTGAATTCCAGTTTCAACCCACAATTTCGAAACATGAGTGATTTAGGGAGAGGGGAGATGTACCTGACATACAATGTTTCAATATGGAAAAAGCGTATAATAAGCCAACTGAGGCTTGGCTGTCCACAGCATTTATCTTTAATATTTAAAGGCCGCAGGTACACCTTCTCTATTAACAATATTTGTTTGCAGTGTAACAATTTACAGCCGGAAAACTTAAAACATCTACTCTTAGACTGCCCGACTTATAATAATTTGAGAAAAAAATATATATGTAATTACATTGATGAAAGTTTGGATAATTTTGAGAATTTAAATGGTTTGTTAATTATAAAGGACGTAGTCCATTTGAATAAACTCTATTATTATGTTACCTCATGCCTGTTGATAAGAAAATTTATAGATGAGTTAACGCATTAGAATTATGTTAGATTTAGTCTTTTTGTATTATGGTTGCACGTGTGTCACTGCAATCTTACAAATAGTAACGTTTTGTAACGCTGTTTATAATTTGAGTTTTATTGTTTGTTTGGCGTTGTTAAGTATATTTTTTTATATATGAGGCGTTTGGTTTCAAAACCGGCTACATCCATTTTCAAAAATTTTTCAGGAATAATTAAAAATTAATCAATTTAACAAAATTTTTTTGTTCTTTTTCGTCGTTTTGCTAACAATTACGTTCAAACAAAAATTTTTGACAACTTTCCATCACAATTTCTTTTTTAAATCTCATTTAACATTAAAAAATATGTTGGATGTACCTGACTTTGATAAGAAAGTATCAATTTTTGGTTAAATTAAGAATTGACATTTTTTTAAAACAAATTTCTTTATTTAATATGAACAATATATACATAGTATGTTGTTATGTAGTAATTAGTTATCGTTAGATAATTAATTTAATTATTATTTTTAAATTACTATTAAATTTATATTATTACTATTAATTAACTTAATAGAAGATAAAAGATTCGACCACGGCCGGGAATCGAACCCAGGTCCTCTGCATCTACGTCGCAGCGCTCTTACCACTGAGCTAACCGTGTGTCCGTTCCGATCGTGATCACAGAAGAGAAAGATTCGATCACGTCAAGAAATATGGAACGCCGTAGCAGCCAAAAATGTGCCACAAGATCTCATTACCGCCATAAAATCAGTCTACAGGAATTCAAAAGGAGTGGTGAGGATTAATGGAACAGAATCTGCTCCTTTCCCCATAGATAGAGGAGTAAAACAAGGAGACAGCCTGAGCCCCCTTCTATTTACAGTGTTTATGGATGAAATCCATAAAATTTGTAAAAGGCGAACTGCACGAACAATTATAGGTAAGTGGAACATGAGGACGATACTTAGACAGTTACTGTTATATGCTGATGATATCGTTCTCATTTGCGACACAAAAGATAAGCTGCAGCAAGCCCTACTGGAATGGCAGGAAGAACTCAAGCGTAAAGGAATGACCATCAATGCTTCCAAGAGCAAAATACTGGTCCTGTCCCGAGATGAGGAAGAGACAGAGGAGGTGGTTTGCAATGGCGAGGTTCTCGAAGTAGTGGAGAACTTTCTCTACTTGGGCTCCAACATCAATAGACAGGCAAAAATAGATGGGGAAATAGCAAATAGGATTGCTAAAGCTAACCAAATCTATTATAGCATATGCAACAGTATTGTTGGGCACCGAAATGTGGGGCTAGAGACGAAGCTCCACATATAAAAATCAATATACCTCCCTACTCTTACCTACGGGAGCGAGAGCTGGATAATGCTCGATAAACAGATCGGCCGAATAACTGCAGCTGAGATGAAGTACTTACGTAGAGTCGCAGGAAAAACGAGGAGAGACCGCGTAAGAAATGAAAGGATTAGAGCGGAGCTAAAAATTCCTGCATTGAAAACTATCCTGGAGAAACGACAGCTAAAATGGTTTGGCCATGTTTGTCGAATGAGCGAGAACCGGGAACCCAGAAAGGTGATGGAAGCTCGACCCACTGGCAAGAGGCCACGCGGAAGGCCTAGGATTCAATATGATGAATATATCCAGAGAATCGGAGGAAAAACTTTCCAGGAACTGAAGAGGCTGTGCAGGGACCGTGAAGCCTGGCACAGTTGGATCGAGGCCCCTCCACGCTAGTAATGGCACAAAGGAGGAAGATAAAGAAGAAGAAAGAAAAAAAATGATTTTGGAAAAATGGATGTAACCGGTTTTGAAACCAAACGCCTCATATAAAACTTATTTAAGCTCACGTTAGTGTTACAGTGTATACAGCATGTATACAGTGAAACCAATCTCACTTTAATATGAAATATGAATGATTAATCTCAATGTAAAAATATATTACAAATTAAAAATGCTTAACAAAGGATAAATACCGACCTGTTGACTGTATCGTAATGGAAGTGTTCTCATTGGATTCAGAATGATGAAAACTACCGAAAACGATGAATGATTTGGTCCAATAGCAGCGAAATTAATTTGTAGACCCCTATTTCAAAACCCCTAGAGGGTGGTTGGTCCCTTTTGATTTCGCTGTACTCTGCAGATCTCATGAAGTAAAAACAAGTTTCGAGAAGGTAAACTTTTTTTTCTGGATAATGTCAATTTTGGTATATTTTTCCTATACTATTACTGAATACAGACCATAACTCATACCTACAACCTATCTACTTCTATCCTCATATCCTCATCTACTTGGTCTGTCTTGTGGATCATCAGGCCTGATTACTTTTTTTCATGTAATCGATTTATTATCGATACTACCGATAATGTCTAGATGTTGTTATTGTTTCTATTACCCGGTTGTCCCGCATTAAGCAATAATTTTTGTTGTTGTTTTATTGGTCACCTGGATAAATAATAAAACACTGGATTTGTCTTTTAATGGGCTTCTGATCGTTTAAGTAAATTTTTAAAGAAGTTATTTTATTGTTTTTTTTTAATTTCCACTTTAAAGTTTCGGGGCTAGAGGCGTAAATAACAATTAACCATATTAATGTTGGACTGCGAACGAACACTTGTTTGAAAAATAAATTCATTTGATTAAATATGAAATTTATCTCAACAAAGAATGAAAAGGATATAACTGACAAGAAATGTTTCTTCACACTATCTCAGAAATAGCAAAGCAATGTCACCGCAAATCTATTAAATATAAGTTTTTTTCTTTCTTTTTTTTCTTAATGAACAAAATAATTCGTCACCCTCCTCCCATAGAGCTAATAAACAAGATTATTTGTGAATCTATACATGTGATAGTGTATATATTATTATACATAAGTGTATTTGCATTTATCTGATAACCGAGACATTAAGAAATAGTGTACTATTTATTTTTTAAGCTATTTGTATGTAAAATTGCAGACTTCAGCTCCATAAACAATGAGCTCCACGCTACTGGAATTGCTGACAATTTTTTTTCCGATTTCTGTTATCGGTATAATGGGTCACTGAGTTGCATAAATGAATCGCTATTCTGTGAAGGATATTCGCATAGAGGTGAGCATTTTAATTTTTTTTTTCAATAATAGAAATGGTTTAGCTCTGAAAACCATGAAGATCATGCGGATACTTACTTATACGATATAATTTTATTATATATATCGTTTATATTATTTTTCTGAGTTTGAAATCGATAATTAAAAAATTAAATTCCCAACAAAATTTTTTCTAGTCTTGAAAAAATAAAACTTGATGATGTTCGATGACGATCTAGATCTATTTTTATTTTTTATCACAATTGAAAAAAAAAAAAAAAAAACATATCCTGACAGTAATTTTGGAAAAAAATATTTTACTATTAAAAATAATAATAATTATCTAGCAGCAATAATTTTATAGTGTAATATTTTTGGGTCGGCCACGTAACTAGTACAAATGACCACTATTCCGAGGAAGGTACGAGTATTAACCGAGGTACGACATGCAACAAGACTAAGCTGACATCCAAGATTACAGCAGAAGAACGAGAAAATAAAATGTTCTACTGTAGTATACTAGTGCTTATCCGACCTTGATAGGACTTGGGGTGGGGCTGAACTTTCAAAAATATCGGATTTACCAGAGACAATAGAAATAAGCTTTTTTTTTTTTTTTTTTGTTCTCACCACATATAATATGGCTATCCATAACAAAACATATATTGTCCATGTTCAAAAAAGTAATATCACGATTCCATTATTTTTTTTTTTTGCTTTTTAATTGCCTGACTCAAACTCCTTTTTCTTGTGCTATTACCTTGAGGCTTAAGGCCTCAAAATTAAAACCCAGCAGATTTGATGTGCTTTCTATCTTAGTTTAAATTTTTATTCCTAAATTTATCAATTTTTTTGAAAACAAATTTGTGTTAAACCGACGTTTGAACATTCACGTCCTCCATAATTTCAGATAAAAAATAAGTGGCCTATTGGTGAACAATATAGCAACAATACATTTTTTAATAAATGATGTTTTGTTTTATAAAATCGAATCAAAACTATGCTAAATAAATGGTATTGGAGACATAATTCTTCATTACGTGCCAGAGACCAGGGAAACGGGTAATCAGGCGGGTACTGGCAAGAATGGTGCGAGCCCAAATGCAAATTAACAAGATTTATGGATCACTCCGACTAGATGTGTGATTAACTGTTGTGTTAGGCGCGGAACCATACCATCAATAATGTGAGTCGCCCTTCGCAGCCCGGGCCTCTACACGGAATATCCCTCTACTGATGCCAGTATAGCTTACTCGCTGAGCTTGTTACAGTTGTTCCCCCACTTGCCTAGCTGGCAGGTTCTTTTACCTCGTGTGAAATTCTTAATCCTTCGAAGAGAAGCGCCTTCAACAGATACTATCAATTAAGAATGAGAATAGAAGACTGCCAGCTAAGACCAGATACGAACCTAATTTATATTGCTTAAAGTATGCAGTATCTTTGCTAAATGAGAATATTTTAGTTACTAAATATTTTTAATAACTACTATGGATAGCTTAGTTTTTGGTAGACCTATTAAGGTTCCAGAACATCGTCCGATATGTGTACTTCTGGCCAGTAGTGAGTTGAATAAGGCTAAATAAGAAACCTCGGGTGTAGCTCTAACCAGTTTTTGGACGGGAATATTTCCTTGGAGTGCATCTTTTCCGAACGTTTTGAATTAAGAAGCCTCCGCATATCCTGAATTTGTTTACACACATTTCGCTCAAAAATATTTTTTTCTATTGGAGATATCAACATAAAAAGTATGTCAAAACACACACAAGCACAATTTACTGATGAATTGCTTCATTAGATTTTTCTTCGGTGTCCCCAGTCGCTCCCACACCCCAGTGGCACTACACAGTTTTTCTTCAGCAATATTTCCTTGCTGTTTATTTTTATCGAACGTTTAGAATTAAGAAGCCTCCGCAATCCTGATATCGTTTACACCCCGTTCCTCTATACATTGTCTATACCAATAAATTCTAAACACCAGATCCCAAAGCTTAAATCTATACATTCCTTCCTACCGAACTGCATCCTTTACAAAAACATTTATCATCCCTTGGTGTCTCCTTTTGGAATTCCTTACCTGTTTCCATGAAAATTCATCAATCATCATTACTTCATTTAAAATCGAATTATTTCTCCACCTCCTTAATCTTTTAACTACCGTAACTATGTAAAGTAGTGAAATCTGCTTTAATTTTTGATATTTTTTATGTGTTTGTACATATATAATATGTTTTTCTCATTTATTGTTCAACTCATATTCTAATTTATTTTATGCTGTGGTTTGTTTTGTTTTATAAAGCTTGCTTTAATTTTATTTCTTTCATTTTAAAAAATCAAGGTTTTCTTTTAATTTTAATATTTTCTACCGATTTGTTGCATCTATATTTCGTATTTTTAAATCGGAAAAATAATCGATGACTCATCGATTATATCAAGTAGATGCAATCGTGGCAAGCAATTGTAACATCTACAATAGGTCCTTGCTTTTTTAAGGAGGTCTTTCGCTGATGAGGATTGGTAAGAAAGTGCACTCACTCAATGATTCAAAAACAGTGCTCCAACGCTTTGACGACGGGAGGCAGATGCTTTTCTATTCTCCCTTGAAACAGATGAGAAGTGGTAGACCCTCCTGGGGCACACCCAGCCTTTAAAATGGGCACTCCAAATCACATAACTAATTACGGTCCAATCACTTCCTTCCGAGACAGTTGATGAAAACTGAATTTTCTACCTAAATGCCGGGCATATAGGACCCTGTTCATTATTCGGACTATATGATATAGGGTACTTGCTTGGCGTGCGCGATAACAAACTCGCCAGCCCACGACTTTGATGACCCATCGCTTCCAATGTTTGCCTGTGGGCCTTGGACAATGGACACAGTTAAGATCAACAAACGGTGCCAATGTCAGATATGATCTATGTAGTTTGTGGTATCTCTCGTCATATCGCCTGAGCCTGTTGGTTCAAGATAATGGGGATGGTTGATAACGGTAGCTATTGTAATGAATAATTACACTAAGGTATATTATTTTCTTTTATAATGTTATTTAATATTATAATTATTTAAGGAATGCTTACTGATTAAGAAAATATAGCATTGCAAATGCTAGCACAATATATTTCATTTGAATAACTCCGAAGATAACTAAAGATTCTTGATAAATAACATTTTTTAAATTATCAAAATATATTAATTAAATATTGAAAAAAGTGCTTTCAGGCGAATGTGGGTGTCCCCCCACACGTGAGTGTAAGAACGGGGGTCCCCCAAATTTTTTGCTCCACCCGCCCCTGCACTAGAGGTGAATTTTCACCAAAATGGTGCTGTTATATCTGAGGGATTTAGAAACTGAAAATACCTTGTTTCAGTTCATTTGGTTTGACTTTTCACATACAAATACATTGGAACCAGTAGCAATAATGACTGAAACTCCTGCTAGAAATATTTCACGATTGCACCAAGTAACTCTTGCTATAGATAATCCTACTGCACAACGTAGTGACTATCCTGTTTACGGTGATCAAGAATAGCGAAGTTGTTTTCTATGTCAGTCGCCGATCGGAATTTTATTAGTTAAATGTCGGTTTTGGTGAAAGAAATATAGACCCTCATCTGTTTGGTGACCGTAAACACCATTAATCCATGGAGTTACACGGATTTGTCATTGTCCGTGAAACCAAGTGGGTCGGTGGAAATGACAGTGTTAAATTTCCTCTTAGTTTTGAAAAAGTCACCGAGACTCTCCATTCTGGTACGGTCATTGCTAATCACGTCGCCTATTGTTATGCAATTAGACTTGGACTTTTCTAGGTGTTATTCTTCGCGCATTCTGACTTCAGGAATGTCTCACGGGACTTCTTATATTGTTTACATAGCTTCGAATAATCCCAGCTTCCATTGTCTTTCCTTCTTCTTTGTGTTCCTTTGGGGCTCCTGAATCTCTACTTTTAATGTGTACACTCTTTACAACTTCCTTAGGAGTTCATGACCTTTACAATTACTAAAGTATCGTCCACCCCATTTGCCCCATTATGCTGCCATTGCATGTTGTTAACAAACTAATCGTGTTACAACCAATATTATCGCACTCAGACAATATATGGAGGGGATCAGAAAGTTCTTAAATACCAGTTATATTTTAAGTATATGGTTAGACACTGTTGTGGTTTAATGTGCGTTTTTATAGTGCGAACCAGTTTACTCCAAATAAATAATTTTATTTATGTTTTTTAGGCTTCCATGGTCTGGATCCATTGTACGCATTTCTTCTACCACCATGTAACAGGTTTTTCAACTGCCAAGCTTTCAACCATCATACTGTGGGTTGTTACATGGTTAAACCCTGTAGAAGAAATGCGTACAATTTTATTTATGTTGATTCGAAAAGCATCAACTGGATATTTCTACTATTGTTAGAATAATTGAGTTATTAAAAGTGAAATACACGTGTCATATAAAACGTCATCTAAAACGCAAATATGACATCTAACAATGAAGTTTTTAACTTGGTTCCGATGTCTAAAACTAACATTCAAAATTATGCTTCAACTTTCTTTATTGTTTTAATATGGTTTGTAAAATTAAAGCTAAAATAATATTTTATCAGTTTTCCATCTAACTACAAAAAGCAGAATTATAACTTCATTTCACTATAAAAGATTAGTAATCTATACCACACACTACTAGAAAAGAAAAGTTGGAAACGAATTGCTTACAACTTATATTTATTTTTTCATCAAACTTTTATCCATCGATCAATAGATATTCTTTTCCACTTTTCCCAACGGATCTCATACCTTAGATTGTTGCTTGTAAGCCAAAGATAGCCATGGTTCCTTTAAAATGAAATAAAATATTGGATTACTACACATAAAATAAAAAAGTAGCTATCCTTCTGAAGACCATGCACTAAGTTGGTTTTTATTTAAAGTTCAATAGGCTAGAAATATATTCAGTTAGGAATCGCGTACGGTCTATTGTCCCCAGAGTGAAAACAGCTCCATACTTTACTGATATGTTCCACAAGAAGAATTTTGGACTGTCTCCAAACTCCGAAAAGCCTGTATTAATGGACCAGCGTGAAGTAATGTACCGCCGCTGGAATGTTGACATACAAAATGAATTGGATATTTTCCGAAAAAAAAAAAAAATTATGATGAATAAAATAAAGAAATAGTTTAGATAATAACTGGTTTAAAATGATATTAATATTTCTGGTTATCTGGTTTCGCACCACTAAAACTAGATTAGCACCCGTTTAGAAAAATGAAATTTACATTTTAATGCTGAATCGCGATCATAAGGTTAATCCCATGATTGACGTTCGTGATGAGCAAGAATGAGAAATTAAAAAATGAGATTTAGTACATTTTATTGTAGCAGCACAAATTCAGTAAAAAAAACAAAACAAAAAAAAAACAATTTATAATCTATTTCTGAGCAAAATAATAGGTACGTTTCTCCAGCAGATCCAAATTTTTTTTTTAAAGCCAATTTCGTTGAAGAAATAAATGTATTTAAATACCACTAGTAAAAAATAAAGTAGTTGTTACACATCAGGGATTTCTTAAATTATTTTACAAGAACTCACATGATGAAATGTTGGGCCAATTTGAATTTGACTGTCGAATTATTTATCTATATCCTGCAGAACTGCCATTTTGTAAACTGAAAAGATCAAAAGAAGAACGTCGCTCGGTTAATCTGTGCTTTGCAGGACCAAAGTATTTGAATAGAATATTTTTACGATAAGCTATGGGTGAGTTCAAAAGACACATTTTGACAAAATAATCTCTTTTGGGACACCCTTGAGACAACATTTCTGTGGTGAAATTTAAAAAATACTTTTTATGAAGGGATCAAATTGATACTTTCTATAGCTTCTCTTTATCTATCATTATAAAGACTCAAGAGGTTTTTTCGGGTCAAAAGTTCAATAGTTTTAACATATGGCAATATTTACTGTTAAAAGTGCAAAAACTAGTTATTGACACCCTGTGGATTTAATTCTGAAATCTTCCCTTTGGCTAGTTTGTCAAAGTCTTACTTCATAGATGACTTAGAGGACCCTTCAAACATTAGATTCATGTATATCTTGAAATAAAATTAGGACTTGTTTACTTATTTATTTAAGTTAAATAAAATTTAAACTTGTTAAATTTAAGTTAAAGTTGGGGTGTCAATAACTTTACTGAGTGTCAATAACTTTATGGTTTACCCTATTTTACAAGGTAAATATTCCTACAACAAAAAAAAATCTTGTCAGTAATAAAATAAATAAAAATTAAAAATATACTAATGTGATTGATGTACACTAAAAAATAGTAGAAGTATTATTTTTACTCTTATTCCAGATAATTTAATAATATAAATATACATAAAAAAGCTTACAATTTAACAGTACGGATATTCCTCAATAAATAGAATCTAATATCCGTTATTCTTTTCGTGGTTAAATTTTTAGCCTGAATATAAGCCGAAATAAATTTATCTCTTTATAACATTCAATAATATCATCTTTGCTTCTGAAAGAACGAAGGAAGGTTTTTCAATATACTATAATATTCAATTGGAATAAATGATTTTTTATTTTTCCCTATCAGCTTTAAAAATCTTGTAGAACTTTAACTGTCTGAACCAGTCGATTCTGTCCCTGCGTATCTTGGGCTACTGCTTTCCTGCTTACTGCATGCAGCTCTGTAGAATTCTCTCTACCTTCCTACGATTTGGCCTAGAGCGATGTGTCCTCCGTACTATTGACATATTGACTGCTCTGTTCGGTTAGAGGCTACCTGATGGATTGCTTTGATATGATTTGATGAAATATGAATTGAACTGGATCATTGAGCAGGTTTATCTTATTTTTCCCTTCCATGTATTGTATATAATCATAATTATTAAATAAATATTAATGATATAATTATTGTCTATACATTTTATTTTATTTATTTTCAGGTGAACCAGACAAGTCTTAATCGTTCTTACTTCAAGTAAGCAATATGATTTTAGTTATATATTTTCATTTTTGTCTATACTGACAATTATTTTTATACAATGTTGAGTAACTTTTTCCCAGCTTTTGTTTTACTCCAATGGAAATAATTATTTTCCTAATTACAGGACAAAACGACGTATGTTTTGATCACTTATTTATGTTTTCCCTTTTTATTTCTACCACAATATTTATATGAATAAAAATGAATGCACTGGATAGGACTAAATATAATTGTTAAATTCCCTTCGGAAAGTAATGGACCTCCAAAATGAAACTTAAATTATATTGAATAAATAATTGATTATAAAAAAAAGAAACCGAAAATATAAACATTTATTCATCATTAAAATAAAACATTAATATAAAAGTAACAAATAAATAATTTCCCCAAAATAAAAACAGTAAAACAAACAAAATTAAATTTTCTCTCTAATAAAATAAATGAAAAATGAAATAAAAGAAAAGAAGCTTCTTATGTTATGAATCAATTAACGAAAAGAATGTCAATATATTCACTTGGATCGCTGGGCGATGTCGCAGAATGATGAAACCGAAGTAGGCTGATAAATTTCATCCGATGAAGGAGTAGGTGCTTGGGCAGTATACAGTTCGCAGTGGGCGAAAGCTCGTTCTCCAAAACTGCAGCGGGCAGACGAGAGCCGTCGACGCGTCTACATAAGTCAGTGGACTGTTACGATCTGGCCGTGTATACACAACTGTATACAACACTACTGGTATTAGCACTGCTGTCGTATTAAAGCATCTGCACTAAGACGGCATTATAAACATTTGACTTTCAACAAACATCGCATCATTAATTTAATTGATTCAATTAACCAAAATTATTAAAAGGAGAGAAAAAAAATCTAAACAAAATAATTATACAAATTAAACCCTATTAACAGAAATCAAACAATAAATAAAATCAATGACTTCATTTTAAAAGAAACAAAAAAAAAAAAAACAACAACAAATTGATGTAAGTAATAAATTAAAGCTTATGAGCGTTAACAATAATAATTAGGTGAATTATTAAGAAAACAAACATTCCCTTCAATGCTAATTTTGGCTGGAATTAACTGTTAGGCTTTTATAGTCCGGTACCTATAGCAAAACCTGTTTTGTTTTCTGCCAGTTAGCAAATCTATTCCTCGGTTGATCAATTTTGATGAAATGTCGGCTATCACATATTTGACATATACATACATCAAATACCCAGTTTGATCAAACTCGTTAAAACAGTTTTTGAGTAAATAAAAAAAAACACGTAAAAATGATACAAAATTTATTAAGTAAAGTCCCCCCTCCGGTTGATCAATTTTGATGAAATTTTTACAGTCATATATCGGGCATATAAATAGATCAAATTCGTAGTTTAATCAAAATCGTTAGAGCCGTTTTTGAGAAAATCGAAAAAAACTTAAAAAGTTACCAAATAAAGTACCCCCTCCCTTTGAGCAATTTTGATGAAATTTTTGCTGTCACATCGCGGGCATATACTTACACTAAATTCCCAATTTCATGTTCGCACGGTTTATAGTTTTTGAGCTAGTCTGTTCACGCACACACACACACACACACACACACACACACACAGAGACCATTTCGCGGGACTTGGTTATTTGGACTCAGGGGACCCCAAAACGTGTATTTCCGTTGAAAACCGGAAGTCGAAATTTTTCACGATCGCAATATTTCATATATAGGTAAGTGAAAGTAAAAAAGAATTTTAGAAACTCAAGAATTAATTTATAGTATCTTTCCAGAATTATAATGGTTTTTGAACCGCATTCTTTGAAAAATCGATAATTATTGTTATACTTTCCTACATTTTAAGTATATATATTTATATTTGTGAGGAAAAAATTTTAGTCCTGTAACGTAAAGTATTGAAGTGCTCTGATACCTGTTGTGCAAACAACCTTTGGCAAGGGGTAAATATGATTTCGGATATCTTTGAAAATGTAGCTTTAGGAATAAAAAAAGGGGATTGGTGGTCCCTCGGGAGAGGGTTATAGAATATGAAAACAACTTCCCTACACTATTATGGTAACATCTCCCGTTACGTCAATGTCCTACAAGAATATATTCCAATAACAGAAAAAATTGTCCTTTTCTATCATATAAAATCTTCAGGATTGATGTTATCAACGACTTCTATTTAAATTAATAGACTTTTGAATCCGTCTTGCAAGGTTTCAGTGTTTTTAAATATTATACGCGTTACTTTCGATTTAGATCCACGAATAAAAACAAATACTTATGATTGATAGCATCAGTGAGAAAACAAGACAAGTCCAAACCATTACTTCTTGAAAAAATGTAAAAAAAAAAAATCTGGTGCGTGCGCGCAACACACAACTTTCACTTACCAACTTACTTAGATTAGAAATTGACGTGTTTTGCTAAATATCATTTCCCAAATTCACACATTTTTCTACATTCATATCTTATTTTTGTTAATCGTTAAAGCCGTTTTTGAGTAAATAAAAAAACCCGTGAAAATGATACAAAATTTATTAAGTAAAGTCCCCCCTCCAGTTAATCAATTCTGATAAAATTCTAGCAATCATATCTCGGGCATATAAATACATCAAATACCCAGTTTGATCAAAATCTTTAAAGCCGATTTAGAGTAAATGAAAGAAACACGTGAAAATGATACAAAATTTATTAAGTAAAGTCCCCCCTCCGGTTAATCAATTTTGATGAAATTTTAACAGTCATATCTCGGGCATGTACATACATCAAATACCCAGTTTGATCAAAATCGTTAAAGCCGATTTAGAGTAAATAAAAAAAACACGTGAAAATGTTACAAAATTTATTAAGTAAAGTCCCCCCTCCGGTTAATCAATTTTGATGAAATTTTTACGATCATATCTCGGGCATATCAGTACATCAAATACTCAGTTTAATCAAAATCGTTAGAGCCGTTTTTGAGAAAATCGAAAAAAACCTAAAAAGTTATTAAGTAAAGTACCCCCTCCCTTTAAGTAATTTTGATGAAATTTATGCTGTCACATCGCGGGCATATACCTACACTAAATACCCAATTTCAGGATCGCACGGTTTATAGTTTTTGAGCTAGTCTGTTCACACACACACACACAGACACACACACACACACACACACACACACAGACCATTTCGCCGGACTTGGTCATTTCGACTCAGGGGACCCCAAAACGTGTATTTCCGTTGAAAACCGGAAGTCGAAATTTTTCACGATCGCAATATTTCCACTTACTATATATTTCATATATAGGTAAGTGAAAGTAAAAAGTAAAAAATATTAATCTCAAACATTTTGGAATTTATGAAAACGAATTCCTATAATTGAATTATACATGTCTTGCGTACAATAATAGAAAAGAAACCAGAAATAAGTATTTCATTCCCATAAGAAATGTACATTTTTATTTTTAAATCGGTCTTATTATTTTGCACCAATTAATCTACAATTCATTCTTTATCTCATTGTCAGTAAAATTCAAGCGTTGTCAACAGTAACTGGGAGCCGATCCTATGAACAACACACTGAAAATTCATACTGACCACAGTCCGATATACTTTAATAAACAATCACTTAATTCGCGTTCATTTTCGATAGTCAGTTACAATCGATTTTCAAGATCGCATCGACTTTGATCAGTCATCGAAAATTTTATGGATAATGCGGATAGGAACATCATATTAAATTTAATCAGAAAACCTTGAATATTTTAAATTCAAGAGCTAAGTTTAATAATGAGTAGGACGCCTAAACATTGATAAGTGAAGGATACTATAAAATGAAAAATAAGCTTTAATCTTTGTTTAAAAAAAAAATTAACCTTAAAAAAAATATTTTTAAAATTAGTGCGAACAGAAAACATTGTCCAATAAGCTGAAATAGATATTACTTAATATCCGAAATATAATTATTTAAATTAAAATAACCATCAATGATTATTTCTTCGGCTTCTGAATACTTCTTGCACGTGAGGATATCTCAATAAAGGTGGACAAAATATTTCTCATATCAATTCTTTAAATTTATTTCTCAATTATTAAATTTCTAATATGATTCTAATGAATTCTATGATGCCTTAAAAAAAAAAAAAAAAAGAAAAGAAAACACGAGAAATCTAAACTATCGATAGCTTGAAAAAAAAAACATCGATAATTAATTGGTAGTTCTCAACAGTCGATCGATCTATTATAAAAATCGATAACCAGTCGCCTTTAATAATTAGTAATCTCACTAAGTCATTTTATCTCACTCTTTCGTCATTGAGAAATTTCCTTATGAGAAGCCGATAGAGGTTTTGTTCATGCACCAAAACATCTACACCATTAATATGCATTTTCTGCCTCGCTTATGGCCAAAAGTGGGCTTATCTAGTTTTTGCAGCAATGCCCTCAATTGTATGCTCCTATTTATTTTATCCCTTCCTCCCCGTTGCACCATAGCTAATAATTCACTAATGGCCGATCAGGTATATCTTTATAATAATGATAATAATATGCAACTCTCCTACCGTCGAGCTAAAAAGAGCTACTTGAAACTAATATATCTTGAATTGGTTTCCACTGTATAAACACCATCGTGAGTTTTCCTTCGATCTTATTGGGAGGGATTGAATAGAAATACAAACCAATATAACTAAGGAAGTACCGAGAGGGGAAGGGATCGACCAGTGAAGAAAGAACCTCAAAGGAGGGATGAATAATAAGAAACGATAAGCTCCTTAATGCGCCATCTTTCCAAACTTGGCTTTGACAGACAGATGAATAGCTTTTGAAACAGAACCTTAATGTAAAGTCGATATCCAAACTATCCTTCATCTTTTTGCATTATTTCTTTATTTTTCAAAAATTCTTCTTCTTTCTTAAAAAAAATATTTTTTCATCCTTTTGAAAAGCTCTTTTGTTTCAATATAATAAAGCATTTTTTAAAATTTAGTTAGGGTTGACATTCATTTTCTCAAACATTTGAAGTGTCACTAATAATTTTGATTAAAATTATCCCCTCCTCGGTTGTAGAAAACAATCTAATAAGTGTCCTACATATAATAATTAATAAATAAATAAATAAAAAAAAAATATATATACACATATACACATATATTTTAACATTTATGTTTCATCATGAATATTTTAATGATTAGCTAAATCATTGGGGAGTTCATTATTATTTTAAATTGTTGTAGTTGAAGTAAAAACACAAACGCTAAAAATAAGACTGAAATTAAAATTATGTCAACATTGAAAATCAGATAGAAAATAAATACATATACATTCCACTAAAATCTATCTGGACATATGCAAATTTATGGTCCTCCAAAAAGACGCATTTAATTTTACTGCAAATGTAACAAAACAGAAAATACCGGTTAACGAAAACAACTACCGAACAACTCACACGAACGCCTTATCCCGTTACATAGCAACAGACATAACGACATGGCCACAAGCTGGATGTGAGACTCTACTGATTTGGCAACATCGAAGGTGTGCTGCTGGCCACTATCTTCCCTCATGCCTAAAAACGCCAGATGTAACATAACACTCCACCTAATTTGCTGATTGTAGCGAGAAAAAAAATTAAACAGTGGTGTAATTGACAATTTTTCAAATTAATTTCTTTTCATATGCTCAATGAAATATGCTTGATTTAAAATGAAAAGGTATTAAAACAAAGGATCTATATAAAAGAAGATATTTTATATTTACTAGAATCGATAGGAAGCTTTGACGGAAACAGACCCTTTGGATTACGATAGGTCCTGTAACCTTCAAACCCTCTCAAGCACGGTAAGGAGGTAGAGGTTGAAAGGGTCACCATTTTGGGATAACGCGGCCGTTAGGTAGGGTAATAACGCCATCTATATCGTCTGCTCCTATCTATTTATCTCACCGCAGTTCTCAATCCCTTTTGTTAAATCTCTTCTAGTGGGTGAAAGACAAAAAATAAAAATCTGGTGCGATGCGCGCAACACAAAACTTTTACTTACCATCCTACTTGGAATAGAGATTGACTTGACACATGTTTAATAACACAAAGTATTTTACACGATAATGAAGAATAGCCCAGTGAAATTAGTGACTATAAATAAAAATGTTAATTCAATTCTTTTTCTTGTCATAAGGAGATTTAAATTCTTAATATAATTTTTAAATATTTCTCAATTTTTTTTAAACCTTATTATATTATATTATTTTTTTTAAAACATTCATAGACATAATTCAATATAATATAGTAATTAATTAATTTTAGTAGTAGATTACTTGTAAATTTACAAGAGTTAAGATTTAAAATCTATGCATAATTAAATAGTTAATAATTAACATAGGAGTTACTTAACAGGTAAATAAGCTATATTTTTTCAATGTAGGATAAAGTTGACTTTTTGAATTTTTTTTTTTCGGAGTGCCTATCTTTTCAAAAGAGCACCCCCTCCTATTCTTCTTCAATGTTCTCTGGACTTATCTCTGAAGTTTGTATTCATGGAAGTGACATTTCAGATATTAAAATGTCTGGTATTGCTTCCATTAGTTAAAAAGCAACATATGAAGTATACTCGGTTCTCTTAAAATGATTTAAATTAAAAAAAAAAAAAAAAAAAAAAAAAAAAAAAAAAAAAAAAAAAAAAAAAAGAGCTTTTGAATCTACTACTTAGAAAGCTATCTATTTTGAAGATTGAAAAAGGAAAACTGAATAAAATGTTAAGGGAATGCGTTTCGCTCAATACTTATCTTCATACCCCATCTCTTCGTGATAATGAAAGGTGTGGGGGAAATAATCTATGAGCGCGAGGGGAACAGGAAATATCCCTGCTGCTGAGTTATGGCTTATCTCCTACACTTTCCTAGCCAGGAATCTAGAAAGTGGAATGAATCCTATGTGCATGGTGTTTGATGATTTGTGGGATGGGATTTTCGCTCAACATATCATTTCATATTAGTAAATTTTTAATTACATTTCGGGTTTATTCATTACGGTATGGCAAAACTTATCTATAAACGCTGATAAATAATAGTTAAGGATGGCCAGATCGAGATGACAAGCAACCTTCAGGTATTTTTCCGCTAATGAATTTACTGTTTAACTAATGAACCACTTTACACATGCTGGGTGTGTCCAAGTCTTCCGATCCGACGGTCCGAGATACCAACCAATTGATCCTTATAACTAAAGTTTTAAAGAATCTAAAGGTTCCTGAAGAAAATAAAAGATGAATCGTTTAGCTAATTCGCACTATTGCATTTCGCGTAGTAATATTTGTATAACCGCTCATTGGTTTCATAATGGTTTATTATTGACATATATAAGTTATTTATTTAATGAACAACCGTATCATATATTATTGGCCTGGTATTCGAAATAACACTACGATAATCAGATTGTAAACTATATACCTACATAAATTTCATTTATTTTTGTAAGATATTAATATTTTAATTAATGTTTTTTTTTTTTTTTTGTTTTTGAGTGCAATTTTTATTATTTCAATTCATTCCTCATTTCGCTCTTTGTGAAAAAGTGCAAATTAAAATGGTGGAATTTTGATTGAAATTTAGTTTAAAATTAAATGAAAAGTTGTATAAATTATGGAAGGGTTGTTGTTGCGAGACTGGGAGTGGGTCATCCCTACACATCGGTCTCTAATGTTTAAATAATTTTTTACTGGGACATGTGATATTTTATTTTTATAAGTGTGCTGCTACCTTTGTTTAAAAAATCACGGTACTTGCTACAATTATATTTTTTAGAGAACAAGTAAAAAAGTTACGGTTTTTAGATCATACAGTGGTTCGAAAGCCTAAATTGATATCTTTCTAATGATATTAAAACTATAAGTCAATGCTAATTGACAATCTATATAATTCTAATTGGAAAATTATTTATGGTTTTTCTCTTAACAGTCATATGCCTTAGGGATATGATAAAACAAAAAAATCAAAAATTTTGTTTAATATTAAAATACTCATTTAGTAATCTGGAAAAAAAAGTAACAATCCAATTAAGAACCGAAGAAATATTTATGTGTTAAGATTTTAGGAAAAAAAGCTAAGATGAATCCTTCAGCTTGGGCATCTAATTTGGGCATCTAATCTAAAATTTGTAATGTATGACTTAAACTCATAAGGCCTAACTGACAGCGTAATGTGTAACCTGAAAATGTAAAATGAGGGTTGATCCGCCATGGGGCGGGTATGGGTACTTCTATTTAGTTTTAAATGTATTTTTATTTTTATAAATTATGTAAGAATGACTGTAGATCACACGTACTTCCTCCTCCCTTAAACAAACAATATAGTAAAGCAAGCTATTCCGTTTTTATCCACTTTCTGAATATTCCCTTTAAAATAGTTAATCTTATTTTAAATCTCCACTTTTCTCCTTCAATCTTCCCTCATGGATGGGACTTACCGGACTTACCCCGAACTCAGTGGCCTAATATATTCTTCTTAGCCTCACCCCATTCTGGCAACTAGCTCACTCCGACTTCATTTGTTTCTTCACCGAGAAAAATGCAACGGCTCAAGCGACATTTTTCATCGCTCCATCTCGCATTTCATATCTCCATCTACAGAGGAATACCGTCAAAAGTGATAGTGGAAAAGAGGTGCAGGAACGGTTCTGATGTTATCTATTTATCAGGCCCCCTAACCAAATTTTGAATAAAAAATTCTGTCTTATAAATTTGCGCATATAATTTATGTAAATTTCTATTATAGTAAGTAGTATTTGTGTATATGAATATCCAGATTACTTGTTTGAATGTGCTATCTATCCCCAGTTTCCGAATTTTCATGTGAAAAACATACGTTCATTCCATATATATATATATATATATATATATATATATATATATATATATATATATATATATATATATATATATATATATATATATATATTAGATTAAAATATTACTTTTCTATCATTATTATATTTTTTTAATTTTCGTAATTGTATATCTCAGATTATTTCCGAACCTCCCAAAATATCAGAGAAGAACATAATATATACCTTATGTTAAATGAACATGCATTTATGTCCTAGAAGAAACGACAATAGCTAATCCCACGATAACGTTTTTATTTAATTCTTATTATTTGTGTATTTCAACAAATAATTTGTTTATCCTGAAATACTGTAATTTTACGAATTTGAAATAATAAATGGGAACATTTAGAAATGAAATTTGTTGGTTTTTTTAACGGCCATTTATGCTACTAAGACTAATCGGACGATAAAATTACTTTAAAAATTTAAATTCGAATTTGATATCTTACATCACCAAAAATATATAAATTCTTGCTTTTTTCGTGTGTTTTTTTAGCGGTACAATAATACAATATGTATTTTTTTTTTTTATCCTTTAATAGAATTATAGAATTAATTCAGAACTCTTTATTATTTATACATTTTATTGTATTTTAAGCCAGATAAAAGATAATACTTGGCATTGATGTAAGCTGTATTGGCTTTGAGCTTTGAGGATTGGGCAAGCGGGCTCAATCCCTTTCTTCGGTATCTTGAAAAGGCTACTAAGCCTCCAGGAGAACTTACATTTTATCGTAGGATTACCTATTGTCGTTACTTTGCGGAGGGATCATGTAAGTCCATTTATCAAGGGTTATGTATTGTGTTCGTTTCTAATATTTTAGGGTGTTCAGAAATAATCTGACTTATAAAAAAAAAATTAAACATAACAGAATCAAAGAACTTTAATCTTATAGGTACATGAAAATGGAATGAACTTATGTTTGCTACATAAAAATTCGAACGGATGACACTACCGGATGGATAACTTGAAAGTTTATCATGACGTGGCTATTTAGTCGAATAGAAGAAGTAGAAAGTAACTTTTAATCTGGGACATCTAATTGTCAAATAATAAAAATACAGGTGTGGGATCAGGTATTTAGAGAATGTATAGAGGAGCAGAGTGTAAACGAATTCAGGATATACGGATGCTTCTTAATTCTAAACGTTCGGAAACAATACACATCTAGAAAATAGTCCGGAAGCTAAGGGCCAAAAAGGTGCCCGATTTGAAGAAATTTTATGATCATATAGGCTGAAAGTACTAATTTCATAGACAATAACTCAGAACGTCTGCCACCTCAGATCGGTTGCCATCAAATTTTATAGGCGAAAAAAATCGACATTTTCGAACTTTTTTCAATTTTTCACTAATAACACGAAAACGATTTATCGCAGAAGAAATAGTGCCTAAGAAACATAGATGGTTGTTTAATTAGTTCAAAATGGTTAATACTTCGAAAACCGAAGTCTTAGCAGGAAGTAACCACGCCGAATTCTTCAACGTTTTTATTTGTACTTCAACGCAGGGTTTAGCTAATGTATGCAAGGAGCTTGTTTCATGCTAAATTTGATGCTCTGCAACTTTTATCTAAAACATTTTTCATTTTAACTTTATGTTTTTGAGTTAGAGGTGTTGGAACACGGGTTCCACCAAAATCGTAAAAATTACAGAGTTTTGATGTACCTAATCCGGCTAAACCACTGAACTGATTTAAACTTCAAATATATCATTCTGTTTGTAATAGTTTAGCCTCTTATAGTAAGAAGAAAACATTACTTTGTGATCTGTATTTGCCGAATTATATGCGAGATAATAAAAAAAAAAATCCCGAAAAGTCCACCGGATTTCTGACCACAAGGCGCTAAATACGTTCAAGTTTTAATTACTCTGTCTCCACAAGAGTTGGCTAATTTTAAATTAATGAGATCGTTTTACACACGATTTTTCCATTATAGGTCAACTATTATACGTAACATTTTTTATTTGGAGTAACCCTCTTTAAATTGCAGGCTGGGGACCATGAGCGTAATTCATTTTTCAGCTAAAGCTGCTAAATCGACAATCGGTTTTGGCGAAAAGACTTAACTGATTTTAACTGTGAGGACCTCAGTCGAGACGAAATTTAATGCCCTTTTATTTTAGATAGAACACTATTTCTTCTGCGATAAATCGTTTTTGAGTTATTACTGAAAAATTGAAAAAAACGAAAATGTAGATTTTGTTTGCCTATAAAATTTGACGGCAACCGATCAGAGGTGGCAGACGTTCACAGTTATTGTCTATGAAATGGATACTTTCAGCCTATATGATCAAAAATTTTCTTCAGATCAGGCACCTTTTTGTGGCCTTCAGCTCCCGGACTAAAACATTCACGCTGAAAAACTGTGTAGAGCCACTTCAATTAAAATGTGGAGTTCGAGATGTGGGAGCTCCTAAGGATACCGAAGATGAATCTAATGAAGCAATTCATTATTAAAGTATGCTTGTATGTGTTTAGTCATACTTTTTACGATAATATCCGCTTCGTCAAAATTTTTGAAATTTATGTTTGTTTGAAATTTGGTCGGATTTCGAATGAATTTAGCATACTAAAGAAAAAAAAATGCTATTTTTATTTAAAATATGTGATCTAATAATGAAGCATATTATTCGATATAATAAAATAAATGAGGGTATATAATAAGTACATAAATAATGCTCTCAAAAACGTACCCACCGTTTATGTTACCAAATCGGTGACATATGCCACGTTCAGGTCTAACTTACCAAGGGTGTAACCAAGATCAAAACCAGGAGACGTGCAAATAGGGAAATATCTGGGTACGCCTTTGTTGTGTACTACTTACCTCGGTGTTCCAAAGAGGGACTGATGTCCGTTTTCCTCAAAACCAGTCCAAAATTATGTAATTTATACATTAAGGATTTCGAATTGGAAAGATAAGATTCAAGAGGATATTTTGGTGGATCCTAAAAGAATAAATAAATTGCTCCTGATAGTTAAAAATAAATAATACCATACATTACCCAATTTGTCATTTAAGAGCTTGCTGTTTTCAAATACGTTCCGTGTTCTAAGAAAAATAAATTTCAGGGGGGGTAACACATACAGAAAAACCAGCACACTTTGATATTAACGAAAATAAAAAACATTATTAACTATACACGAAATTATTTAACAAATTAGTTACCTAAATTAATCAAACCATGTTTTTTACGGGGGGAATGCACGAACTGTATACACTATATTCAGGTTGGGTTGTATCCCAGGAAGGCCTTGTCTGTGTCGATCTGGTATATCTGGGAGTATTCTATATTTTCTACCTACGGGCTTGATTTTCGCCTTATTCATATTCCATGCCTCAAAGGCTTTATAAAACTAAAATAACATTTTATAATATATTTGTCAGCATTACATCTCTCGAAATGTTATTTCTGTAAGATCAAGCTGCCTGTTTACATACTAATGCCTTCATTAAGGTTTACCTTATCCCACAAGTAAACTTAGCCCCTCCTCATCTAGGTTATAAGCACAGCAGCGAGGGTGTGTGTGTACATTGCCAGTACACAGTCTAGCCAATATTGCTTCCTCTGAGAGCCCCCCTAATTTGACAAATGCTCCCCGAGGCGAAAAATGGCAGCTTAATCATTTATTTTTTCAAAGTCTGGAGAAGAACGGAACTATAATTGCATAGATGAGTTATATGGGCAGCTGCAAGTGATGCAACACTTTTTCATCGTGCCGCATAAGCCTGAGTGAATGTTCGCAGCAAACTATTCGAAATCAATGAACGAGGAGAAATAATGTTCGATGATATTGCTTCGGGGTTTGATATCGATTCTAGTTTCGCAATGAAACTTCTAGGCGTGGCCAATGTGGCGTCGTTAGGTGTGGCCCCGATCTCAACTGGAAAAACTCCGTTTGAGGGTTGATTTACCAGTGAAGAGCGATTGTAGCGAGCGGGATTTGAAAGCTGAGATCTATCAAAGCTGATAAGGGCTTTTTTAAACTGAAAATGACACGAGGGGAGTTCGCTTATAATACGGTCACATAATTTAGTCCCGAGTTTGACCACGCCCAAATGTAACTTAGCGACAGTTTTCCAAAACAATAAGATAGATGGAGATTGGATGGCGAGATGGCCGAGTGGGCAAACGCGTTAGAAAATACGGAAACCTCGGATAGCCTGAAAGGAGATTAGAAAAAAATCTTATAATTGAATTTTTTCATAAATAAAAGTCCATACTTCGTAAATTTCGAACCAAAAATATATGATAAAAAAGAGGTTTTTTAAATATAAATCAGACGATATAAATAAGTTATAAGTAAATAAGTTCTACCATGAAATACTTAATTAACAATTTTATAGGCATTAAGTAATTGACATAAAAGTTAATTTATGTATATTAATATTTTTTTTTAGAATCGTATGGGACCCTGAATGTGAATAATTTCGTATGGTGTTTAAATTGGGGACCGGGACATGATATTTTGCACCCTCACATCCACCATTAATCCCCTAATCTCGGACGCTAAGCCCGTGCGTTCACGTCCTGTTTATTGGCCGTTGCTCCCGGAAGGTTTAGGAAGAAAAAACCGGCGGCGCCGATTATATTAAAACATCAAGCGAGGGCTTTACCGCGGTCTTAAGTAACAAAAAAGAAACATGAGGAAGTAAGCGAGTGACCTACTGGTGTCTGTCATTATCACGTTTAACGTTTAAAAATAAAATAGTCAGGCAAATACAGTATATTATAATTGTTAGCTGGGTGATTCTCATTTAATTTGACCATTTAACTTTTTTAGAAATGGAATTTTGGGTTTAAAAAAATTCAACTTATGAATAAAATTGGATCTGAATATCATCAATAAGATGTTCAAGAAATCAAAGGTGAACAAAGTTTGTCAGTTTGTTCAGTATTAGTATATTTTATTATTTTTTCAACTCAAAAATGAGTTTAATGAGGAGCGTTTCTATATTTTTATTTACTTATTTTTTTTTTTTTTATTCTTGCTCACTCTCGTCACTTCATATCACGGCGTAAAAACTCGTTTGTAAGACATCGAATCTTGTTTTCCTTTTGTCGTACAATAATTACAAGGCTGGCGTCTATTCATCCCTACTCCTTTACTTGCCAAGCTTAGTAGCCTATACTTTCTCGCTAGGTTACCTATGAATAAGTCGTTCTGTCAAGGCTTAGGTTTTTCGTCGGATATTTGCAGCTCATTGATTATCTCGTGAAATATATATGATTTTACTGGAGAGTTTTTACTCAGTTCAGTGTCAACGATTCACCAATAATTAATACGTTCACTGCATTACATGTAGGTCAAATTCAAAGACTGAGCAGTATTTTCACAAGCTGAGTAGACTGAATAGTTTAACAAGCTACCATTTTGCTTATTTTCTTTCTCTTGGCCAGCATCTCTTTTTATTAAGAATATATTTTTTATTATGTCCTTAGTCTATTTTTTCTGTTCTCTACTGCTCCTTTCTACAGCTTGTTAAAATGGCAATACAAAAGAAATGAATCATGTAGGCATTAAAACATAACAATAACAACACATCACCACAATTCTTCGTTACGTAACACTCGTGACATTTTCACATAAAATCTCCATTCTTAGCTAAACCAAGTGTCGATATGAGGGGATGACCTCGAATACATGTCCCTAACCAACATCTTTTCCACGAATAATTCACATTTTTAAATAAACGCTGATACATACAATTAACGTAACACTCGTGACCTATAATTTTTGTGACATGCATGATTTTGCGTAGGACAGGATCAAATAGCTGCCTATTAGATACTTTCTTCTCCACGTTTGCACCTCAAATGATAGCCGGTATTATGAACAAAGGTTATTATGGCCATTCCCAACATTTTCAAAGAACAGTGTTCCCCAGAACAGCCGACAACACTCGTCATGAATTTTTCAATTAACCTTGGGGACAAATTAATTTTCCTGATTTACATTCGAAGTATTACAGATAACTAAAAATATCATTCACACCTTGAAACACCACCGTATTACAATGAAATACCTCATTGTTCAAATTTAATCAATAATCAGGGGTTCATTTCTGGATGTCTTGAACGAAGCATAACGAGCTTGGGGACTGTAACACTCGTGACATTTTCAAACTTCACATTGAGATATTTTGTTTTTTATGATGCCTAGGTTCATTTAAATGTTACTATCATACTGGTATAACAGCACTATAAAATAAATATCCAACAATCTTTTTTGGATATGAAAACATATCTCAAAAACGAATGTTAAGATCGGGGACACTAAATGGTCAATTCATATGAGAATCACCCAGCTATTGCATTTGCACATTAATAATAAACTTATAACTTTTCAGTTGCTTATTATGTACTCAATCAATTTTAATATGGGATTATATGTCACGGTTTTTTTTATATATTTTTTTAATTGTTTATTTTTTTTTTTATTTTTCTCTTTTTTTTTTTTTTTTTTGTACGGGAATGTATGGGCTGCGTTTTTTGTCGATGGGCATCGCATGTAATAGCTTATGCGGCGATTGTACTATAATTTTCACCTCATGAATGGAAAGGAGTTGGATGAGAGACATTCTCTCCTGAAACAAACCGGAATGATGTGATGCTGGCCAACATCTTCCCTCATGCCTAAAAATGCCAACTTAACAGGACTTTATATCTTATTTTCTGATTGTGCTTAGTTGTGACACTTACAAATAAAATTATAATGATTACACAAAAAAAAAAAAAAAGTTTCCATTTCTTGGGCAGTATATATGCTGAAAAGTATAGACGCAAGGAGTAAGTCCGGGGGTACGTTACATGTAACTTTGTTGGGGGTAGGTGGCGGATATATCAGGTTTTACCCGGTAGTGCTGGTCACTGAGATAAGAACCAATAATGTCGACCTGTTGGTCCGGGTAATTGCATTATTTAATTTTAATAACATAAAACTATTTTATTTAAGTTAAATAAAATAAAACTAATTTATTTAAGTTAAATAAAATATTTTAATAAACTCAGAATCGAAAGCATGTTTCAAGTCTAGAGAAGTAATGCATGACTGAGTTATATTTATGAGTTATTACAGACACACATGATGTGTGTCCCTAGGTTTATGGGGGGAGCTACTATTGGTAGATTGGAGGTACATGTAGGTACTATATGAAAAATGGCGTCAGGTGTTATAGCCTGTTTGTTAATCATGGAATGGATTGAGGCAGTGTTACCACATGAATGTTGAATGTCATCATACGTATGGATTAACCGCATATATACTTGATGGTGATATATGGGTTGGTCCAGTAACTTATAAGGATTTTTATTTTTAAAATTCTCATTAATCGTTGCCAGTTTATTTATTTATTTGTATACATAAACATATATACGTTCTATTCTAAAAAAAAAGTAATATTATCTTTATTAATGTGTAATACAAGCAAGATAAAGGTATGTTACAAATATATAGAAGAATAATGCGGCGAATTGAAGTAATCCTTTATAAGAGTCAAGAAGAAATCCGATGCCGGTGTCCGGAGAAGAGAAATATTGCCCCCTCCTGGTATCCCCTTACCTCCCCCCCTCTCCCTTACCTCCCCCCTCTCCCTTACCTCCCCAACCTCCTGTCCTACCTTTCACCCCCTCCTCACCAAGTCCCGCGCACATCGCTACCCTTTAAAAAGCCCTCTCTCTCTTTTATTCTGGCTCAGGACTGAGGACTCTAATGAAACAGCCTTTTCCCCCGCCAGCTTTAGCCATTCGAGTTATATTGAACTCATCTTCCCTCCCCGAAGCCATGGCTTCGGCAAGGATATTAATATCCTTAATAGGCCCATTTTTTATATATTTTGATTCCATTTTTCTATTAAAACCTTAACCATTTCTTTATACTACTATGTCATAACTCACAGACAAATTAGGTTTGATTAATTTATCAAATACCTTTACAATATTCTATAATAGTGAGTTGTAAAGATATTGCAAGACAGAAAAAAAAATAAAATCAACCAACGAAACAAGTATTACTTGATGTCGCATAGCCGGAACCTATAAATACAACCATTTAAAACATCCCTCTCACACCCCCCCCTCTCATGAAATCGAAGACAAAGTTAAACCCCTAATGAATTGTTCAATAAGTTTTCTTCAAGAGATACACATATGAGCCATTTATTTTGAAAGTGGCCTAACTCCATTTTTCAATTTTTTCCGGTTATCGCGATTATCATGCACAACTTTATGTTATTTATCAGTAAAGTATTTCGGGTAACCTATTATTCGAGCAAATACCATAATTCTTAACACATAAGTTTTCAGAGTTAGTTCAATAATCAAACCGTGTAGTTTGAAAGTGGCCTAACTCCATTTATTATTTATTATTGATAATGTCGGAAAGTAGTGATGAAGGTAATTTTAATTAATTAGTATTTACAAGTTGACCTAGGTTTTTAGAAAATTGTGTTAGTTGAATAACCGTTCAATTAATATTAAAATTAAAATTTAATATTAAATTTCAGATATTATTTTAACAATGGGGAAGAACATCACCAGACTAGTTAGTTCAGATAGTGAAGAAGAAATAGTACGTAATGATTTAAAAAAAAAAAAAATCTAAAAAGAAACATAAGTGTAGAACAATATTCGTCTTTAGAGGATTGAGATACGAATAACAAAAGAGAAACATTTATGAATCATACATCCAAAAAGTGCGAAAGATTGAATGGAATTCAGGAAAAAGATACTATACTCAAACCGGAAATATTGTACCTGAAAAGCTTTTCGAAAACAAAGATTGCCATTGTCTGAATGTCTGCTTACACAAACACTACGATGAAGAATAAAGCAAGAATATTTTTGAGAAGTTTTGGGGTTTGGGAGAGTTCAGCGAACAAACTGTATTGCTTTACGAAGCTGTCGAGCGGAAAATTGTAGAACGAAGACGTCCAACAAACGTCAAGACGTTGGATCATCAAGAAAATTATGTGAGGAAGGAAAAAAACACGTTCATAACTACACTTACTAACAAAAGTCTCTGCACACCCTCCAGCTTTTTTTTTATTTTACCTAAAGATAGGTTATGAGCCAGATATTGGCAATGAAACTTACAAATTTTTTACATAATTTAATCTATTTTAATTAACAATAATCAAATTTAGTAAAATTTATTTAACTTTTAATTTATGAGGAAAATTACATAAAATCTCAGAATATTGATGCGCCAAAAGTCCCTGCACACATCATTGTTCTTCAACTTGAAGCTTAATTATTGATACTAAATCAACTTTAATAGGTAGTCGTTCCTACCTTATGTTTTATCACTTCTCATAATCTATTTGGTGTGGTGTGAAGTAGTTTCTGGAGTAATTTTACCCCACAATTCCTTTAGTACTCTTTTTAAGTGGTCTTTGTTCTTTATTTTAATTTTTACTTTCTGACGGCCTAGTTGATCCCACAGATGTTGTATTGGATTAAGATTAGGAGATTGGGGAGGTGTTTTAAGTTGCTGTGGAGCATTGTAGAGCAACTATTTTTGAACTTTCCGCGCTGTCGTTATCTAGTTGAAAAATGAATTCTTCCTGGAGATCAAACTTCATTATACTTTCCGGTAAATTACTCCTCAAATTATTTATATAAACGTGTTGGTCCATTATTCCGTCGATAAATTTCAAATTGCAAACTCCAGCAGCACACATACACCCCCAAACCAAAACACTCCCTCCACCATGTTTCACAGTACCAACTATGTTTTTTTCCAGGGGCTCTTTGTTGGGTTTTCTCAAAACTTTCCCCCTTCCATCTGATCCATGAATGTTAAATTTACTCTCGTCAATAAATAAAACACGTTCCCAGAACTATAAGGGCTTGTTTACATGTTCCCTTGCGAACTGCAGTTTCAATATCCGGTTCGTTTACTAATGAATGGCTTACACCTAGGCTTACGCACATTATAGCCAGCTTTCTTTAGGGTCCTTCTAATCGTTTGTGCAGATACCCCAATCTCGTAATTTTCTTACACCATACCTGCTAAATTTAGAGCACTTGTGTGTGGTTCTTCGGCCAAAGTCCTTATGATAGCCCTCTTGTGGTGAGCTTGGAGTACGGGGGGCGGCCAGAGCGGTATCTACTTTCCATTGCACCCAGTTTTTCATACAGTTTTAGGACATACCTTACCGTATTATAGCCCATGTTGACGATTTGTCCTATTTACCTGTATGAATTGTATGAGTTTCCTCAAATTTACAATTTGGTCGGGAGTCGGTGTTGGAACCTCCATTTTTTATCACAGTCTTAACTGTTTGGGCCCAAATTAACACTGGCAAGTTAGGATTAGCCGGAGGATGAATGGGATAATGTGCAAACTGTATACATATCAGTATCTTGGCTAATTCCACTGCGTGCAGAGACTTTTGGCGCATCAATATTTTGACATTTTATGTAATTTTCCTCATAATTTATAAGTTAAATAAATTATATTAAATGTAATTGTTGGTCATTAAAATAGATTAAATTATGTAAAAAATATGTGAGTTTCGTTGCCCATATCTGGCTCATAAGGTATCTTTAGGTAAAATAAAAAAAAAGCTTGAGGGTGTGCAGAGACTTTTGTTAGTAAGTGTATATCAAAAGTGTTTTAAAAATATGTAAAATAAATTCAGTATTGTTTTTTCAATTTGAAGCATTTAAAATTATGTTGAACGGACTTGGGCACCTCCAAATTTTATAATAAATATGGTTGTTCATTTTGAAATTGGCCTAACTCCATTCCTGATAAGAAAACGTATATTATTCTCTCAATGATTGCCACTATTTTAATAGAAACTGTAAATTTAACAGTCTTAGATACATTTAAGCAATATGACTCATCATTATCCTATACATATATTTTTAAATTCATTGAAACGCAAACCCTCAAATATCTCGATTTGAAGATAAATGGACTTAGGCCACTTTCAAAATAAACGGCTCATCTAACATAGTACTACGCCGAGTTTAAGTGGCTATATGCCTTCTACCTACTGACTTCCTATACCAGATCTCAACGACCCTTCTATATCCTACACAGCCTAAAATTTAACTCCTCCATCCAATCCTGCCCGACAAGATCCCAAACGTCCGATCTCTATCCTCCACCCCATCCAACTGATACTTTTGAAAAATACTTTTTAATCCAAGATATCTCTCTCTGGAATTCTATCCCTTCCAATATCTGATATACTCCATCGACTTCCACTTTCAAATCCTTCCCCTTCAACATCCTATTCGATTCCCAATTCAACTGATTACTGATTAGGGACTAGGAACTTAAGAGTTCTCGAAGTGATTTCGTTTAATTTTTTCTCTACCAGAGTCTATTTATTTTATCTATTTCTTTAGGTTATTTTATTTAATGTTTTGCCTTCACGTATTTGTTTTCTCTTTCCTCTTATCTTTCTCTCCTTTATTTTATTTTTGAATTATTCTGCTGTGTAGGAATGCAGCACTATCTCTGTTTGTTTTTTTGTTTTTTAATTTTATAAACACAACCCCTACCATTAATTATGAGTTTTATAATTTACATTTAATGTTCTATACGGCCACACTGTCATTTTATCTTTATTATATATCAATAATTTATTCTAAAGGGATGTCAGTTCCAGGAAATAAAATTATGTTTCACATTACATATTTCATTTCAAATTACCTTATTTGTTACAATATGCCATTCCTGGGGCAGAGGAAAATGCCCTCGTCTCCGTAAACGGAACTCGTAAATCGGTTTTGGAGGTGATGCGTATCAATAGCAAACTCGTTTACCGCTAGCAACTATCGGCAGACTACTTTTATGTTCGAATCAGAAATTACCAATTTTGATACATTAATGAGGTTCCAAAAAACTTGGGTCAAGTTGGTCGAAGTGGCCAAATTAATGGTAAGTGGCACTCATAGGATTCTTCGTGAACTCTATCGTAAATACGATCTAATTTTTTTTTTTTTAATTCATGGCCGATCAGGTTTGTCTACTTTATCATTCGATTGTTTACATTAGCTAATCTTGCAAAGCCAATGCGGATTGGATAGTAGTAGGCATCCCGGCAGTTTGCGTTAAGATTTTTAAAGGGATTAAAGAATCGTGGAGGTTTTTCAAAGGGATTAAAAAAAATCCTCCAGGATCACAAGTCATTACAGTGTCAGGTACATTGGACTCTCACTCTCCCACCGTCCAATTAGCCTTAGTATCATAAAGTGACGTTAAATAAATAAAAGAAGAAACAAGTAGCAACCTCAACGACATTGGATGGGAAAAGTAATTTAATCCACTTAAAGATGGGATTTATATGTTTTCTGGACGGATGTGTGAAGTAATCCAAAACAGGTTATCATGCTTATGATAATTATTTTTTTTTTTCATCATACTGCATCAAAAACGTGTGTGTCAATACTCGGTTTGAGTCCGTAAAGTAGTACTTTTCGGTCCTAGGCCTGAAAAATCTTTTTGGTGCGCTAACCTTACCTGCTACTAATAGATCACTGGTGTTTGGGCAAAAGGGGTTGTCATCAAAATGTGAAGCTTAAACAAGGATTTACCAAGCTATTGAAAATCATTATAAATTCTTTCTGATTATATTTCTTTATTCCAGAATGATAAATATGATGATAATGATAAGTACTTTTCTTCTATTATAGGTTAATAAAAAGATGTTTTAATTTATAAAAAAAAAAAAAGGTGTCAATTTAATTGATTGTTTATTGTATCTCTAAGTTATTAATTAAATATAAAAGTGTTTTAATGTACTCAGTATGAGTATAAGTATGAGCAGTATGATGAAAATTATTGTTTATAACACGTACCAAAAGTGTGTTTTCGGTGCTTAGTTAAACTCGACCACGCACCGAAAAGAACCACTTTTGTTACAAGTGACGAAAATAACTATTTTAATTTGCCAGTTTTATGATAGGAAATATTAAAACAATAATGGACTAATCAAAATTTTAAAACGTTATTTAGATTAAAAGGATTGGAAATAGAATACACCTGGGAAATATTGCCATAGGAATACATGATAAAGCAACTTCAAGTCGGTTTACCAACTGGGGACGATGTGGGTGCCTGGGGATTCCGTAGATAAAGCTAATGAAACTATTCATCATTCAAGTTTTCGGGCTGAGTATATATTTAAGGATTGGATATACTTATTACAAAAAAGAAAAAGAAAAAAAATAGGTTATTTTCTTCTAAATATGTTAAATATTTAATTAATGAACGGGATGTAAGAATACCCCTGCATGAACCAAAATAGAGCAGAAGGTAACAAATAGAGGTGAAATCTTTCTCGACAGTATTGACATTATTGATATTCTATCTTTGGATCACTTGATTCCCACTGGTTGGTGTACGATTTGATAATTCACCCGTCCACGCTAATGGCGTCGTATCCCAAATTTTTTATTGGTTTATCATTTACACCAAATGATTGAACATCATTATCATCATTATTTGCATTCTTCTTCCGTTATATTACAATCAGGGCAATAAATGTTCGTCAAATAAATGAGTACTATAAGCCATAATATATACTTATTATGTAAGAAAAATCGTTACTGGTGACAACCCAGGACAATGACGAATAAGATAAAACCCATCAGATACGATTAGAATAACATAGAAATGTGTTATAATTTTCATTCCATCAGTCAGATATCTGCTCACTGAAAATATTTACATCTAAAAGAGAGACAACACTGTTATCCATCGACCTTCAAATCATTCAACTTCCAAGGCGACGGAACTTTATTTCATTTTACACCTCCGACTTAATTTTAGAAATAAAATATTTTGAGAAATATTCCAGCAACGTTCATGTTTTTACTAGCGTAGGAATCAACTTGCATAAATTACAGGTGCGTGACCTGGCCATGTGACGAATATACGAATAACCTTATTTTACCAAACTTCTTCTTCTTTTGTCTTACATCACGTAATACAAGATATCTTTTTTTAATTAAGGAACTAATTATCTATTCAGGAAATGTTTGAGTATTGTAATATTTTCAATACATGTAATATGATTTCTAATTCAAATATGCCATTGCTCATTAAAACGTATATAAAATTTGTATTTATACGATATTTCATAAACTTAACTTATTTAAAAATACATACTTGATTTCCAGCCACTATTTTATTTAGACTTTAGATGTAAAGTTATTTTAGCCAATGTTTAATATATAAGTTAATTTTTGTAATTCTCAATGGTTTCAAAAACGGTCATTTTTTTATTTTTTAAACAGAACTATCGTATTTTGTTTATCCTAACTGACAGACCCTTTATGTAGTTTTTAATACATGTGTTACGTAGTACTTATAAGTCTAGATTGAGAAACCCCTTTTCATCATAAGTTTATCTTGAAATCATACAGTCTTTAAGTGCATTGCTTTAAGAAAAATACCTACAATTTAAATCCTCTTGAAAAATAACTTTAAGTCATGCTATATTTATTTCAACATTTCTTGCGAAACAAAAGGATCTTGTTTGATTTTAATCGTATACATTTATTAATAACACATTTCGTCATCAAAGTTTAGATGAAGTTTTTTTATGAATAAATTAAAAAAGAAAGAAAAATTTGAATTCTGAGCCGAGCCGACCAGTTGTGTAGAATAGAGCGGAGTTTTTCACCAATCTCAGTTTTTTTTAATGAAGCAATTTCCTGGGCTGAAGGCCAAAAGCCACTAAAACGTCAAACACTTTTCATTTTTTTGTTCCTTTTATTTCATTAACTTGATTTTTTCCCTTGCGGTTAATTTTCGAAGCTTAGGAACTCAGACTTACGTTGATTGAGTAATAATGAAATAGCCGTGTCGTATCTTCTCTCTCGCAATTAGTTATTAAGCCGCGGGTTCGATTCACGAAAACATTAAATAAAAAGAAATTCCTGAACGTTTATACTCGATCAAAAAAACTTATAATTGTTGAAAAGGGACTGTGTATACAGAGATAGGATATGGATATTTGGGCTAAAATATAGAGATGGGAGGACATAATATAATTGTATCTTCTATTTTTACTTTTACTTCAGTATGATCAAATTTATACCTAATAAATTTGTTGTTGTTTAAGCTTTTTTCTTTTAATAAAGTGATTTTAGAAGCTATGACTGTTGCCATGATGGCGTTGATAGAAGAAGGAATTGCTAACATTACGGGGCCAGGATGTTAAGTATACCGGAAACAACGGTTTGAAGTGCAGTTCACATGTACCAGGAGATTAGATGGAACTCCACACGAAGAGGTCTGGATGATTGCGCCCTGGACCGACTGAGGCTATTTCATTATGGTACAACGTTAAGATACTGCACACCGTCAGCTTTAGAAACCGCTTGTGTATTGAGGATCGCTCGCCAAGTGAATGTGAGTGTATGCAAAAGGCTCGCTAAATTGTTGAGCCTCAGCATCCGGTTTTATCCTGATTGTAGCACTTTGTGGTTCATCTGGAAAATGCAAGGTTTAAAAAATTCATTCCTTTCAATCGAAAGTGTTACGAAAAATATTAGATGCACCATTTTATGTCAGCAACGATATTATACATACGGTCTAGAAAAGTTTGAAGAAGCCGTACAGTCCACCTCGACAGCTATAAAGGCGGTGGCTGAGACAAACACAGATAATTATTATTCCTGTAATGGAACGCTGTCGAAGCAGCTCACAAAATTTACTTATTGCAAATTTCGTTATATTTATTTGTAGTTGTTAAATAAATAAATTTTCTTTGTGAGGCATAGAAGCATGTAGTAGAAACTTTTATGTGAAAAAAAAATAGAAGTTTAATCAGGGTTAATCGACTCTCGGTGTAATTAAATTTCTTTGTGAGAATGATTTCCAATTTAGATTTTAATATAGATTAATGGGCGAAACGTTGATCCAATTCTTGATATAATAACTTCATTATTGTTTTCAATGCCAGTTCAAGAAAAATGAAATATATTCTAGTATACTGTAATTAAACATTATGATTATTTATTCTAATATAGAGGCAGTTATTTTAATATGTTACTTTTTTTTTTCAATCATCGAAACGGAACGGAATTAATTTGTTGAAGCTTCCAACCTTGTCAAAAAGAAGATATAACTTATATGTTATATCTGGGCTCACTCAGTCCTTTCATTCCAAAACGAGCGCCATCAACATATTTTATGTAAAATACAAGAAAACATTAAGATTGCTTTATATTATTTTACAATCTTTTATTTTAATTTTTTATCGTTTATTTATTAATTTTTGCTTATCTTTTAAGTCTACTAAAAATGTAATCTATAGGCTTTGAAGACCTGAGGGTTTATATATTTAAGGGGGTAACACCTCCAAGCCCTAACAAACAACAAACAACATTAAGATTTTGTACAGAAAAACGGAATACATCTTATAAAGTATGATGAGAGAAGAAATCGTCGATAATAAGACATTTTGAGAGACTTGAAGATATTATTCTTTAATTAGATTAGAATTGAGAAAGGCTTTGGAGAAGTTTCAAAGCTACTTTTCTTTTTTTTTTTTTGTAATGATCTTTGGGGAGATTCTCTTGAAAGGGCTATTTATTAATCTCCTTCCGAAAGTAACTTTTTATTTTCAAATCAGCCGAAATTCGCTTTTTTGGCAAATTTCAATCCCTCAGTAAACTTTATTTAAGGGATAATCGGATTAAAAGTAAAAATTAATTTATAATTCACTGATTGTCTTTCAGTTAGGACAGGCGTGAATATAGAAATAAAGTTAAAAAAAATTTTTAATTATCATATCTTTTTAACATCAGAAATTAGGAAAATTAAAAAAAATTGGAAAACAGATCATAGTTAAGATAGTAAATAGCCCAAAATTTTAGAATATAAATAAGAACATATAGCTCACTCATTTTAACAACCTTATATCTCAAATATTGGTTATTTGAAGGTGTAGCTTTTTTTCTGCACGCGCTGAAAGATTTCCGTGCAATATGGTCATTTTTTTTAACTAAATACAATCATCATCTATGTTATTAATCTGTTTAAAATTAAAAGGAACTGTTTAAAATTAAAAAGTTCATGCATAATCTGTTTTAAACAGAAAAAAATAAAAAATATTTAAAGCAACATGCTGCATGATAAAAAGTATAACGAAGGCTTAACATCTATTCTGAATAAATGTATTTAGATACAAAAAAAATTTATATTAGAGTGATAATGTTAATCTAAAACTTCCCTGAATTTTATTTTGTTTTTGAAATTGCGTTCTTAAAAGGGGAGAGTCTTATGACAATTACATTCATACGAGATACAACAGATAGATAACGAGATTTAATTTCCATTGTTATATGAAATGAAAATAATTAAAATCAGCAATAACGCTTTGGTTTAGATATGAGATAAAGCAGAATTTTATTTGTCTATTTTAACGTCACCCATGTTCATTTTCGGAACTGAACAATTCACCGTTAAAAGTATCCTGTTCGTTGTTCATTTCGTTTGTCCTATTAACTATTCGTCGAATGTGTACATGCACCTTAGCGTTTACTTGGCTTGTTACCTTACCAAGGTTACCGTTCAGATGGTTAGGATACTCCTCACTCGATGGAAAGGTATGGACATGCAAAAGGTAAACAAAAAAATTAATTGTGTTTCGTACTCAAACTGTCAATCATATATTTGGCAGGCGAGGATTTAGTCAGAGAACAAAAATAAAACAAACAGCTACCCGTAATGACGACAAGAAGTCAAAATGACCTGTCAGTTAGAAAATGTATGAACGTTTAAAAAGCAAACTGAAAGAAAGAACCGGAAAAAACAAATGAATATAAATAAGTGATTAATCATCACCAATCAAAAGGGCTTACTCTCAAAAAGTTTTAAAAGGTTGTGGAGTTGGGGGGTGGGGGGGGGTGAGGAATTCTATTCGATGACAGAACGATGAACAGCAGAAATAATTTAGATGGAAGAAAGAGTGTGGGTGGCCTTTTCAGAATGATTTATTTATTAGCAGTGGGCGAGGGCGCATTTGTAATAATTTTGGAGTATCAAGATTTTTTTTTTTTATAATGGGTTTAACGAAAATGTATCATTTATTTTACGTCACTCATATTTTCATAACAAAGGCAAAGTTTACAAATTTGGGAGAAAAACTAATTTGTTTTTTCTTTTATATCAAATATGTATTATTTAATTTGATGACATAAGGTCCTAGACGATTTTCGTACACGAAAATTTCTTAAAATCTCGATTTTATTTTTCAAGATTAATTCAGTATTTTTAAAACCAGTTTTTTTTTTTTTAAAATTACCAAGGTTTTTCAACAAATTACTCATTTCTCAGTATGTGTGAGAAACCAGATGAAGATTCAGATTACATTTTGAATTTAGAAGATTAATTTTAGGTCTATTGAAGATACATTCACTCAATATTCTAAAATCTACATTAAAATAAGCATGACCGTCTAATTGAACTTATTTTCACAAATGGAGAATTACAGAGATTATTAAAAATTTGAAAAAAAAAAAAAAATCAGAGCCCATTGAGGAATCCAGTGACTATCCGACTCTTTATGGTCTGTTGGAAAAATCTTTTTTTGGACTACAATAAAAACATGAGTCTCCTCTAACAATCTCTGTCACCTTTGTTTCTGACTCTAAATATCTATGTTTGTTTATCTAAATTCCTACACAAAAACAACAAATAACTCTCAGCGTTTGCGTAGATAAATATTTTGTGAAAGTTTTACAAATTAGTCATGTTAAGACACTTCATTTGCGGGCTTGAAATGTAATTATGAGTGATCGTTTTTCTAAAAATTAAACAGTGCTTCGTTTTAGCCTGGGGAACACAGACGAAAGTTTTGACTGGGCCTTCTAACTTCATAACTCTGTCCATTTGTCATTCCGTAGTTCTATCAACTTGGACATTTGTACGATCAATGTTTATAAATATTCATTAACAAAATTGTTAGTTGTAATGTATATTTATAAGTGAAACTTACTACATCTGTGTTCCAATCGATATTTTGTAAATGGGAAAAAGCGTGGGTTGTATTTGTTTGTAGCTTGTAAACGTGTGTATTGTAATTTTACTAAAACTGTTCTCGTATATTATTTTATTTTTCATTAAAATATTAAAAAAAAAAATAATAAAAATTTCAAGGAGCAGCTTTTTTTCAACGAATATACGAAATATTAATTATTTTTGCTGTTATAACTATGTGAGTGTTAATAAATGCTCTTTGATGTAATATTTTAAGATTTACATTGTCATTTGTTAATGCAAACTATCTTGCAGTATGCTTCAGTAGGCTGGTTTTCACCTATACTGTTTATGTTTATGTTGGGTCGCAGGCGATTTTATAACAATGATTTAAACAACAAATATAAATACAGGGTGTCTAGAAAGAGTATTCGGGTTTTTGTTTTGAGATGCTGTTGTAAGCGCGGGTGGGGTGCGGGGTGAGGATTGCTAGGCGCGTAATGACTTGGAAATTTACTAACAATGGTATCGTACGTACCCAGGGACGCACCGCTATTTCTGTGTGCGATCTTATTATCGCAACAGTGATTCTTAGTTGCCGCTCAGCGTTTGTATCGTGCTGAATATCATTCTCACCATGCACCGAGTGACAATATCATTAGAAAATGGATTAGGATGTTTGAGAATACTGGATCAACATTGAAAATTTAAAGTACGGGGCGCCCACGATCTGTTAGGAATAGAAAAACGATCAAAGGGCTTCGGTTAGCCAAAATCCATCATTATCGATTCATAAAAGAGGTCAGGCACTCAATATCCGAAAATCATCTTTGCAGACAATTTTGAAGGAAGTCTTACATCTGAAAGCCTACAAAATCCTGTTGGTTCAATAGTTGAAGGATACTGGGTACGTCAATCGTCTAAGATTTGTAAATGAAATGTTACAAAAATTCACAAACTTTGTAAACATTCTGTTTAGTGACGAAGCCAATTTTCAATTAAACGGCCAAGTCAACAAACAGAATTCTCGCTACTGGGCAGAGGAGAATCCGAGGCTTAAATATCTACGGCCACTGCAGAGCCCAAAGGTCATGGTCTGGGCTGCAATGGCTACTATAAATAGTGAGCGTTACTGTGAAATGATAAGAGGTTTTTTGGCCCAAGAACTTCAAGAGTTAAAAAGGATATAACTCTAGAACACGGTTTCAGCAAGAGGGGCCACTTGCCATACTTCAAACTTATCAATTGCTACGTTAAACGAATTATTCAAAAAACAAAGTGATTTCTCGTACAGGCACTATTAGCTGGTCTCCCAGGAGTCCCGATCTCCTCTTGACTTCTTTCTGTGGGTATACGAGGGTATACGAAAAGAAACCGACGAATCTAACGCAGTTGAAGCAAAATATCAGAACAGAAATGACGGCAATCTCAGGAACAATGTGTCAACGCGTTTTTAGAAATGTACGTTTGAGATTCGAGTGCCAGCAGCGTTATGGTAGACACCTAGACAAGATTGTTTTTTCTAAATAAATTTCGAGTTCATTGTGTTTAAACAAAACATAAACATCCTACTTGATATTCTATAATTGAGATTTTATTCAACTTTCAAACCCCGAATGCTTTCTTTGGACACCCTGTACAATAAGGGCAGTAATAATGAAGAAATAAGAGAATTAGTTACTGGTTAATATATGATCTAAGTAAGTGAAAATTAAAATATAGATACAAAAAATTACTAAATTTATGTAGGCATAGTCTTAATATTAATTGTTCATGTCATGCGTTTAGTGCGTTGATTCTTAGCATATATAATAAGTTTCGAAACTAAATTATTAAAATTAAAGGATAAAATTTACATAGGTGATATTATAATTTTAATAAACTATTAGATATATATTAAATAACTTAAACTCTAGTGATATAAACCTAAGATATATATCGAGTGAGCCTAAAATTAAAGGAAATTGAATTTAACTTACTTTTATATCATTAAGTCTTAAAAAGTTGTTTGGTTTAGTATCATTAATTTTGTAAATCGGTCTAATATATATATATGAATGTATATATATATATATATATATATATATATATATATATATATATATATAAAAGTTATGAATGCAAAATTAAATAAAAGATTTTCAATTTTAAATTAAAGTGGAATTGTATCTGATAATTCTTTTGTTTCACGCATGGATAATAAAAGTCATAAATTCGTTAAAAAACCCAGCGTGAGATAAATGGACTGCCGCTGTAAAATCTTTATTGCATTGTTTTAGATATAAATCTCATTTTTAAATTTTATTGCATAAGTCTTTCTGCTTTAACTACACAGATATGGTTTACACGGGCGGATCCAGGGGGAAAGATTTCCCCACCCTCAAAATTTAGAAAAGACTACAACTTTAGAAAAAGCTGACGCATCTAATTTTTAAGTATAGTAGTATTTTTTTAATAAGAACGTAATAGAAATCCTATTCCTTTTGTAGGCAAATAAGTGTGCTATTTTTATGCTTTAAATACGTTTCCCCCCCTTTTTCTGCCGATCCTACCATTGAATTGAAAAATAGGCCAGGCTCAGACCTGCAGTAACCCCGGCTTAATAGTGCTACTTTTACCCGTTTATAGTTAAAGAAGGATAGCAAAGCATGATATAATAATTTTCTTTAAGCATGCTTATTTTTTATTTTATTTTATTTATTTTTTTTTTTTTATTTTTTTTTTTTTTAGTAGAGGAGGAATAAATAAAATTTAAATCTAGAGCAACGTCAGCAATACCATAACTTTTTTAATATAACTTTATAACAGGCAGGGCGCAAATATTTAAGTAGCCGGCCATGTTTGAAAAAACAAACAATTTTGTTTGCACGAGTAGAGATTTTAAATTTACAAATGTACAGTAAATATTCAGAAGTTGGTTTCTGCTTCCGTTTTTTGTCATTTCAGTTTCAACTGAGGATTCGAGTTTTTAAATGTGATGTCCTCGGTAGCGTAGCTGTTCTGTTCGAATGGGATAGGTGAGAAATAATTACGTCACTGTAAGAGAGACTTTATTATTATCCAGCTTTGACACCACTCTGCAAGGACTGTGATGTTTGATTGCTCAACTTGGGCCACTATCCTTACGAATTATGATAATTTATAAATCGTGTATTGTTACTGCTATTATATATTGTTATGAATACCAATTCCCTCTCTCTCTCAGAAATTGTATGGCATATAGTAACGCAAAATCTGCTTTTGTTCCGCTAATAAACGAAAAAAAAAAAAACAAGATTATATTATTATTTTTTTAGGCAACCTTTTATTAGAAGTATATTCCTACTTGTAGGTATCCTCCAATTCAACGTGGTGTAGTCTAAATTTCCGCAAGGACTAGTACTGAGTAAGGGCCGGGCGGGATTCGATCCCGCATGTTTTATAGTATATCGCGCTAGCTAATCAGCTATAAAAATTCATATTCCACAATACCAGTAGCTAGCCATTGATGTAATCAGCAGAGTCTCATATATGTATATATTATATATAATTTATTATGATAATATAACGCAGCAATTCGATGACCACGATTAATGAGCACGTAGTAGGTGTCCGATCTACTATAATGCGTTTACGTAACGTGAGTCGCTAATGATATATCGTGTAACGTACATAACATTCTAAACTAAATTAATATTATTACCCTGAATAAATAAATTCCACACAATTTGATTACAACTTTATTTTTTTAATTTATTAACAACAGAGATTCGAAAGGCGTATCATGCCTAATTACTTTTTTTCAATAACTCTGACAATAACTCTGTTTCCTTTAGCTATTACCCAATGAGAAATTTATGAAAGATATAAGCCAAAACGTGCAGCGATATTTGAAGGAGGGCTCTAACCTCGATATTAAGTTTCCGGAGAAGAAAGAGGGAGGACTGGGAAGAACTGATAAGTGAGAAATTGTCTTTAGGCAATAATCCCCTAACCCTCTGCGCCCCCCTCTCCAAAACACACTCACACTCACAAACACGCACATTCACACGCACACAAACACAAATGTAGAGCGAGTTCATTAGAAATTGATGTAAAGAAAAATAAAAGAAATCCGAAGCTTGTTATGGAAATCCAAGAAAATGAAATTGAATATTTCACATAAGGAAGTAGAATCTTTAAATATGTAATTAACTATCTAAAAACTACCGGGGCACAAATACCGTTGCATACTTATTTTTTTTTTTTTTTTTTTTTTTTTTTTTTTTGGCCTCAAGACTTGCAATCACAAGTCCTATTTCGCTTGCATAGTTATAATAGTATAAATGCTATCATTACGCTCTCGATGTTTTCATGATCATCTAAAGCTCAGTTTGGTGAGAATGAATAAGATTTGAGTAAATTTTTCACTCACCAGGGCTATTTATTGCATAAAATAAAAAAGGACCAGTAATAATAACAGAAATAAAATAAAACCTATTTTTTTTTTTTTTTTTACCTAATAGGATAACTTGGTGCCTGCGATTATTTTAGCAAGAAAGAACAGTCCTTAGAACTAAAGTTAATAAAAGGTTAGAATATACTTGTAATAAAAGGTTGCATAAAAAAATATTAATATACTGATAATTATAAAGTCTCCCCTAAAGTGACCCAATTATTTCCCACCTATCCCATTCGAAAAGATTAGCTACGCTACCGAACACATCACATTTAAAGTCGAATCCTCAGTCGAGGCTGGAAAGACAATAAAATGCAAGCTCAAACCGACTTCTACAATATTTACAAACGCCCTTAACTTTCAACTCACTATCAAAAGCTAATTTGCTTGACATTAATAAGATCTATCTGGAGTTATACTTTGGGGATTCAACAAACCATTTGATACTTTTCGCAACCGATCCTTACAATCCGCGGACTTCCAGAAATCCTATTTATTTTTTTTGTCACAAATAAAATGACCCTTACCGAACCTAATTTTCCACATGTTGCCGATTTGGCCACATATAAGTACTCATCATTTGTAACTCTCTCGTTTCCAACATTGCTTCTACGTCTATTCCTACTATACTGGATGATTGGTTGCTGCCAATAGATAGCTTCTCAATATGACTCTTCACGTCATTACTGCTTTTATTTATCACATTGTTATGATTGTAATTTTGTACCGTTGTAAACTTAAAATCTCTACTTGTCCAAACAAAATAGTTTGTTTTTTCAAACAAGGCCGACTACTTAAATATTTGCGCCTTGCTTGTTATAAATCATAGAAGTTATAAAAAAAAAAAAATTATGGGATTGCTGTCGTTGATGTCGATTTAATATTCATTTATTCCTCCTCTACTCAAAAAACAAATAGCATTTGGAATGAAAATTATTACATCATACAATGCTGACCTTCTTTCACTAGAAACGGATAAAACATGCACTACTATGCTAGGGGTTACAACTGGTCTGAGCCAGGTTGTGGAAGGGTAGTTTTCGATTCTGTCATGGATATATCCGGAAAGGGGGGCGGGGGGGTGGGGGGCTCTCCACTGTAGATATTTGTTGCAGCTTAAAGGCACATAACCTTTACGACCTCGACGCTTAGTCAGTTTTTGTGAGATGTGAATGAGACTTCCTACTAGAATTGCAGTTGTAAAACATATCTTTTATATTATATCGTAACATTATATAGATACCTATGTGAGCTCCATAATTATAAACAAATGATTATCAACATTTTAACTCTACAATATTTAACTAAAATATGCTTAATTACATTACTGTTGTTTCACTGTCACTTACCTACATCATTTATTTATAACAATCTTGCTCTGCCTTTAAGGCAATACGAGTGTTTGCAGGGTCACGAACGGGTTGCCTTACCTTGGTATGTGTTTGCCTTACCTATATATGAAATATATAGTAAGGGAAAGTATTGCGATCGTGAATATTTCGACTTCAGGTTTTCAACGGAAATACACATTTTGGGGTCCTCTGACTCCAAATAACCAAGTCCCGCGAAATGGTCTATGTGTGTGTGACCAGACTAGGTCAAAAACTGTAAAACATATTTAGTATATGTATATGCCCACGATGTGACAACAAAAATTTCATTAAAATTGGTCAAACAGAGGGGGTACCTTATTAAATAACTTTTTACGTTTTTTCGATTTTCTTAAATACGGCTCTAAAGATTTTGATAAAACTGGGCGTTTGATGTATGTATATGCACGCGATATGACAGCAAAAAAATCATCAAAAAACGGAGGGAGCACTTTATTTCATCACTTTTTCCCATTTTTACGTTTCTTTCCATTAGCTCAAAAATACCCTTAACGATTTTGATTAAACTCGTTATGTTTAATGATAATCAAGTATTATTTAATATCAGGTAACTTTATCATTATTAAAACGTTCTAAAGAGGCTTAAATGGGGAAGGGGCGTTTTTTGTTTTCCTATAAAGTAACTTTGTTTTTGTTTATATGGATAAATTATCTGTCTCTCGTTTCGCCTAAAAATAAGAAATTACTAAATATGAAATTTGAAAAAAATCAAGTAACCATATACAGGAGAAAAAAAGAAAAATATACCGTCAACTCATAAAACACGTTGAACCCACGCATGCGTAGTATGCCTTTAATGACAGACCCTTGTTTGTAATTAAAGATGATCTGTTCATTTCATGGAAATTATTTGTTTCATGGTAACTATATGAAGTTTTCAACGACTACATAGAGAATTATAAAATCAGATGACTTTGAGCATTATGCTTGCATTGGAGAATTATCACTATTAAAAACTTTTATTTAATAATAATAACCTTTTCAAAAATGAAGGTTTAAAATGAACCTTTTCAACTTTAATATTGTGTTTAATTTTCTATAGACCTTATTGAGTTATTATTTCTGTTATATAAATTTGTTTGAATGTTGGCAACACTGTATATTTCCCTGTTAGCCCTCCTTCCATATGGGAAGGTTCAGTCTGTTCCTAGCTTGCATGTGAAACTGTTGTAGCCCTGAAGATGCCTGAATAGGCGAAAGTTCGGCACGTAATCTGCATGATTAAGTGAATTATTGAAATTATACGAGACTTTGAGGCCTTGCATTCTATATATAAAAAAAATTACACAAAAAATTAAAGAACAAATAAAACAAAAATAAATACTTAATGAATGTGAAATAATTTGTGACTTTGGGAAATAGCATTAAGCAAAACACGCCAATTTAACAAAAAAAAAGTGAAAGTTGTGTTTGAGCGCATCGAACCAGATTTTTTTTTTATCCTATTGCAATGATATGCCCACATGAAATAAGACGGTATAAGTAGATAGCTATGCCTAAACGCGTTCAAACCATCTTCATTCCTCTTAGGTAACAGTCGAACCTTTGACGTTCGCATCCTAAGCAAGTTACGTTTCTATTTCCCGCTATTTGATGAATCGGTTCTCCTTCCCAATCCCGAGCTATCGGAATTTAAATTAGTCAAGGATGTAACTTGAAAATTTTCGAAATAAAAACAATTTTAAGAAATTTTGTTACACTGAAAACCATTTTATCCTAAATTAAGCAAAGATGAATTTAATTCACCTTAGTGGGGCTCTTCAATCAGAAAAGGCTGCATTTAAGGCTCTTCAAAGGTACGGTTTACTACACAAAACAAGGAAGTGCTTAAGCGGACACGACATGAAGATTTTTTTTATGAAAATGAAAATAGCGGTCCGACATTTAGATGCCAACGAAGAGGATGCAGACAAACAATTGGAGCTTTTAAGGGAACTTGGTTTAATCATTCCAAGCTATCCTTACGGAAATCGCTGCTTTTCATTTATGCCTTGACCAATGGTTATGCCACCACTAAGTTCTGCACGGAGTTACAGATATCATCGAAAACTGTAACAGATTGGAAGAACTTCTTAACAGAGGTACGTGCTTTCGATATTGTTCGAAAACCAATGATAATAGGAGGCGAGGGAATGAACGTAGAGATCGAGGAGAGCTGTTTCTCATATGATATGAAAAAAACGACTTATTCGAAAGGATGTTAAAATCAATCAAAAAGTTTTGGCCGCCTTGCTAATTCTAGTTATGTTAGTGTGCAGAAGTATTTCCATCTTAATAAATGTTGTTTACGTTCCTAATTTTATATTTTTCAAACATATGACATCGATAAATAATATAATATCCAAAATTATAGTTACTGTAAAAAGTAACTGGCGCCCCTAAAGTAAAAAAGGCCCTATTTGGACATGGGAAAAATTAATTAATATAACTTATGACTAAATCATTCTACAGATTAAAATAACAATCAAATTTATTAGAATAATGGGAAAGAAATCAGTGTGTCCGTTTTTTTGGTTTATGGGTTTATCTAATTTAAACGATTGGATATCTTTTGGTTGGACCAATCCATCCAAATCCATATTCAGTAAACCCTCGTTATAGCGAACTGGTAAGGGGGTTTGATATTCATAGTTCGCTATACCGTGGTTCGTTATAACCGAGGGTTCTTTCTTTTTTTTATATTTTTTTTAGCCAATGGCCGCACCAATTTGATCATATTTTGAAGGAAATTCATTCATTAGAACTAGTAAAATTAAAACGCATGTATGTAATTAATTTTTAGATAAACTACATATTAATTAAACAATGAGATTCAATTATTTACCTGCCAAGTTCACTTGAGAGTTCTTTAGCCTTAGCTTTAATAAGAGGGTCTGAGATTGATATTTGAGATCTCATTTGTTTAAAGCAATTTATCAATTTTTTTTTCAAATATTCATGAGCCGCAGAGCGCAGTCGTTTATTTGATGCTGAAGTTAATCCTTGGGCTGCGGTTGAATCTATTTTATCTTTGTTTTTTTATAATGGTTGACAATGTTGATTTGGAATTCCATATTTTTCTGCGATGGTTTTCTTACTTAGAATTCCCGATTCAATATCCTGGAGAATTTTCAATTTTTCCTCGATTAATAATTATTAAAAAATAGTAAAAATTCCAGCAGTTCGTTATAACAGAATATAATAATTCTCGGGCAGAAATATAAAGGTAATATTGGGGGTATAGTACTTTGGTTCGCTATATCGAGGTGTTCGTTATATCAGAGTTCGTAATAATGAGGGTTTACTGTATTCTAGATAATCCTCCATGGCGTCTGAAAATAATTCAACCTAGTGATCGTGTAATTTATTTTATTGATGGCTACAATGGATAATTTCTTCACAGGCCTGTTTACGCCAATATTTGTATTTAGTGATCAGAACTTACCTCAGTTACGAAAGGAGTAAATTCCAATAAATGTAGTTTACAAAATAAAGGAATTCATTGTACTATGTTGAAGATATAATTACATTCCAGAGTAGACCGGATACCGGATTTGGGACGAGGTATAGGCATTGAGCTATGCCGCCGCCCAATCTCATGCCCTATCCCAAATAAACCGCCTCGTGCAGTGCTCGGGTCCTTATTAAGATTGCGGGGGTCGATAAAACCGGTTGGCTCTACCGGTTCGATATCCGCCGAGATCTCTACAACAAGTGGATGCAGGCGCTGAACCTGCGATATTTGTGACAATAACACTATTGAGGGGAGAGGACCTCATTTTCTCAACTATTTTCTTCAAAATGTTCTTTAAAAAAACAAAAAGTTTATTTCCCCACAGAGCACATGACTCATCCCGCTGCCAAAATATACCCACCTATTCAGGCTCAAACCAAATGCAGAATGTGAGTAGCCAAATTACAGACACTGACCCTAATTTTCTGGTATTATAAAAAAGTTTTATTTTTTTTTAATTTCCCTCCCTCCTTGCTTTCTTGCGGTTGATGATGATTTTTTTCAGTTATGTCAGTCGAACATGATCATTCTAACATTCTTTCTCCAAACTACTTTAGGGATATTTTATTATTTTTAGTTATTTTCTAAAAACTCTTGCTACGTTTAATTCCTTTCTAAAAACTTTCCCACGTTCATACATATTTTTTTAGATTATCTCATTCATTCGTTTTTTATATTATCTCCGCTTGTGTCCAGAAATCCCAGGTTCCCAGGTAATATTTTTCATTCAAGATAGCATATTAATTAATCCTAGTTTCGGATCTATAATTCATAATGCTATTCTATTTTTATGTAACCTTTTTTTTTTTAATTTAAATAATATCATATCATCTAATGTTGATATCTTTTCCGTCTGCAAATCTTTTTTTTTTACTCCTCTATAATTACATTATGGTTTCATGTGTATTTTGGTGGAAGTCACATACATTACGAGTACCTGCTGTTGGAATTCTATGGTATACCCATAATTAAATACCTCCTTATAAAACTAATCATTGAAGTTAATAAGAACACTTATAAATTAAACACTATTATATCTAGAACCCGAAATAATTTACCCTTCTATCAAAAAGTAATATAACAAAGGATTTTTTATAATTTAATTTGTTTAGGCTCTTTCGCTTTGAAGAAAAGACTTTCACGCTTCCCTTTTTTAATTATTTGCTCTAGGAAGGATAAAATGATGGGACGGACAAATGAAATAATATTAATTGTATGGACGGTGCTATCTTAAGTTGATTCAGGATTGAAATAAACTTCTAACATCCTTTAATAATACTAATATATGCGCCTGAATCTCGCTTATCCGCCTTTCTATTAACTAACGACCGGATTCCTCACACTATCGTTATGATAGCCTTCGGTTTAATTTAGTTATCATATCGGTTTAATTTCGTGCCATTTTGAGCCTGCCCGATGGAGTTAGAATTTATTTCGAGGCAGACGCATAGGATAAATCACGAATTTCCGAACCTGGTCAGGTTTAGTTATTTGAAGGAAATGGCTAAATCAAAATTTTATCATGTCTTTTTTCTATAACCTAATCAATTATTCCAGGCATATTTGAGTATTTTTATGAACATAATTTTAATTGAGCACATGTAGATATTTTTCGCAGCTTAAAGGAACTTAATTGGTTAGTAGCAACATATGGTTATCATCATCCCATTATTATGTTAAAACACGGAATAATGGTTATACTGTAAGAGTAATAGTCGGGCAGTATAGGTCTTCAATGGAAGCCTTTAGCCCACGAAAAAAAGAAAAAGAAAAAAAAAAAAAAAAAAAACGAGTAATAGTGCTTTATTTTTATCAATTCCAATGAACAGACAACAAATATGTTTTTGGCTCACGGTGATTAGGTTCCCCTCAATGTTTTACCCAGCTTTTTTTACCGTACCCACTCACCTATTTCTTTCACTCCATGAGGGAATCAGACATTGATAGCTAAAAAGATGTTTTAGTATGCTTTAGCCGTAATATAATAAGAAAATAAAGCACGAAATATATTTTGTTTAAATACTTCTCATTGCAAAGAGATCATTAACTAATGATCTAGTTTTCATTTTTTTTTTTCATTGTGTTTATTCACATCTGCCACAACGAATTAGGGTCGGATATGAGATTCAGTTTTCATTTTATTTTGTTGTTTACCTATATTCCGATTTGATGGTCAAGGACAAACTGAACTATACTGCCTAGCACCTCTATCTTCTTAATGTTTGATATCAGTTGGCTCACCTTTGTGGGAAGCGGTACCTTGTTACAAATCAGGGTTTCCATGAGCTTTTCTCTTCCTCTTTCGTATAATTGACATGCAAGTATTATATGATCCGGGTCAGCCACCGTGGTATTGTCGCACCTGCAAGTGTTGGTGTTCATAATGCCGATTTTATGTAAGTGGTAGGGAAGGCGGTTGTGGTTAAGTCTAAGTCTACACAAGATCGTAAAAAATCTAGGTCTCTTTATTTTCCGAAACCATGCTTTCGTCTGAATCATAGGTTGGATACTGGAGTAGAAAAGTCACTTACTATGCTTAGAGTTATCAAAGTCTTTGCCATTTTTTGTTTTGAATATACCTGCAATGGGCGATTATATCTGCACTGGTGATAGAATTGTTGTTATCTCCGGTGAGTGATGCTTCATTGGCTAATAAGGTGGACCGCCTAGTTTTCATTGGAAAATATAAATGAGCTAATCCACAAAATCTCATTTTTTTTTTACTTCAATCAATGATTTTATTAAATGCTAAATAAAAATAAAAATTAATAATAAGAGTATTAGTCTTTTTTTAACCTATTTAAATATTTAATAAATACATTTAAAAAAACAAACAGAGAATGCTATAAAAAATAAATAAAAAAGGATCCTAAATATTTATATCGAAAAAATACAAGATACTTTAGCAAATCTTTTTTTTTTTTATTGTTCAAAAACATAATTTCTTAGTCATTGTACCTTTCCACGTCAAAAAAATGTTTGCTTAACGCCTCAGAAGTGATGATCTTCCTGTCCTTACTCCCCCCAACATTTTTTGGTTTTTAGAGATTTTGGAATTATTATTATTATTATTGCAATTGCCGATTGAATGTGATGACGATTGAGTGTATAATTATTCAATGCACTATTTAATGTTTTGATTCTTCAATAAACAGCAGTTTTTATTTTTATTTTTTTTTAATTTAAGCTAAGTTATCAATATATAATATTCTTTTTGCGCTAGATAATTAATAATTTTGTTGATCATCTTTATTATCCTTCGTATTTTTTAAAATGATATTTTGTTCCAAGAACTGACTTTTCTGTTGAATAAAAAAAATGAATAAGTAATGGGGATGTTTGGCCTCTTGATGATTGAATAAGGGAGACTATTCTTGGAGTCAAGTAGTCTCTATTTTGAAGGCCGCCATCTTGAGAAGGTAAAGGAAAAACAAACAGCTAATACTATTCCTGGACCCAGGTGGCTGTGTTGCATTAGGCCGAGGTATTCCTACTTTCTCAAAATAGACGGCCTACAGTTTGTCAAACCCACATCCGGATATCGGTCATATTATATAATATATGATATATTATTAGTAATTCAAGAGAGCAATCAAGAAAAGGACTAAAAGAGAAAAAGGAAGAAAATTTTAAAAATACATATATATTATAGATTATATGAAAATTATATCTTTATTTATATAAAAATCTCGTGTCCCGATGTTTTTCGAGAGTAAAATCAGAAATTGCTCAACCAATCTTTATAAAATTTGGCTAATTTTGTTGAGTTTTGTCCAGCATAAAAGATAGGATAGTTTTTATCTCGATTATTGGCTTCGATACTTCATTTATTGCTTATTAAACTGTACTAAGTGCTTTATTATACTATATTAAGTGCTTATTATCCTATGATAATCTGTTTCAGGTAAAACCTACTTATACAATTTTTTAATCATTGTGTGTTATATTCTGAATTTAACTAATATGTATAATGGCAAAAGATTAATTTGGCACATTTTTGCTGTCTATTGTGATTGTACTTAATCCTTTTCCAATTATAATCTTTATTAGTTCCTTTTTCATGTGTATTATTTATATTTAATATCGCCTCTGCTGAAATAATCCAGTAAGCGTTAAATGAATGGACCATTAGTACTATAGTCAAATATGAGATGTAAAAAATAGAAACTTTATCCTTTCTAAATTCTTCACCAAACAATTTTAAATTTGGCGTAAAGTCCTATTTTAAATCCCATTGGTTTTTAGATAACCTGGTACGTTTTTATCTTTATTATTGAATTTTGATTTGACTCCATTAAAAAGAATAGGATATACTTAATTCAAGGCATTATAGCTACTATAATGCCTTGAGCATTATAGTACTGTGACCAGGACTGCTCGTATATTATTAAATATATTATATTAAATATATTTAACCATAATATTGATCTGAAAATGCATAGAATAGATAAAACAAGTTTATTTCTGAGATGAAATGTTTTGAAAATACTTCTTGAAGAAATAACATTGAACTGTAGAAAAACATATTTCCCAGACCGGTATCTTTCGGTTACAAATTAAATACGTGAGAAGGGTTGAAACGAGGAAGTTCTATCAGATGTTCCTCGGTGATATGATTCCTTCTTCTAAAGCTTCATAATTGGAACGGAACACTTTAAATTTGTGGTCGGGCTATAAAAATTATAATTTTTACAATCTTAATCAGAGCTCTATAAATATGAAATATGCTAAGTTGCAGGAACCACAGCAGTGTTACAGTTCTGTAACACTGATGGGGTTCCTGATATTATTTTTCAAACCGAATCTTTCTTTATAAATAATCCTTATAGTCTCCTTTTCCTCACTTATTTACTGAAACTTGGGATATTATATATATATTTTTTCCAGTATTTAGGTTTATGAAATACTGGTTACGGTTCCTCAATAGCTAAAAATTAATTCGATATCACTGGGTATAGAAGAGCCACTTTATTTTATTCCACCTTGTGCCATTCACTGTATATCAATTCAGACATTACCTAACTGATGTGGATAAATAATTCAAGCTAGAACATGGATTTAATTATGATTAGCTAAAAACAATTTCATAGTATTTGTCATTAAAAATAAATCAAAATAGATTATCCTGGAGTAGATTTACTGCAAGCTAAACCCCTCAATTAATTCACGGCGTTATTTTCCCGCTCGGCTGAGATAATACCGCTATAATTTTCAATTAGGTAGGCCTGAAAATCTCTCCTTAAAATTAGCTTTCTTGAAAGAAGTAAACTAGTGACTTTTCTCTAGAGGGTAATATTGTTTTTATTTTTTATTTAGGCATGTTGCTTTATATTCGGTGGAATTTATATATTATTTTTTCACGGTGTATTAAAAATAAAATAAAAACAAACTCTACTCTTGAACTATTCTCTTAAAGGATCAATAGAAATATTGATTCATCAAAATTGGTCAAACGGAGGGGGTACCTTATTTAAAGAATTTTGTCTAATTTTTTGGGTTTTTTCGATTTCCTCTAAAACGGCTGTAACGATTTTGATTAAAGTTGGTATTTGATGTATGCATGTGCCTGCGATAAAACAGTCAAAATTGATCAATTGGAGGGGCACATTGCTTAATAAATTTTGTCTCAATCTCACGTGTTTTTTTTCTTTACGCAAAAACAACTTCAACGATTTTGATCAGACTGGGTATTTGGTGAAATGTATATGCCCACGACGCGACAGCCGAAATTTCATCAAAATTGGTCAAACGCAGGGGGCACATTTTATAACTTCGTTTCCAATTTTTACCTTTTTTCGATTATCTCAAAAACAGCTTTAATAGTTTTGATGAAATTCGTCATATTTAATGAAAATCAAGTCTTCTTTAATATCAGGTAAACTTTATAATTATTAAAATGTTCTGAGGGGGCATAAATGGGGAAGGGGACTTTTTTGTTTTCCTATGGAGAAATTATCTGTCTCTCGTTTCGCCTAAAAATAAGAAAGGGCTAGATATGAAATATTAAAAAAATCAAGTAAACCTATACATGAGAAAAAAATAAAAATATTCCGTCAACTCATAAAACATGTTGAGCCCACGCATACGCATTACACCATTAATGACCAACGATTGTTTATAATTATAGCCGTTATGTTCATTTAATGGAAATTATTTGTTTCCATGTTAACTAAATGGATTTTTTAACATCTACTTAGTGAATTATAAAATCAGACGCTATGGAGTATTATGCTTGCATTGCCGAATTGTTACGAGTAATAACTTTTATTTAACAATACAATGTATAGTGTACTTTAGAGAGAAAATACAAACAACAATAAGAAACGAATGTGTAAAAATATGTGACTTTGAGAAATGGCAATTAAAAAAAGACGTCAATTTCTAATCTAAGTAAGTAGGTAAGTGAAAGTTGTGTGTTGCGCGCATCGCACCAGATTTTTTTTTACATACGATTTGTTTTTCGTAGGTAGCAGTTAAGTAAAAATAAACGACTTGGATAATAAAGTCAAGTACAAGGTCGTTCTGCTCTTTTTATAGAGACATTGTAGAACAAGCCTACGATCCCCATAACCGATATGATACCTTGGAGGGGCAGTCAGTTTTTACGCCCATAACTACTCAGTTTTATAGCATTGGACGTTGAGAACTAAAACATTCTTTACAACACCGGGCTCTAAAATGTTTTGTTAGTCGCAGTTGGATGCCGTTTGCTCAATATTCCCTGTTATTACTCATACGCTGTTAAGCTTTGGAACGGGGAAGGAATAAATGTTCTAGAAATGATGATGGCAGTTTAGGTTTGTGAGCTAGTTTGATGCCACAAAAGACAGCAGCTAAATATTACAAAAATCAAATGCAAGTCAAAAAAGAATATTAAAAAAATATTTAGAGACTATATAAAAATAGTTTTTTCCTTTTTTTATTACAGACCAACTTTTTTGTGGTGGAAGAGGGGAGAAAGGGTTGAGTGAAATGCACTATGAAAAGCATAGGCATATAATCCAATCTGCTCTGTTTACTAGTAGGCAGGTAATTGCCCAACATTCGTTTCGCTACAGAATGGAAACGGGATGTCTTGCCGGACCTACCACCGAGCCTACTTGATAGAATATGTGAATACCACAGCAGATAAAAGAAGATCCTCCGGGAGAACACAGAAGAATGGAATCGAGGGGGGGGGGGGGGTGTAACGACACCGAATGGGGCTACATTAAGCTTCCATTGGTGTCCCCGCCGTGTGAGGGGGTAGAGGGGTCGCGTCCCCCCTAATGGAAGGAGGCAACTACTTACACTCTAACCGGGACATAAATTGGCAAGTTTTATAAATATGTACATTTAAAATACATCGTTGGAGGAGGAATTAAATGTCCCAGTTATTGGGAGGCTGGGCTCTACATTCTGTCAGAGAGTGAATTTCCTCAGCTGATGAACAAAGAAAACTACCCGCATTTCAAAAATTTTGTGTGCAGGTGGAAGGAAGTGGCGGTCCTAACGCACTTCCTCTTGGGTGGAAGAGAAGTCGGAGGGCGAGGAGGGGAAGAAAAGGACGGGAGAAGCTAATATACCAAAAGCAAAAAGTAGTGCAGTTGAACTGTAAACTTATTGATTGCAGGAATGCGCATCATACTATACGGTATCATACCACTGTTGCGGAAAACCCGTATTACCCTTGAGGTATGGTAAGGTAAAAAATGGTTCAATATATATATATATATATATATATATATATATATATATATATATTTTTTTTTATTTTATATTTTTCCTTCTATGGTAGCCCCAAAGAAGGAGAGTTTATTGAACGATTTATGTGCTCCATGCCTATTTTATTAGGCACATTACATATTACATTATATCGTGAACAAATTATAATTGTTTAAACCTAGATTATGTTATATACGAAAAACACAAAATAACAAAATAAATAAGAAAAGTTACAAAAGTAGTAATATAAATATAAACAAAAGTAGCAATATAATTATAAATACTAAAGTAGCAATATAAACACAAATACAAACAAGAAAACAATATAAATATAAACTAAGTAGCAATATAAACATAAATAACTAAGTAGCAATATAAACAGAAAATAGAAATGAAAAGTTACCAAATGTAGCATTATAAGTAACGTTAAATTATTAAGATTTATGATATACAATTATTATGAATAATTATGTTAAAGAGATGTTACAAATAAAATAAACAAGTAAACCGAAATAAATTCCAAATTCCAGGAAGTCTTTTTTAAATTTTGTCATCAGTCTCTGTTCTGTTTCAGGCCTTGTCCCTCGTTTCAAAAGAACGTTCTGTATAAGTTTTGCCCGAATGTGGTCCAGGTTTTTGCAGTCAAATATTAGGTGTCGAAAATTGTGTATTTTTCCGTCGTCTGGGCACTTGTCATTGTGTAGTATGTTAAAGCGTGTTAAGTATTGTTTAGTTTGTCCATGTTCAGTAAGAATTTGTGTCAGTTTGTAGTCAGTACTTAGTAGTCTTTTATAATTGTGAAATGTGATGAGGGGAACAAATCTATGGAGACTCGGTGATTTCGAGGAAGCAGTCCAGGCTAGGTTCCACCTGACTATCGTATCCTTTCGGATATCCACTTTGATGTAGGATATCGGAACCTTATCGTACGTCAGCGGGAGCTCGCTGTGAGCCGCTAGCTTAGCAAGCCTGTACGCTCTCTCATTGCCCTCTATCCCTGAATGCCTCATATATATATGTATATATATATATATAAATTATTTCTACAGTGTTCAACTTCACTCTAATAAGATTTTTAAAAGTAGTGATGAGAGAAGTTAACGTTTACAGCGTACTAAAATCCATACAAACTCAATGTCAACTTGAAAAATCGAAAAGAAAAATTTATTATTCGTAAAGTTGAACACTCTAGAAATAATTTATATATATCTATATTTCATATATATATATATATATATATATATATATATATATATATATATATATATATATATAAATTATTTCTAGAGTGTTCAACTTTACGAATAATAAATTTTTCTTTTCGATTTTTCAAGTTGACATTGAGTTTGTATGGATTTTAGTACGCTGTAAACGTTAACTTCTCTCATCGCTACTTTTAAAAATCTTATTAGAGTGAAGCATACCTCGTTAGGCCGGTATCACTTATGAATTCTGAATTTCTGAATTGAATTTGAAAATGGCTTTAAAAATCAGAAGTGTCTGAATATTTATTGTGTAGTTAAGTGTTTTATTAATTTAGTTCACTATTTGGACTCCACTCCATTGTTCAACTGTTTCATCATCAGCTATCATCAATAGACGCCCCTCATTTATGTAATATTTTTAATTAGTATCGCAGGATTTTTTATTTTAATAGTTATTTTTATAAAATAATTTTTTTCTTTAATTCCTTCTAAGTATTCTTATTTGTAGCTCATTATTTCTAAAAGTTATAATAAATAAATAAATTTCTTTTATGTCTTTTTCTTTGTAGGTATATTACTTTAATTTTTTTAAATAATTATATGATTAAGAATTCGTTCTCGCTCGCTAAAATCCATCGTTTAATTTATTTCCCACCAGACAGGAATTTATGGTTCGGGTATTTATCTTTGACCACTATCTGGACCAAACTACCATATCACATGTTTATGACTACCATATTCGAGAACATCTACGCCGGGCCAGAAGGTCCTGTTCATCAGATTGTTCTCCTTACGAATGTAAGGAGCGATGAACTGGGGAGTTAGTCTTGTTCTGAAGCTCAAGTTATATCGTTATTTCTTTGTTACAACGTGTTAATTTTTGTAACCTGTTCAATTAGTTGTGTTTTGATTACTAAAAATTGTTATTTTTCTTTGAATAAAACTTTTTAAACCGACATAAGCGTTACATTATTATTAATATTAAATACGTGGATGGATCCAATTTTTCTCTATTATTTGATTTTTTTTAAATACCTTTTTTTTTTATTATAAAATGTGTAGGCAGCGTAATAATAAGCTCCAATTCCATTTAGAAGATTACATTTCTTTGTTCAAGAAATTGGAAGGTGCAATAACAACCCGAGCAGCCTCCAGTTCTGCTGAAATGTGTCGGCTCTGGGAGAGAAATTCATGTGAAATGTATGGTTGTCCTTATTTTCTTCCACCCCTACCAGAGGCGCAAAAAATATCACGTGACCTCGGGTTTTGTCCTAGCTCGCTGCCATATTAATATCTGATTAGCATAAACTAGTGAGGAAGAAAAACTTAAATAAATCAGTTCCATAATTGCACATATGATGCAAAGTTCATTAATAAGATGTTTAGAAACAAAAGCAAACTCGTAAATATTGTATTATTTTTCATTTATTCTTTGACTGAATCAGTCGTTTGAGAAACACATTTCGAAGTTAGTTTTTTTCCGTTTTAATTTATTTTTGTCTCCGTTTATGCTGAGATTTGTGATTAAAAAGAATAATATTTATAATTCTAAAGTTACTATAAGATATATTTTTTGGAGAAGAAAAAAAAAATGTAAAAAGCTAGGATTAGTGCAAAAGTAGAGATGTTATTTTTCATTTTTCCATTTATTGGATTTTTTTTCTCCTTTTTTTTTGGCACCAACATTTGTTAACAAATTCTATTTCGCTTTATTTGAATTTGTAGCTTTGTTTATTTAACTTCACTTTATGTTGCAATGACTAATCGGACGAAGCTACAATGCGAGTCCTAAATTTTTAGCTTAATTAAAATAAAGTTAATGAAAATTAAATAAAATAAAATTAATGAGTTCCTGACATCGCACAGGCTCGGAACCTCTATTTTTATGTATTTGTAGGGATGCGAGCCAGCGACTATGCTGCACTTGCAGTCGGCTATGCTAACCACTACACCAAAAGTCATCCCCTTTGATTTGTCGGATTTCTCAAACCAAGTTGAATAGAGAGTTCTACTCTATTCTACTCACCTTTTTCTCAAACGACACATTCGATTATGTTGGTTTATCTTTGTTGTTTCATGGCATTATTATTAATGTCCTCTAGAATATTTACTACCTAATTAGGATTTCAGTTAGGTGAGAGACACTGGTGTAGGTCGAATGTGTAGGCAGTATTTAGAACTGTTAGATAACAAGTTTATCCTTTCTTGAGTGTTATTAATGATTGCTGAAATTATTAATGCTTGGAAGAGGAAAACAGAACCCGACTTCACTTGCTCGAGAGATGAAGTGGTCCGTTCATTCCACTTTACAGGAAGACCTATTGTAGTTTCAGTGATGGCAAATAGCTTCTAGATTGTTAAACTTAGTATGTTACAAATAAACGCTCTAGTTGAAAATAAGTTTTCAGAGGTATGTGATCATATGGTGCAACAACACTAAAAGTCACCGGAAAAAAAACAACACATTTTTTCCTTCTATAATTGGAATTTTGAAAAATAAATATATTTTAAATAAAATAGTTGGGTACTACTGGGCCATCCAAAGTTGTTTTATTGATATAAAATCCAAATCATTATTAGATTGAAATGTTCTATAACCGAATTCTTCCCTATATAAAATTATTCTCATAAATATATTTATTAGTTTTGTTCCTCACAAATTGATGTTATCGAAGCTATTATTTATGGTAGTAACGATATATCCCAACTTTTGTTGATGTGAAAACTACCTTAGAGAAGAAAGATATGTTAATTTGCTTATGATATATGTTCTTGAGTTCTTGAGTTCGTCGAGTGCTTGAGTGCAGCAATATCAATTTGTCTTGTGAATCGCTCAGGTTATTTCAGCTACTCTATTATGCATTCCAATCGAGGATGCCATTCTAAAGGAGGTACCGAGTGAGCTCTAAAAAACTTCTCAGCCTACTTTTCCAAGTTAAAATAAAATACTGCTCCCTGTCAACTTTACTTTTCTTTTGAAACTTCTTATTTTCTGTTATTTGTATACATAAAGAAGCCTCATACTTTCAAGGATTGCAGATGTTACATGGTCGAAAATTCAAGGAAAAATTAAATCTTTTAATGAGAATAGATTAGAGATTAAAATATAGTACACATATGCTAAGATAAAATTTAGATGCATAGTGGAGATGATTGGTGCTTCCTTCAATTCTGGCAGAAACAAGAAACAAGGAAAATGAAAGAGAATAGTTTCTAACAATATATAAAATGCTGTAAATGGAAAAAAATATATATATATCAAGTTGTAATTTAAAAATTCCAAAACAGAATTCTCTCTTAGGATTTTTTGATGGGAGTAAAAAATCCTTAGCTACGAGTATGCCGATAGGACGTAAAATGGAGGTCCCGAGCCTGTACGATGTCAGGTACTCGTTAAAGATCCCTATCCTAATTATATCTGGATAGGCAAAATTTAGGACTCCCACTGTAGTATCGTCAAATTAGCATAAATGGACGTTAAACAAACAAAAAGCAGGGTTCTCTACATTGCTAGCTAGAAAATAAATCTGCCAACACACACAGGAAAAAAAAAAGCGATTTATCGGCCAGAGTCCTATAACTCTTCATTCTTCATTTATGAAAATAGAGGTTACATTAACAGTGAGAATAAAAAAACATAGACAAAGGATATCTATGGGCATCTCAAATTCATTTGTCACTTAATACTTTATTTAAAAAAATAAATTAGGTACTACTGGTCATCCATTAGGATGAAATGAACAAATGTCCTAATCTAACGTTTACAAGATATAAAAATTACGAGGTTCTTGGCCATCCGCTTTTCTAAGCCAGGTGGGGGCTCAAGAATCCTTATAAATATATTCGAATAACATAAATGGATACTACTGGATGCTGGCTGGCGTGGCCTATATTTATCTACTTTACCAATTGTATTGCCACTCAATATTACCAAAGTATTGCATATTTATAATTAAGGTACCTATATCTGATGAATGGGGTGCAACTGCGGTGGGCCCTCTGAGTATCATTCCGCTCCTATTTTCATCTTCAGTCTACCCGATCCCCTTCCGGTTGGTCATTTCTGAACTCCATCATTCTGGTTTTCCTCTGGAAATTCCCTCACTGCTTCTATAACAGAACTTCTCTTATTCTCCCAAAATATCCATATCCTTGGACCTTTCCGCTTTTTCGGGTAACCTACTAACACTAACCAGGTTTGAACCATACATACGTCCACTACCCTGTTAAATATTATCTTAATTATTAAAATTATGAAACATTTTTCCGCGATGGCAGCATCCATAATACATAACAAAATAATCATTATATAAATGAAAACAAAACCAGAAAAATTAAACCAAGCATTAATAAATAAATTGGAGCAACAAAGGAAAAAATAAGGTTTATTTAAAAATCATTTAAAGATTGGGTGACAGGAGATGGGTCTCGAAACATTAAGACGATTCTTAATAAATTTTAAAAATAAAATAAATTATTACTACCCCCCCTCTAAAAAAAAAAAATAATAATTGAAAAAGGTATTCTTTCTGGAAATAATTAATATAATTTCTTATTAAAAATATTAAGATTGAAGCCTTTGGTGGAAGAAGCTGTTAACACCTTAAAATAATCATACTCGTAGACCCAGAGACATTGCTCTTAACAAAAGTTCATTTTATCTTATAACTATTTATAAAGAAAGTCAACTGGTAAAATCAAACATATATAGATAATATAGCAATATTACAATAGTAATTTAAGGGAAATGCATGACCTCCTCAATCATTCTTGAAAGTTTTTTTATGGAAGTAATGAGAAAAGTTTCTTTTCCTCACAATAATTAAGGTAGGATTAGAAATGTCATTAGTGAGGTTAGGAAAACCTATTTGGGTTAATGCCTCTAGTGTGGTACTTCAGCTAGGTCTGTTCATGTGGTGGCTTTTGCTGATGATTTTCTCTTTCGCAAATAAGTTACTTTTGCAAAATTAAAGTATGACAACGAATTTATTTACTTATTTTAAGCGGAATGTACTCTATCTATCATTGAGAAAGAGAATGGATATGAACCTTTCGTAAATAGTCGATCAACATTGGTATTTTTTTATCATTCTGTTGATACCAATGTTGTCACTGATATATTGTCTATCCTAAAACAATACAGAATAATTTTGAAAAATAATTCAAAAAAGATAAAGTAATTTTTAAGAATTTTTTTAATCAAAATATATAAATGAAGGTATATAATTCAATTAACTCCGGGATATAACGGAAAAAGAAATTTTGGAGCCACGAAACCATGCTTTTGCCATGAAAAGTTAAAATGGACCCTTAATCTTAATCTAATTTTAACTCTAAATATAAGAAGGCGATGTATCAGTTTTTTTTTTTTTTTTTTAATTTTGGAGCTTATTATTAATCCACTATGAGTTTCGTCGGAATGACGTTTTCTCGAATCTGAGCTTTATTCAGAACAGCTTCTAAAAATCTGTTTTGGAGAGAGAATACCAGGCTTTGGTGAACTGAAAAAAGTTTTGCTGCCCCAGTAAAAACCCAGCTGAAATATCAAACCTCTACCACATCTTACCTGAAGCCATGATCATTTAATTTTATTTTATCTGGGTAATGCCTCACTTCATGACAAGAAAACTTTTTTTTTGTTCAGTTTTTTTAGAATAAAATTCATTATTGATATAATTACATTCTGTCTCATTCGAGTGTTGCTGATAAAACACATTCACACTTTATTTACAAAACATAAAAATATCAAAAACAAATAAATAAAATAGTCATCTCAAGTAAAGAAAACAAACATCTTAAGCACATGCATACACTATTTAAAACTAGGCTGGTGAACCCCGAGGAAGGCTTTTCTCACCACGGAGGAGGGAAAAGCAAGTCTCAAGAGGTACCCGCGCTTCTCTCTCAGTCACTATCACTGTTATTAAAGCCAGTGGAGGCTGGCGAGGCCGCAATAGCCACAAGGACACCTGACTTGAGAAGAGAATTGCATAATAAATAAATTGCATATCTTATAATTAGTTGCAGAATTATAATTTATAAACAATATTTCCCTCTTAATTTGTAATTATATGTACACGTAAATATATTAATGACATAAAATTTTATTTTTGTTTAGATCAATATCTGATTTATCAAGAAGAAGCCATTTCAGGTCAGTCACCTTAATAATTTATAATATAGATTTTCTTTGATTTCGATCTTTGTTTTCAGGTCTTTGTAGTACTGAATATGTACCTATTTGCAGTTAAACGACATCTGTGTATGCCATAGCCTTTAAAACCGTCCAACAATGCAATGATTAAGCGTCACTTTTAAATGTTTTAAGAACGTGATTTTCAACATTTACAAACACAATTTTTTTTTTTTTTTAATTATATTTTCTACAACTCTTCCTAGTAAAAATTACCAAAAAGAGCAAATATAATTCCTACTAATATTTGTTATATCATTTCATAATAAAGTTTTATGCATCATCCTCATGCATCATCATTACACATGCGCAGATGGTAACGCAGTTAGTTCAGGAAAATACAAGAAATCGTCTAAGCATTAATTCGCAATAAACATTAAAACAACAGTTCTTAAAAATAATGTTTACAAAAAAAAGTTGATAGCTTACCACAAAATAATTATGTTCTCTATAGTGATTACGAAAGCATATAAATCCTGCAATCTTGTCACGGATATGAAAAAATAAATAAAAGTTAGTGGAGCGTAGAAAACAGGATGTTAAGTATGGTTGAGCGGAGGGTGTTATTAAAAATGGACTTATTGGACAGTACCAAATTGTACTTCCAATTTTCTAATACTTCTATACAGGATGTCCCAGACTCCATGTTGCAGACTTGCAACTCTCTGCAATCGTTTAAAATAAATTGATATATTTTTCCGTTAAGAATTTTGTATATTTAATTAAGATTTAAAAACAAAAAAGTCCACTAAGACGAATACTCATATCAGTATTAAAACTATCTTTAATGGAAAAAATTACAAAATTTTTATTAATTTGCCTTACCTGTTTATACATGATCATTGCAATATCGTCTTTATTTTAGGCCGTATTGAAAAACGGACTTCGTTATGTTATTTTCAGAAAAAAATTATGCTATACAATGAATTGCAACATAAAATACTTTATTATAAGAATGTTTTTAAAAATACGCTATATGCATCATGTTGTTGGGTTGTTGGGTTTTAACACTCTACCTATAATACACGAAAACAAATGCTCCAATTCTATCTCAAGTGTTCTCGGATACATAACCATAGATTTAATGTAATAAAAATATACTTTGTATCTCGGTCTTTAAAAATCATAAGGCATTAATCCCACAAAATTATTTACTAAATACAAATCATGAGATGGTTGTTAATTCCTTCAGAATTAGGTCCCAGTTATATTTTTAATTGATATAAAAGTTTCTAAGCTTATTCAATCTGATAATATTCCTTATCAGATCCCCTTTACTCTGAGGGCAGAAAACCTGAAATCTTGACAGCTTTTACCGGAGCAGAAACAAGCCTATACGGCGATGTAAACATTTATAACGTAAGTCTATTATTTTGTATGTCTGTTAAATGTGAAAACACTATTCATATAAAACTATAGATTATAATAACTTTTTTGTCTACCTAATTTTTGCTTTATTAATACAGCTTCTGAGTAGTATAAAATAATTTATTTCCCTTTTAATATAATATCTTTTGTTAAAAAATATTATCAACTTTATTGCAAAATTAGAAAAATAAGGAAAGTGTATTTTACACAAATTTGTCCAGATTCGCTACAATCTTGTACCAATAACAGTATTTTTGATTATTTACCAAATTCAAAGTTTAGTCATCTAGTCATAAGTTTTAAATACTTTCATTTTGTATCTACTAAATGCCTATTGAAGTTTATAGGCCCTTTATCAATACCGCTATTAGAGTACATAGAAGAACCGTCAGTACATAGTTTCGTGAAGGTCAAGTGGATAGAGGGATAACAAAAATACTTTAATATGTAAATATCATGCAAAATTATGTAATTTTGGTTTAAACATAAATCAAAAACGTTTATAATATATATTTATTTTTTATTAAATGACTAAAACTATTTACAGTTGAACTTAGGTTTCTATGTAGTTTTTTTTTTCTCTTTATGTACTAATTCAACTTTTTAAAATTAATTCTATTCAAAAATCTATTGTTGCCTACGTGTAACCTAAAGCGTAATTTATTACTATGCGTATGTTATTACTCGTATTAGAGGGTGGCCGGGATGGCCAAGTGGATAGGGCGCTTGCAATAAGCGTTGAAAGTTAAGCAACGTCCATCGTGGTTTTAGTACTTGGATGGGTGACCGCTCCATTCGGGTGACCGCCCACCAATGAACGCCACGCAGTCCAAGTCTACCCCCATCCGACATCTGTGTACGCCACAGCGTTTAAAACCGTCCAACAATGCAATGATTTTTAAATGCAAAGTAAAGCACTTTTAAATGTTAAGAACGCGATTTTCAACATTTACAAACACAATTCTTTTTTTTTTTTTTTTTTTTGTAGAAAATTATATTTTCTATATTCTTTGTATGTGAGGCCCGTCAGCCTACTGGAGGTGACTCACACCGACCGGGCGTAGGAGTGATGAACCTTCCCCTTGTATCTCATCGAGAAACGTGGTGTGGTTTTCCAGGATGTCAGTAACCGCCCGGAGGTTTGCTTTAAGGACAGTATGCTTCGAGGAAAGATATATAGGTCCTCGGGGCCTGCTGACTCTGAGCTACCATAAAACTTGGACCTAGCCCAGTTTGTCACTGTCCTTGAACCCGAAAGAGCTGACGCCATCGGTGGGAAGGACACTGCCAAATTGGCCCCAACGGGATTGGTTACGGAGCTATGGGCAGTCTGCAGAATTTTCTGAAAGCATGTTACCAACACACACTTGATTTTCTTCCCCGTTTATTGTACCTTAAGTTTATTATTAAAGGTTCATGATTTAAATTGTTTCGTTGGCAGTGTGTGTGTTGTGGTAATCTATTAAATAACCTAATAAGATTGAGTGATAACACAATCAAATGTGACATAATACAAAAGTAATTTAAACCTGAAATTTTAATTTCGAATCGGACTTTAGCTTCGGATCACCTTCGAAATTCAGAAAGATTGTGTCTCTTTTATAACGGTTCCTAGTCATTTGTTAGCGGATGACTTTTTACGAGACCAATCCTGGCTCGAGATGAACTCTCTGGGGATCCGAGCGGCAAAAAAAAAAAAAAAACTGTGATGAGAAGAAGATTAACGACTGACAGAGAATACTCCCCTCGGACAATGACTGCTTAATAAGGAGACCCAGCAGATCGCAGGAGGTATCCTACTAAAGGATCCTTTGTGGGTAGCTAATGGACCAGTCTTCGGCGTCTTCATTCCATACCATCCTTAGGAGGGCACTACCACTCTCTCCTGCCTCTACGGTTTCTCCCCAAGGAAAATAAAAAGACTTTTACCACACCCTCAATTTTTAAGGACCTTTTAAAAAATAAGGAAAGAAAGTTATTTCATCATAATTTTATAACTCTTATTTTAGTATTACGGTTATTTTTCCTTATCGTGTTTTCTTATATTATACGCTCCAGCACCGTAACTTATTACAATAAAGAAAAAAAAATGAACTCCGTAATTTTATTATGTAAAAAATGTGGGCGCTTAAAAATAGCGTTATTATTATTTATTTTTTAACTTTAAAACAATGCTTTTATGCTATAAATGCTATATGTACCAATATTTGACAGTTTAAAAAAAAAAATGATATTATTGACACTGTTTACAAATCTATTGATGTTAGGATAGTCTTTGTTATAAATTTAGTTTGGCCAATCCCTCTAGAAAAGTAGGAATACAATATCATTTGGTCTACATTTACGGTTTTTATAAAAAAATGATTTCTTAGAAACTTCTAAAATGAACCAATAGTTGACACATCAAAATGTAAAGGTTTGGAAAGTTGACATTTATGGTTTTAAAGTTGACACATGCATTAATTTTTGATTTCATCTGATTTTTAATAGGTAATAAGGATTACAATAATAATTAATATATTTTTCATTTATAAACTAGTTAATTCACAATCGAAACAAAATAAAATATCCACAATTTAATTATTTTATACATACAAAACTTAAATTAGGCAAAAAACAAAACAAACATGAGACAAAAAAAGAGATCACCCAGTTAATTAAGTATGATGATTTCAGTACAATACAAAGAAGTTAAGTGTTGGCTCTGCACCATTTTCAACTCTCCAGTGATGGACATCACTCTTCCAGTGCTCTTTTAGACAATTAAAGATGGCCACATTAATTGGTTGGATGAAATGTGTAGGATTTTAATAGAGTGCGACTAATAGCAGGTATCAAGTTTTCTTTGAAGAATTGGGAAGTGGCGAGAGTTAGATGTGACACTTGTCCCTTCAGGAATAGGATCATTGGCAATGCAATTTTTCTCTCAATGATCCATAGATAGAGCATAGTAGCTATAAATTCATAAAATAAGACACCTGTCATCCAGCCAGACTCAGACTTCCACAAATCATGCCCAGATGGAACACTATTTGCTAATTCTGGCGGCTAGTTAACATCGATGTCAACTATTGAAATTGTGGATTAATATCTGTTCTGATAGTTGACACCTACATTTAAGCCCTAAAACATTGTATCAATACAATCAAAAGGATAACAAATGATTCTCATGAACTTGATGAGTACCATAAAATTAAAAAAAAAATAATTGAACTCAAACAAATCAACTAAAAAGCTTATTTAACGTGACTTCCATCTTAATGAAACAGGGTAGCAGAAACCAAGTTTTCATGCCACTAGAAAATTTCGCCTTTACAACCTCTCTGAAATATGCTTTTGTTTTCATCAAACCAAAGTCGATGGCAGCACAGTAGCTAACTAGTATAACTTGGCAAATTACCGCCAAAATTTGAACCAAAATAATTAACCTTGAATCTTACAATGTACAAAATGTCAACTTTTGGAGCACTGTCAACTTATGGTACAGTTACCCTAATTAATAATAATTTAGGTTAATATTTTACGATTTCAAAACTCACTTCAAGACTAAAATTTGTTTTTCTCGTTTATATTCTGTCAGCACATAGCGACAATCAGCAAGCATGATATCATATAGAAAATTAAGAATATATAAAGGTATAATCAAAACATAGATATTTAACCATTTGCACTCGGCACCTTTTCGGTCGTTATCTACCGGCAACTCGACGCAACTTATTCTCGAAAAAGTACAAAAAAAAAAAATTAAATTTTATATTTTGCTTATAATTTTATATTAATTTCAATTTTTTTTTAATTTTATATATATTTTTAATACTTTTATTATTATTATTATCATTATTATATATACAAGTATAATAAATCTAATTGGAGAAGTAAAAACCATTACCAATCAGAAAAGCTCCTAAATGTGAAAATCTACTTATTCACTTTCCGGTTAAAGTATAAGCACATGGGAAACTAAATCAAAGTAAAGAGATTTTTTGGTGCCCAAACTAAATTATTGTACAATTGAGGAAATAAAAGATGAATTAAAACCACAAAATATAGCCGATGTTAAAAGATTAACTTGCAATAAAAATAATGAAAAACACCGCGAGCAGCGACCGTCATTTATCACCAAAAGCTATATATCCTCTAAATAGCTTTTAAGATTTGTTTATGCCCTTATATGTTAAAAACTGAAAATTATTAGCATTGTCTCCGTAGCGGAGCTCTCGAGTTTGAGGACAAATTTTAAATGGCTCCGCTCCTCGAGTGCAAAGGGTTAAATATTTTTTTAACTTTTAGATCTTTTGTAATAGCGTACAATTTGAACAAGGCTAATTTTTTTCACCTTAGTTAATATGAGACATTTTTGTCATATCTAAGATGTGAGTCCTAAGGCTTGAAGGAGAAGCATCATTAAATAATTGTTCACAGTTATATTTATAGTTTTTAAGTTAATTTCATCTAAGTTATATCATAAATTAATCCGTGTAATTATATATTATGCTAATATGCTCTCCCTATAAATTGAAAAGCCTCCCATACCGATGAGATATAATTCACTACCCGGCCCAATGACAGATGACATGGAAGCCACCCTGCTCATCGGCCCATTCACCGACCGCTGTGTGCTATGCATGAAAGGGTTTGGCTGATGGTCGGACAATATGTGTTCTCTGTTGAAGAATCGGTTTCAACCCCTCGTCTATCAATACCCCACTTGTATTTTCCACTCTAAATAGCTCCAAAGATCAGAAAACAGTCACAGAATAGGAGATAAATTCGAATTCGTACAGCAAAAAGTAAATGTAAACCCCCACACACATACTATATATATATATCGTGGATATATAAATTTGGAAATGTTACTTTTATAGACCTTATGACTAATATCGCAGTGATATGAGAATTTTAATAGTTTCAATTATAATAATCAGATAATGAATAGTTGTAAATTATGAAGTATACTATCTGATCGCGAAATAAATCAATCGAAAAATTAATATTTATTAACCTCTACATGAATAATTCAGTGCAATTTTTTTTATTTTTGTATCAAACTTTTTTTTTTAACATAACTTTTATATTCATACTTTTCTAAAATGAAATACGATCAGCTAGATCATCTGATGGCTAAAAAACAAACTAATATGGCATGTTAGAGAAGTCTTGCATTGGGCGAGCTAGATTTTATCATGCTAGAAGTAGTTTTTTAGCATTACAATATTGTTAAATGTAATTCAACCTTTATTGAAAAGTAAATCATTTTTCAACCAATGGTATTTATAATTATCATTGATAGTTAAATAACATTGTATTTAACTATATTTATTTTATATATTTAAATTATAAAATTTATAGTTTTTATTATTTAAAATATACTGTTTCATTGTTTCTTGTTGTTTATTCTTATTTTTAGAGACATTTAAGAACCTCTTAAAAATATTATTTTGAAGTATGTTTAATAATCCTTTTCAATATTAAGTCCAATTAGGTGCTACTTTTTTTAATTTTAAAACGAAACCGGAGAGAGTGAGTGAAGAGGCTCAAAGCCTTTCTCACCGACTTAAGAATTCAAGGGTCAACGTATTCTAATTTTACTTGGCATCGAAAGTTTTCTTAAACAGCAATAATGAAAATTTACGTTTTATATTTTATAAAAATATTAAGCAAAGGTTTGAATTACAAAACCATAATCCTGAAACATTCATTTCAGCTAAATATATTCATCGATAATTCAAAAATTTCTACAAAAAAAAAGTCGCTCAAAGTTATCAATTTTTCTTTTCAAAATTGCAAAACCTGAGGCGAAACCCGATTCAAACTTAAGAGAAATTTACGACTCAAACAACTATTCGATCTGGTTCAAAGCCGACTATCGATAAACAATTTGGAACACAGCATTTAACATGGAGAAACTCCTTTAATATAAATTCCTTCTTGGTGCCTTGACCACAATAGCCCAGATAATATTCACTGAGCTACACCACTCCTGACTTTGTTAATCTACGAAGATACATCCATCAAAAGGTTTGGGAAAAGAATGTCACTCAAACTATATTAAAAAAAACATTTGTACCACTGCAGTTGTCGAAATGTTATTATCAAATAATGTGGTTGGGGGAGAAGGGGTTTGTGTTTGCTCTTGGCACGGTTGAAATATGTCTGAGGGAAGGTGCTCTGGGGGAGTGTAGAAGCCTCCTACCGGGAAGAATACTGAGCTTGGGAGAGCAGGCAGTTGGCAGGTGGTGCACTCTATTATTGAATAGACCAACCTCCTCGTCTGTCTAATAACGGGTCCTACGTCAAGTCGACCTTTCAAAAACTTATTCCATTCAAGAAAGGATTTATTTTTTTGGAATGTCTCACAGTTTGAATAAAAATTCTGGTAGTGACGAAACATGATATAGCTCTTAAATAAGTGTAATATCAAAATTAAATTTTTTTTAAACATTATTTACTAACTTTTCCATAAGTGAATCAGTTAAGTCAATGACCAAAAAGGTACAATGTTAAAACAAAAAAACATGAAAATATATGTTGATTAGAATTTATAATAAATATATTTTATATTTCTTATTAAGAAATTAAAATTATATGTATTATAAGAGCAAGAAATATAGACTTAATCGGATCAATATCAGCAGTTCAATACCGCTGAAAAACTATCCACTTTTCACCAAATGCGTTAAAAATGCCTTGTGAATAAACACTGCGCAAAAGTTTCATACATATATATACATACATACATGCTGTATGTACTGACGTATACTGCTACGGATGTATACATACATACATCAGCTGCCCGACAACTCATCTCTGAGTCTTGGCCTCCTGGATCAGCCTTCGCCAAGTGTCCCTATCCAGTGCAGCCGCCCTCCAGTTGCGAACTCCGAGTCGGGTCCGAGCGTCATGTGCCACACCGTCCTGCCATCTTAATCTGGGTCGTCCTTTCTTCCTCGTTCCGAAGATCTTGCCCAGTAACACCTTCTTGGGGATCGCATGCTCGTCCATCCTTGCCAAATGACCAGCCCATCGCAGCCTGCCGAAACGAACGAGTCGGGAGATGTCAGGCTCCTGGTATAAGGTGTATAGTTCCTGGTTTGTCCGGCGGCACCACTCGCCATCCCGGACGACTCCTCCGTAGATGGAGCGGAGTATCCTTCGTTCGTGGACTTGTAGAGCCAACTCGTCTGTCTACTTAATGGGCCATGTTTCCGATCCGTAGGTCATTACTGGTCGGATAAGCGTCTTGTAGAGGAGCACCTTTGTCGCCCTGGGCAGGAGTCGGCTTCTCAGATGATGTCGAAGTCCAAAGAAGCACTGACTCGACTTCGTTATCCGGCATCTGACTTCCTGGGACACGTCGTTGTCCCTATTGACCAGGCGCCCAAGGTACGTGAACTCGTTCACTTTTTCGAATTGATAGGGGCCGATTTTTACTTGTTCTCCCTCTTTAGAGTATTGACGCAAAAGTTTCCGCCAACTTAAATCGAAATCACTCATTATTCAAAGCTTTCTATCTCCTATCGAACATTGATAAATCTTGGAAATTCTAGAGCCGTTTTGAAGTACACACCAATTACTTTAAAATCTCACAAGTAAAGAAAAAAACATTGAAAATTACGCTTTTTTACAATAAAAAACCTAAAAAGATTTTATGTCGAAGTGTTTCTCCGCAATAAAATGCCTCCAATTTGTAAATGATTAGTTGGAAAAAAAATAATAGGTGCTTATCCGACCCTTCTTTGAAATGAGAATATTTATATCGAGTCATCAAGAGCTTACATGGATTTTAACAAAATAAAAGAAAAAATATACTCTTTTTTACTTTCAAACCTACATTATTTTTTTTTTTTTTTTGTTCGGTAACCCTACGTATGTGTGGCATACGAGGGGTTGGGTTACTTTAGAGGTGTAACCAACCTGTTCTAACCATTTTTCTCGATATTCTCAAATTTTTTAATGAGAATCGAGTATTCTTTAATCTCAGGTAGATTTTATCACCATAGAAATGTTCAGAGGGGGCTTAAATAGCGAGGGAAAACTTTTTGTTTTCCTATATAGTAAAAAAGTCAAATAAAACCTTTGATTTTGTGTGAATGGAGAGATTAACTGTCTCTCATTGTGCCTAAAAATAAGAAATATATGAATATGATATATGAAAAAAATCGAATAAAAATAAACAGGAGAAAAAAATATTCTGACAACTCATCAAACACCTTGAACCCACGGATTAATGACAGGCTTAAGCTTACTAACTTAAGTACATAATAGATCTCCGAATGCAATATAAAGTGGTTTTAGAGCAGCACTAATCGGTTTTGGTTTTCGGAAAGGCATATGACAGTCTCAGTAGCGTCAAAATTACAGGAGATTGGATGGGTCCAGAATTTTTGCAAGTGTTATGTGGAGTCATAAGGAGATATCTCTGATATATTAAGTATCAAAGACACAATGTCTAACTTAATTTATACGCTGCACTGTTTAACTGATTGTTACATGAAAAATCTTATTTCTCAAAATAAAATTTAATCTTTTATATATATATATATATATATATATATATATATATATATATATATATGTATATATAATTTATTGAAATTTACAACTGTATTTCCAGCAAATACATTTTAATCTTTCAGATGCGTAAAATATTCGTTAAAGTACTTCTAATATATTTTTTTAAATTTATGTTCCATTAGTTTTCGGAGAGACTGAATACGTTAAAGAAAGTCTTGGGTGGCTTAGAAAAGGGTCCAAATGTGAAAGGAATGCGAGTGACAGATTTTACCAGTCTGAAGTTGGAAGGGGCATTATTTGACAGATGGGACATTCATATTTCCTGGAGTCTGATAGATCAAGTCGCACATATATAAGTCGAATAAATAATTCTTTTGAAGTATAAATTTGTCAGGCAGAATACATGTTTGAATTAATCTAGAAGTTTCAGCCAGAATCTATGAGTGTTTTTATTTCTTTATTGTATAGCCTCTACTCCTAAGGGTAACTGGCTTTAATTTTCCTTTTTATATTCTATTGCAGTGGTTAACTGCCTATAAGAATTCGAATAAGTTTAGGGCTGAAGATTCTTCATATTTTAGTATTCCTTTAATGGTTTTCGGTAGTTTTAACTTTTTATTATATTGTGTACAATCCATTAACAAGTGTTTTACACTCTGAGTTTTATTGTTGCATATTTGACAGGTGGGTGCTTCGTGACCTCTGAGTAAGTATCCATGTGTGAATGCGCAGTGGCCTGATCGAATTCTAAACAATACTACTTCTTCACTTCTCGATTTCCTATTGATTTTTATGAAATGATATTTAATTAACGAATTTAAAACTTTGATCAGTGTAATGTATTAATTTGTCCATACCTAGCTTTATAACTCTTAATTAGAGTTGTATATCGCCGATTAAACTACCAAACCTCTCCCTTTTATATTTATTGATTACTCTCCCTTTTATTTTATTATTACTATTTATTTATTTTTTTTTGGAACGAATTTTTTCATTTTTGGTTCCTAAAATGGTCCTAGTAGAAATAAAATACCAATTCAACGTTAGTTTGTTAAACATAGTGGAAAAGGAGCCAAAAAAAGTTTTGTACATAAATTGGAATTACTTAAAAGATCAGATACGGTATGGACGAAATAATTATTCTTTTTAGTTAAACTTAAAAACAATGTTTGAATTATTTAATAACTTAATTATCGTAAGAAAACATATCTTCCCTGGTTCGCTCTGATTAAGATTGTTCTCATTCCCTATCGTCATTGTGAGTCCTGAATCACGCATGGTATTCTGTTTGGAATTCCTTTGCATCAAGTATTTCTTTGTACCCGAGATTTCCATTAGAATTCCCTTCTCGCGACGGATTAAAGTTTTCAAACAAGAGTTTATGTCAAAAAACCTTTTTTTAGTGAGAGCAAAGTCAGTTGTTCAATGATCGAAGAATGCAAGATTAGTTGCTGGGAAGCACAGATGTTAATTGTAGTTATCCTAACAATACAAACTAGTAATAGTTCTGAATCAAAAACTATTTCCGTTTCACTTAATTTACTTCTTATATTAAATTGTGCCTGTCAAAAAACATTCCAATTTTCAGCAAATATCATGGTTTATGAGCTAATCTAACAACAAATGTGAGACATGTGGTATGATGACACTCAGGAGTGCCTCATCTTTTGTCAGGTTTTTACTGAGTAATCTCCTCATTCAACGCCATTTATGGAATACTTTAACTCATATGATATAAATTGACTACAATATCATTTACGTGTCTTTGGAAGATTAACAGTATCAGATATTATAGGTTTTGTACTTATTTATTGCTTACTCTACTTATTTATGTATCTTTCGGCTAACGAATTGTAATCTGCTAAGTTTTATTTTTGCTTTGGTATTTTTCTGCTATAACAAATCTATTCAAGTCAGTCATTCTCCTAAAAGTCGTCATGGTGAGAAGTATGGTTTTGGAATCATTTAAGGTGTTTGTGCTAACGAGTTCATCTTAAAACGTAGTCTAGTATTGACTATTAACTTAAACTTAGTACTACTAGTTAGTAGTTGAAGTTCTGCATTCTGGGGCCTTAGGCACCCGGCAACGATAACTATTGATAAAGGAGTAGTAGAGGGTATTCTAATGTATGCCTCCCCCTTATGATATCGGAACCTTAACCACCTACCACCACCAGTACTACCTCTTACAGTACCAAGAAGCAGTAAAGGTTCTAGCGTGAGTGGTACCTCTAGACCTAACCAGTGAGAAGGAGTTACTAAATACGTTTACAGAAAGGAAGGCTCAGCAGGACTTTCGGACACTCTAAGGGTGATGATTGTTGAAAACCCAAACGAATAGAAGCAAATAATCCGGGAGGATACGGTTGAGGAGTGGAGCCGACGGTGGGCAACCTCCCAGAAAGGAAGCACCCTCAGGAAATACATTCTTTCAGTAAAATCCCAGCGAAATGGAATAACGGCCAGAATGCCGAAAATCACAGGAATTTTCGTCCTCACTGAGCAAGAGTTCCCTCAGCAGGAGAATTTTTATCCTGTTCTAGGAGTTCATTGAAGGAAGGAAAAGGCATTAGTCCCAGCCCACTTAAATATAGGAGCCCGGAGAAGGGGACCTGAGCCAAGAATTAGAAGCCGCAGAAATAGAAGTGACCTTCCAGCTCTAGGGGATAGCTGAAGAAGATGAAAAATATATTAAACGGTTTATTAGCAAGAGTATGTTGTTGCGTAGTCATATGTTACACTATACTACTGCTAATACTCGTATTGCCTATGAGGCATGGAAGGGAGGAAATAAAATAGTAGTAGAAGTAGTCTGTAGTATACTCTGTATTCTGTGACTTTATCAAAGACTGGTGTGATTCCCAATGATTTTTGTAGACAGTCTTTGTCACAAAGGAACGTGCATAAATGCTATACTTTGAATTGAAACAACTGAATTCTAAAAAGTGTCTGTACCATACATCTTAAGATTGGAGAACCTTTATATGAGTTCTATGTTGAAATAAAATTTTACAGGGACCTAAATTCATCATTGTCAAACTTAACTGATACTCGATATATTGATGTATTTCTGAAATTGCCATATCATGAAGGTTGGTTCATCATCTTTTTTAAAATTTAATTAGATTCTTCCCTGAACCTTTTCAGCCAATAATGGAATGTTGAAAAGTTCTTTCTAACAAAAATTTCATTTAAACTGGAATATATTTGACTGACATTACAGAATACTGTGTCTAATGAAATTCTTAGCTCTTTGCTCTGTGAAATCTTAGGGTTTTTTTCCTCTTTGAAGATTCTGAATCTATTGCATCTTTCTTTTTTATTTATCCTTCTCTTCAATATTTTTGCCCGTGTAATAAAACTTAAATCTTGAAAATCAATAGGTACCTATGTTACGAATAAATAAAAAATAATTAAAAAAATATTAATTTTGGTGATGAGAACAACCTTTTCCACCTACCTATAAGGAATCTAAATATGTTTTCTCGACATATGAAATAAATCATCGCTGGATTATCAATCAATTTATAAATTCCTTAATTTACAAATACGTTTTTAGGTTAGAGAAACGTAAAAAAAAAAAAAAAAAAAAAAAAAAAACGCAGGAATACAATTATCTTAAATAATTTATTTCTGAAGAGAAAAGATTTGGCTCCGCCGGGAATCGAACCCGGGTCTTCCGCGTGACATGCGCGGTATGCTAACCATTGCACCACAGAGCTCGCTTCCAAACGGTGCCAAATCCTTCCTCTTCACTGACACCTCTACCACGATCTCGCAAGTTTTGCGAGTATTTACAGGAGGTGGACAATTTTTGTCCAATTTTGGGCATCTCTTGACGGTCGTCAATTTTTAAATTTTTTTAAATAATTTATTTTTGAATCTTTTGGCGGAGCCAAATCCTTTCTCTTCAAAAATAAATTATTTAAAATAATTTAAAAACAAGGTGGTTACCCACAATAATGAGTAATTAATATAGACTACAATTATCATAATTTGTTCAGACAGTGAAGGGCAACCCATTTTATAGACGTAACAGTTTCATTTCCAAAGTCCATAGTTGTTTTTCCCTTTTTTTTTTTCTTTTTTTTTTGTTCACAGTCAGCGATCATAGGGGGCCCAAGCCTCTGTCTGAATAAGGTTTCGCTTCCACCGTTCACAAACCACCCACAAGGTCTGTCTGTACAAATACCCTGAGGGTTATATCGTTGCCTTCTTTAGAAAACCTTGTTGGCGAGTTCTATATCTACAAAAGCCATATTATTGTTGATTCGATTTCCTCTCGAATACACCACGCTCTATTAAATCCTGGTAATAAGCTATTCTCGGAAGAATGGCATGCTCATTACAATGCTCAATCTCTCAAAACGTAAATATATTCCAACATTTTCTAAAAATATAATATAAATAATATCATTGAGTGTGCCACTAAAATAATATTTGCTTACATAATGATTGAATTAGTTTTATATGTTCTTCTGTTTAAAAAATTTGATTAATCTATTTCTTACATTCCTAATGCAACTTTAATATTACAATAAACAAAAAAAAATCTTATGATCTTTATGAGCATCTTAAAAATGAGACTAACCCTCATTCAAATTCAAATTTGAAAATCCTAAAAACTATGTTTGCATTTTCGAAACACGTAATTAATGTTCAAATACGCTTTTTTTTTCTGTAGTATAAGGCTTTTAGTTTTTTCATATATAATGTTTGACATACCTTGTCCTATTTATTCATGTATATCGTGAATAGAAAGTATTTTTGAATCTTTAGACATCCAATATACACCTTTTTTGAAAATAGCCTTGCATATTTTTGGTACAATTGAATGAAACGAATGGTTTTACCTAATATTAATTTTCTAGTGATTCGTTCATTTTGACCTAATAAATGCTCAGAACTTTGGATTGTGTGGCCAAAAAAAAGTCTGGGTGGCATAAAGTATAAAATTATATATAATGTCCGTCTTTTAAGTGATAAGATGAATGTTTCAAGTGTTATGCAACAGCAAGCATATTAAGGAGAGAGCAAATATGATACATTTTGCTTATGAAAAATGGCTATTTTAGAGCCCCTTTGTTAAAACTAAAGTGCTGTATGTCATTACAATAGGTAGTTAGTTTAACACCTTTTTAATAACAAATATATCAATTAAGGATTTTCTTAAAATACATTCAGTGAATAAAAGTTTTAATAGAATATTTGAAAGTTTATTTTTTTTTTCTATTAGTCAATTCTGAGATAATAGTTGGATATGTGTGTGCCTGTGATTATTTAATTATTTATTTATATAAATTTTGATTGTTTGCTTGAGCATGTATTTAATTTAATTTTATTGAATATTGGTTTTTAATATAAATGGATGTATTATGCCTGTGGTGAGGATAATAATTAGGGTGGGGAGGATCAAATTCCAGTTTCACCCTTACACACTTTTAGTGTAAAATGTTGGATCCATGTAGGCTGATCATAACTTGTTTGCTTCAGTAAATTGTTTTATGTACTTTCAACTTAAAAATATAAAATAATGATTTGCAATTTATACAAATACAAATTTGTATTGTTTTTAGTTTCTTTATAAAAATTTACAATTAAGCTTGTGCTTAGGAATATATAGTGACGGAGGTCTAAATAGTATCTCAGCATTTTTACAGGTGATAATTCTTATTTCTCATGACGATTTCTATAATTATTAATGATGAAGTTGTTTAATTGTAATTGTATTTTAGATGAATATGGCGCAAAGACGCCGAAAGCTCCTAGTGTAGACATGTAAGGTCTGGAAAAAAATAAGGACTGTTTTGGAATGTGTTACTTCGATTAAAATATTTGAAAGTTTTTCGCGGTTTTCCCGCGAAGCCACACGGAGACCGTAGTCGAAATCGATCTTGTATATTATTTTCTAATGCGGCAAAGGGGAAAAAAGCAGATATGTTAGAGTTTGCCCATTTAGTATTCTAGGAAATATCTGTAATAAAATATATACAACTCTTTTTTAAATAATTAGTTATTATATAAAATAGTGCCAAGCCATTATATGAGCTACCACGTTCCAACCCCCACGTTTTCATTTATTTCATTCCACAGGCGATTCTTATGGAAATGGGATGGCCAATGGCGCTAAGTGATCCTCTTCTTATTTGTCTTTGCATTATTTACCCCCTTCTGATATTCTTATAGAACTCTCCCCTCCCACCAAGACGTGACCTACATTTTAATTCGCTTCCATCTGATCTGTATAAAACGAAAATCCTCCGGTTTAGTTCCGTAGAGCTCCTATCATACTAATGCATTTAAGTAGGGAAAAAGAAATGTGGAATCTTATTTATAATATTCAATCTATTTACACGAAATATCTAACTTCGTTCCCTTTTAAATACTACGATACTCCAAATTGATTACCTCTGTTGATCTGAACAATAATTTCCTAACCGATTTAAGTGTTGAATCCTACCTGGACGACAAATTTTCTCTTTTCGCCTCCTCGTTGTTCCTTCCTACACATGTTGCTGACAATTGGCTTGACCTATTTATTCTTGACTACGCCCACAACCTTTTTTTCTCTTCTTAGTTCCCAACAGCCTACCATCCTCCTACGTCCTTATTCAAATATAATATAATGTCTTCACCCCTCCGACTCAACCTAAAACTATTACATTTCACCACTTAGATTCCCTTAATCGTGAACAATAAAATACTTAGATTGGAAAGGAATATATTCCTGCTTCTCTGTGGAATTAATGGTTGAGATTCTCAGTTCGAAACTCCAGTTTATTCTTATGTTCCTCTGAAAAACCACGGCAGTCTAAGTAAATTAAAAATTTGCAAAAGACGTGCATTGTCCTCTGTGAAACTTTCAGGTCTCCTTTCTCATTACCGGTTTTTTTTTTTTGTTATTTTTTGTCATATATCGAATTGTTGGCTGTGTTTTCACAAAGAGTCGATATTAGACTTTGGGGGCGTGCTGGAATGATTTTGAAATTTCTGGTTTAGGGTAACAGTACCAATAGCTGACAGTTTAAGAAAACAAATTATATTATTGACAGTGTTTACCAATACATATATTGATGTTTAAATAATCTTTGTTATGGATTTAGTTAGGCCAATCCCTCTAGAAAACTAGGAATACAATATCCTATGGTCTACATTTATGGTTTTTATAAAAAATGATTTCTTAGAAACTTATAAAATGAACCCACAGTTGACACATCAAAATGTAAAGGTTTGGAACGTTGACATTAATGGTTTTAAAGTCGACCCATGCATTAATATTTGATTTCTTATGACTTTTAATAAGTAATAAGGACTACAATAAAATTTAATATATTTTTTATTTATAAACTAGTAAATTCACTACGGAAACAAAATAAAAATTCCACAATTTAATTATTTTATACACAAAAAGCTTAAATGAGATAAAAAAACAAAAATAAAACATATTTAAAAGAAAAGTGAAATCACCCAGTTAAGTAAGTACGTAATGTAAAGTATGATAAATAGATTTTAGTAATGGCCAGAAGTTTCGTTTTTTTAATGTTGGGTTTGCACAATTTTCGACTCTCCAATGATGAACTTCACTCTTCCAGTGCCCTTTTAGACAATTAAAGATGACCACATTAATTGGTTGGATTGAATGTGTAGCATTTCGATAGAGTGCGACTAATAGCAAGTATCCCATGTTCTCTGCAGAATCAGGAAGTGGGCAGAGTTAATAGTTGACACCTACATTTAAGCCCTAAAACATTGTATAAATATATTAAAAAGGATATCAAATAATTCTCATGAACTTAATGAATACCATAAAAGTAATTAAAACATAACTAAACTCAAATAAACCAACTAAAAAGTTTATTTAACTTGACTTCCACCTTAATGAAACAGGGTAGCAGAAACCAAGTTTTCAGGCCACTAGAAAATTTGCCATTACGACCTCTCACAAATAAGCTTGAGTTTTCATCAAACTAATGCCGATGGCAGCACAGCTAACTAGTACAACTTGTCAAATTACCGCCAAATTTTGAACCAAAATAATCGACCCTGAAACTTATTATTCACCCTCTTTGTGCAAAATGTCAACTATTGGATCACTGTCAACTTATGGTACAGTTACCCTATATGTCTGCTTTATATTCTAGCATTAAATTTTGATCAATATGTATATATTTTTTTAATATCCTGATCATATAATCAACAGCAATTCATGCCTTTTTCTATAAGACCTTCTATAAATCCATCAAACAGAAAAGCTGAGGCAGCGCGAGGCATTGATCGTGGATTCCTTCCCTAATGGTTCTTCATCTTGGATTTATTCCAACATGACTGCTCTGGTCCCCCCCCCCCCCAGCTTGGTCCTATTCGTGGCAAAAAGCTGATTTCTATTTGGCATACCCGGCCACCGTAATCACCATTAGCTGAAAGGAATGAAAAAACTAACGTTGTAGTGGAATGGCAGCAAAATAATAAATAGCACAACTTAACTTTGTGGGAATGCTTGCATTTGATTACGTTGGTGTTATTCTTGCACGCGACTGACAATCCTCCTCTCGGAAAATGCAGAGAGTATTTTCATCGCCTTGAATATTAAAAGTGGCCTTTTTAATTCTCTTCTATCCGTTATAGCATTATTTTTTTTAATTATTCATTCAAGGTAATTTCATTATAATGAAATATGCATGACCAGTTAAGAAGGACACCCATCATTTCCCGCTAATTGTTTACGATCTCAGAACTGTCAGGGTAAAATATGATAAAGATTCTTTTTCTAGTGCCTAATCGTTAAAAATAAAACCGTTACAATATAATTTGTTCTACAATCGAGGGAGGGGGGGGGGGGGGACGATACATTTCGTATTACTAGAAGCCCTTCTTCCCTTCTTCTAAGGATTCTAGTAAATAAAACAAAGACTTTAAAGTAAATCTTAAATTTATTATATTATTAGATTATTATTAATGAATTAATAATAATTCATAAGAAATAATAATAATAAGACCGAAAGAAATGGAGAGCGCTTATTATTGGGGACGACATATGACTTAATGTTGTAAACAGTCGTAAATAAAAAAAAAAAATTAATGAATTAATTCTGTTAAGTGGGATTTTACTGTAGGGATAGAAAAAAAAAAAGTATAATCCGCTTTTTAAGTTATACAATTCGTTTATAATATATGTATTTTTAAACCATACGCTGCTATCAGAATTACAGCCTTATTCTCCTGGACCGTTGACCGCAAACTTGTTTCTGGTTTTTCTCTCATTTATAGAATAATTTAGGATGAAATGAAAATGAAAGTGAAAGATTAAAATCTGTAAAGTTGGCCCGTTTAAAAAGTCGTCGGAGGCACGAGTTGACTTGGATTAAGTTTTCGAGTCCCTTATCAAAGCATCCAAATAAAACAAGGATTAGATTCACCAAGTTAAATGAGTCGACGAGAAGAATTTTCCGCTCCGTTGGTTCCTGTCTTTGAAGTTCCAAGTGTATCCTCTTTAGTTGCGATTCGTCATATTTATTCGTCACATAACTCTCCATATATCACTGCATCTCATGAAAGAGTAACTTCTTATCGGATACAGCCATTTGGAACTCCGGCGAATTTATTTTTTATTTTTTTAGAAAAGAAAAAAATCACGTGTTGAGCTTTCTAAATAAGTTGAGACCCGTTCCGGTTACTCATGGTTATCTTTCCTAGTTGAAAAATCGGTCTACTACATTTTGAATACTATATTAGGCATTCTCGAAACTACATACATCCATAAAAAGTAAATAAAAAAAAAAAAATAAGAAGTACATAAAAAAAAAAATAATAATATATTCTTCCATGCTTGATGCTTTAGCATTATAAGTAAATTTGTATCCTTTAGTTAAAATTTACTATCCCGATAGATTAAACTAATCTAAAAAGAAAAATTTGTTGAAAAAAAAATCGACTCCGAAATAATGTCAGTAATTTTGTTTTGATGTGGTCCTTATTCTTCATATCATAATTCAAACAGCTTTAATAGTAAACTCAAAGGTTTTTTTTTTTGGTTTTTTTTTTATATATTTTCATTAACGTCTTTTGAAATACGTGTTGCATCATCTTATTTTAAATTAAACGAGGAGACCCGACCACGCTTTGCTGTGGCTCGGCGTCGAATTAATTATATCCTATTCTTTTTAAATCCAATCAAATCAAAATCCACTGGTGAAGATAAAAGCGTTTCAGTTAATATAAAAACCATCAGGATTTAAAATAGAACTTTGCGCCGTTTTTAAAATTGTTTGGTAAACAATTTAGAAGGGTTAAAGTTTTTATTTTTCACATCTCATATTTGACTACAGTAAGTATTGATGATCCCATCAATAAGTGCTTAATTAGTGGACTATTTCAGCAAAGGCGAGATTAAATATAAGTCACATAAATAAAGTACAATCACAAAAAAGCAGTTAGCAAAAATGTACCAAACAAATCTTTTGGCATAAGACATATTAATTAAATTCAGAATGTAACACATGATGATATGAGATATCATATCAGTAGGTTCTACCTGAAACAGGTTATGCACAGCGAGCAACCTCAAACCATACTGCATGTTCATAGTGGTGCTTAACAAAACATTTGATCATAAAAATTTAGCACTTGAACATAAAAATTTAATTTTATGAATGAGATAGCTAACAGTAATTATAAATTTTTATAATAATAATTTACATTTTTATTTATTACTAGAATTCACAATTTCTATTTATTGTAGTGCTAATAGGTGCACAATGATTTTGCTTAACCTTTCTCTTGCCAAAACAAATAGATTCAATGTTTTCCCAACACGTGAAAAGTCGCCACCTAACTGCCCATGGGAAAAACACGGATTAGCCTATTCCAAGCCGGAAAAATTGGATTTGACTACTGGATGCTTACCCCACATAAATATCGAAAGAAAATGTAGTGTGTCAATAAATCAACTAACACCGCCATCTGTTGGAAATTTATAGAACTTACAAATAATCACACTCAATTGTAGTATAATAAGCATTTAATTTGCAATAGAAGAAATATTGAAGCCAATAACCGAGATAAAAACTATCCTACCTTTTAAGTTGGACAAAACTACATGCAATGAGCAAAATTTTATAAAGATCGGTTGAGTAGTTTCTGATGATAGTGAAAGATGAAACTTTTTTAATAAAACATCCAATCCAATCTAACGGCGCTATGTTCCTTGCAGGACCCTAACTTCCTCAGCAATCTTCTTCCACTCCAACCTGTCCGCAGCTGCCCTTCTACATCCCGAAACACCCAATGACCGAAGGTCTTCCTCCAGATCCTGCAGCCAACGCAGTCTTGGTCTACCTTTACTCCTTTTACCACCAGGGTGTCCCTCCATTATCATTTTCGGGAGCCTGCCAACTTCCATTCTTTGTCCGTGCCCCAACCATCTTATCCTGGCACTCTTAATGGTGGAAACAAGATCTGGAGTTCCATACACATCTCTTAACTCCGCATTTGTTCCCATCCTCCAGCGATCCCCTTCTTTTGTAGGGCCAAAAATTCTTCTGAGGATTTTCCTCTCCCATATGCTTAGCAGCCTTTCATCATTGCGTGTAAGCGTCCGGACTCGCTCTCATATGTTACCACTGGCTGTAGGACCGTACGGTACACTCTTATTTTAAGGGTTCTGGATATCTCCCGATTTTGAAATATTTTGTCGTTAGGGACCAATAGCATCTACTGCCAGCTGTTATCCCAGCCTTAATTTTTTTCCTAACATTATTATCCTCCGTGATTACAGTGCCCAGATATTTAAACTGTGGTACTCTCTCAATTAATAAATAATTGAGATCGAACTTTAATTTAACATTTAATAAAACGTAGGAGATCGAATTTTACCTGATCCTGAAATACTAATGTTACACTGCAAAGTAGTAAATGGAAAATAATACTTAAATTTAAAAAATAAATTGTTTTTATTATAAGTGTCACATAATAAATGTAGGTATTACATTATAGAATCCTGGGTAAGGTTCTCCGCCCCACCGGTAGGTAGGTGATTGATGGCTTGCCGCCACTTTAATTTAAGTTCTTTGCTTCTTTAAATATTGGTTCATGTAGTCCTTCCATTGTTTATCAGCCAACTTTTACAGTTTTTAAACTAGGATAAAGAAAATTGTTTTTTCTTTTCTTTTCGTTTTTATACTTGCATATAATATATGTTCATATTATTATATGTGTAAATAATTCTAGCCAAGCCAGTTTTACTCAACTTCATATTCCGAAATCACACCTCCTTCTTACAAAAGAAAAAAATGTTTCTAAATCTTTTAAGCTTATTGTGAAAAGCAAGCCTCCACAAAACACTGAATAAACAAGGAAAGGATTTTAATCTGTGATGAAACTATCGGAAACAAAAGCAAGCATTTGAAAGGTAAGCTGCCAGGAGAAGATCCATTCCTGTGGAAACAACAGTGAATCAGAAAAAAAATACTACACTTCAAAAATCTATCGAAGAGAAGTAATTTGTAAAAAAGACGCAAACGAAATTGAAAAGTTCGACTTTTTAATGTTTTTGTCTTTAATTGTAATTTTAACATGTTCATCCATCGTTATTATTTTTTCCATTTTTTTTTTTGTTATGCTTAGGAATATCATCTTTTCGTTAATTATTAATTATTATTTCTTTATTTTTTTTTTCATTTTCGCACGATCTGTTGGTAATTATTTCTTTTTTACAAGTTTATTCGATTTTAACGTATTTCGAACACACTGGTTTTTGACAAACATGGTTATTTAAACTTATCATTGTCATGAAATCCACTTCGATCTCTTTACCAATCAACCAAGTGACATTTTTACTAATCTAACTGGCATCTAACTCGATTTTATACTCCGGCGTGACATTTTGGCGAGTAAAATATAATTTGTCTCATTATGTGAAGTGAATACACGGTCACCGTATAAAATTTATAATGCATATAAAATAAAACATGATACAGTGTCGATGTGCGGGACATGCGTCATTTGCGGGAATTTTTAATGTTGAACCGAAAATGGGGGAATTTTGCTAAACTATTTTCTAATCATATTTGAAAAATAGTTAATTAATACAAATTACTACCAAATTTCGATCCCGTTTTATAATATCTTTTAACAATTGGAATTGGGATGGCTATGGATAGCGGAAAAAATTCAATGTCTTAAAACTTTTGAATACATTTAAACAGAGTGGTTTTTCTTATAGGACAAAAAAAGAATGAAAATTTAAACCAAAATAAGGGATCTACAGCAAATTGGCTTTCTGGTTTTGTTACAGCCAAGCCCTTTTAATTATTGAGGAATTACTCTTTTCTGAAATTGTTTATTTATTTTTAATGAATTTTCTCAAAACGTCTCTGGCGTTTATTTTGAAGATACAGATGATTGAAAAGATTACCACAGCTATGTTTTATGGAGGCCTGGATAATATTGCATCTGCCAAGTTCAAAATTAAAAGGAATCAATTACATACGTTGAATAAACCTGGATTTAACTCTTTATCCATCAATATTCATATCATATCAAAATGGCCTCGAAGAAGCTGAAAACCCTCATCAGTCTGTAGGAACAAATCCGGGCCTTAATTATAATATATCATTTTATAAGAGTTAACATTATAAGAACAAATTGCGGCCGCTATCTTTTATTTTGTGTTACCTCTTAATATTTCCATTACTTAGTCATTTATTTCTCTCTCAGTATAGGTGGGAGAATATGCGAGAAGTATACGGAAATTTTAGAAGCCAGTACTGCTAGACACTCTGATAAAATAAAACACTCGCAATAGCAAAGTTGGAAGCGCTTTAGGTTTAAAAGTGGCGACCATTTATCTTCATAAAAGAGCAAATGAGTATGAGGTGAGTCGAATCCTTGTTAAGTAGGAAACAATGAAAGAACAAACGCCGCAATGCCGTTATCGCAAACACTAGACACACACGACATTGTACACCAACCCAACGCTATGGACAATGCAATGACCCGATCCCTATAGGGTATTAAGAGCTATCCCATAGGCTAGCTAATGTTATCACCTCCCGCCACGGGGGCTCCCATTGGAACCCAATGCCGCGTATCCTTTGTCACCACCCCCTGACCCGTCTCCAGCTATGGCCTATCGCGCCTTCCACCGGCTGCAGGTCAATTGTCCCACCTTTTCGGCATTCTTTGTTCTTGACTTGTTGTTCGTTCCGGCGTTGACTAATCGCTTAATCCTATCCTTTATTTGCGGTGACTCAACCTAAAATACATTAATAGTATTCAAACAGCCCTTAGGAATAATTTATTTCTAGGGGTCACCAGTGGTGTAGATGTTAGCATGGCGACCTACAATACTAAAGGTCGCGGGTTCGCGCCCCGTGGTGGCCCTAGGATTTTTTAATGGGAGTAAAAATTTCTTAGCTCTGCCGTCCCTCGGATAGGACGAAATATGGAGGTCTCGAGCCTGTACGATGTCAGGTACTCGTTAAAAATCCCTATCCTAATTAAACCTGGAAAGGCAAAATTTAAGACTTCCACTGCAACATCGTCCGATTAGCTTTAGTCATAAAGTGACGTTAAACAAACAAACAAAACATAATTTATTTCAGATATTTATAAATGAACAAGCAGTAATCTAGCATGGAAATAATTAAGTAAAGTTATTCAAATCAATCGAAACCTATAAGTCTTGGATTTTTATTATGTTTGAATTATTTGTTGCATTCAATCATTTTTTTTTAACTTAGGGGCTTTGAAATATAATTGTTTGAAATAATAGAAACAAAAAAAAAAATTTTGAAATAGTATTTGGCTTACTATCAAAAATCATTGAGCTAGAAAGCTCAAGAAGAAAGAATAGGTTTTCATCTTTTTTAAATAAACATATTCTAAAAATATAATACCTTAAAAAAACGAAAGCCTTATTATCCTAAAAAAGAAAAACCAACAATTAAGATTAAGAAATTAAGAAACAAAATAATTATATTATACTATAAGGTGGCTAAAGTCATGCTCAGAGCGAAAAAGGCTCCATAGATTTTTCAGCTACTTCCTCCACGGTCCCTTAACCACAGTTCAAATAGTTGATTCCAACCTAATCATTTATGCATACCATCATATGAAATATATATCACATGCATCCTTCAGTTATTCTTGGTATAATTCTTTTGTCATGCGTGCTATCTCTGCACATCCATTAATATATTCTCCCAATCCAACTTTCCTTTAAGAAATACACTTTAAAAGGAAAATAAGATAATGTCCCCTGACGATAGATTAATCCATATGAATTCGTTGTAATAGCTGTAAACTTGACAGCGTCTTGTACGTAGATAAATCGTATGAAAAATTCATAAGGCTTCTCAGTCTCATCTCTTGCCCGGTAGACAGCTGTCCGTATACTAAACTACCATAATCACAGTGGGCGGTAAACAAGGGGAGATAGATATAGCAGGCCGAGTATTTTGAGGAATAGAGTCTCGATAAATCTTGGGTACTGTTTTAGGTTAGATATGGCTTTCATAAAACACGTTGAGCACACCATGCGCAGTGCGCCTTTAACGACAGACCATTATTTATAATTAAAGATGTTCTGTTCATTTAATGGAAATTATTTGTTTCATGGGAACTATTTGAAGTTTTCAACAACTACGTAGAGAATTATAAAATCAGACAACTTGGAGTATTATGCTTGCATTGCCGAATTATCACAAGTAAAAACTATTATTTTACAGGCGGGCGCAATCGAATATAGGGTGCGCTAGTAGTTTTGCAAAATGTCGGAAAGAAGGGTGTTAGACAGTTGATGTGACAGAGATAATTGGTAATTTTAAAAGACCATTAATTGAAGGGCAGGCTATTCTTGATGCAAACCACATATTTACATGTGGAATAATATCTAAAAATTAAAAAACAGTTATTTTACAAGCCTAGCACTAGCAATCTTAAAGGACTGCCCCATCAAATAAAAGTGGAAATCAAATTTATTAATAATAATAAGCAATTTTCTTGTCATTGTACGTGTAAAGCTGGTAGTTCTGGTAAATGCAAACACATCATTGTAACTTTACTCGACGTTTTTCGGTTAGTAATAACATTAATTACCTATTCACACAATCATTGTTATGACAGCTTAGATTCTTTGTCATATTATTTATTTATTTGTCAAAACTTTCAGGCTTCGCATTGAAAACATGGAACAATTAAGCACAACGGATGTAATAGAAAAATGGGGAAACTAAAAAAGAAAAACAAATCTATGACACTATGGTCTCAATGTTATTTGCATAAAACTAGCATTTTGGAATAATAAAATGTCAAATACTAATATTTACCTGGATAAATATAGTCTCTTTCTTTAAAATAAAGACTACATGTCGTCATATGTTTTGAAACAGGCTTATCTATTCTTAATTTTACAATCCACTCTTTAAGAAGCTTTTTATTTTTTTGAAATAAAAGGGAATGACACGTCTTTTGATTTTCTAATTGAACACTGAGGGACCGAGCAATACCTATTAGATATTTTTCAAATGATTTTTTGCTCAATCGGGTTTTAATTATGGAAAAATAAATTAAAAAAGCCAAAAAACCCTATGAATCCCAGGTAATAGCCCCGCTTTTATCCCCGTTTCTCTAGTTCCTGCAGCGCCGTCGCAGAAGCAGCACCGTCGCTTGCGCCCGCCTATAATCTATGAAGTACCTTTTATCTATAAACAACCTTTGATCTTGTTATATGGAGAAATTAACAGTTTCTCTTTTTGCCTAAAAATAAGAAGTGGCTAAACATCAAAAGAATCAAGTAAATTTATGAATAGGAGAGAAAAAGAAAAATATTCCGACAACTCATAAAACAAGTTGAGCCCACGCATGCAAAGTAAGCCTTTATTGGCAAACAATTATTTATAAGTAAAGGCGTTACAATTTCCATGGAAAAGAGTTGTCAAAGTTTTTTCGAACATATATATTTATTGGAAATTCTTTGTTTACATGGTAACTAAATGAAGTTTTAAACAAATAAATAGAGAATTATAAAATCCGACGCGATGGAACATTCTCCTTGTAATACCGTATTATCACAAATAAAAACTTTTATTTAACAATAAAAAAAATGAGTGTACTTAAGTAAGTAAATAAGTTATGCTCAAATTATTTAATGTCTTTTACGTTTTGAAAAAAAATATGGCTTAAGATAATCTTTAATTAATTATATTTTAATTTACGAACTTTAGTTCCATAATGGATTTCTGAATGGGATATAAAGTGATTTTTAGAGGAAGTGTAATCGTCGGGGAAAGGGATGAGAGACAAACATTTTAAAATCAAGTTTTAATTTACTATGAGCCGTAAATGCATCTATCTAATCTAAGTTGGGCGCAACACACCACATTTTTTTATTTATTACCTCAACTGCAATAACTTTCACTTACCAACCTACTTAGATTATAAACCGACGTGTTTTGATAAATATTTAAACGCCAGTCTACTCCGAATCGCTTTTTGTAAATGTACTGTGGAGGTAAATTAACAGGTGCATTTAAGGTTCATAGTAAATTAAAAATTAATTTTAAAATTTTTGTATCTGATCCCTTTCCGGAAACCAAAGAACGATTACATTCCTTCTAGATTTACCTTTATTCAACTCAGAAATCTATTATGGGACTGTAGTTTGTAAACTAAAATTTGATTTAAATCGAAATCGCCACGCGACCTGCACGGATCTAATAACGGCCGTGAATGGGTGCCCTTTTGTTCATCAAAATGGAATTCAATTTACCGGCTTTGTGGCCAATATTGCAAGACTTGATGGCTTGGACGGTTATTATTAAGACCACTACAAGGCAATAAAATCCTACTGTATATATTATTTCCATTTTTCTTTTAGATGTATTCTTATTAGAATTAGAATTAGAAAAAAAAAAAAAAAACTTCGTCACTTTATATATATTTTGCCGGTTTTTTACCTTCTTCAAAACTTTTTTTTTTTAGACACGATCTTCCTCTAATTTGATAAAAAAAGCTTTAAAAAATCAGTTTTTTATTTATTTTTTCATCCTATATAAAGATAATATAAAGATAATGATGTATTTGATTAAACTAGGTATATATTTTTCATTTGTTTTCAACTAGGCAGGAAAGCGTGGACAACACAGAGTTAAAAACTTGTTTTGTTTTTTACCATCCGAATTAACAATACGGCGATAAATAAATAGGGGTAGCAGTAGTATCGTTTTAATTTGTAAATTGATCGAACTATTTTTAATTAACCTTATCTCGCAATCGACAGGTATTACGATCTCGTATCTTTCACCGCTTGGAAGTACGAGATGGTTCATAATTGAATGATTTGATAAAAATCCATGTTCCAGAGCAGGAGTTTCGTCGAAAGTATTTCAATAATTTACAAAGAACAGGTTTTCATTCTTATTGAAACGAATACAAATCTTATCATACAGGACACACTTACTGAACATATTGATTGTTAAGTGGGCAGCTAAAACTACAAAAATTCGGTAAAGATTCTAAAACCAGAATCAACGACATATGTTCGATATAGAGTTGTTTATTGTTCAGAATAATTAACATGTAATTAAACCTCTAAATAAAACTTTCAATAGGCGGTCTAACACGGTCCTTGCTTTCTATGGCAACGGTAAATTTACTACTTAGAAACACGTTAATTCATTTCACCTATATTGATACAATATTGTAGGGATATCAACTCCCCCTTTCAGGGGTCATTTTCCTACGAAAGCTTTCTGATACTTTAGCAAACGACACATAACTGAAGTTAATAAGCTTTACGTACATGGTAGTAAGCTGAAGCGTAAATACTGAAGTCCTACTTTTTAATGATCTGGGTTAGACTCCGGCAGTGGGAATAATATTTTTTTATTGCTAAACATGTGAATCAATTGGGTTATCGTGAGGTCTTATTGGGGTACGCAAAGTGTTAGCAATATTTTGATTCATCCACAGCGTATCAGCCATTTTTTGATTTAGCCATTAATATATCCTACTATTCTATTAGTTGTTGTTTCAGGCTTCTATGGTCTGAATCCATTATCCGCATTTCTTCTTCCAGGTTTGACCATGTCACAGGTTTTCCAACAGCCAAGCTTTCACCCATCTTGCTGTGGGCTTCTTCAGGGCCAATACAAGAATGATTCTTGTGTCATTCATTCTTCATTCTTCATTCTTGTATTGGCCCTGAAGAAGCCCACAGCAAGATGGGTGAAAGCTTGGATGTTGGAAAACCTGTGACATGGTCAAACTTGGAAGAAGAAATGCGGATAAAATATTCTATTAGTGTTAGTTTATCAGTTTCAATTTAAGTAAATGTACATTCGAATCGAGTACTGGGATATCAGCGTTTCCAAGTTCTGCATTGATAAGTTATCTTAAGAATTGGTACAACCAATCAATACTATTAAGAAGTAATGACAAAATGCAATATTTAGTCGAATCCTAAGGCTAACGGATAGTTTCTGAAACATTCTGCTGAATTAAAGATTTTGTTAATACCTACTTGTAAATTCACTGAACTAAGGGAAAAGCTGCATCTGTTTCAACACGACGAAACGTCAAGGAAACGTGCTTTTACGAGGTTTTCCAGCTAAAACGAGGATTTGAACTTCTCTACCTTCCTTGTGGGAAGCTCTTTCCAAATTGAAGCCTGAGTGTACAATCATCTCTCGGGAGAATTCCTCTTTGTTCTAATCCTTGGAATTACTGTCATCGCTGAGATACACAAAGCGGGATCCCACTGGAATTTTTGTTCACGCGTTAAAATGTCCAAGGAACTTCTTTGCCACACCTTTTATATTTATATAATTATTAATTAGAGTATTACACGAAGAAAATTGTGATTAGTATACAATTTGAAGATCTTTTTAAAAATCTTAAAGTCTCTCAATAATTAATATCTAACAACTAAACTTTAAAAGAAAACACACATTACTTTACTTTACACGAAAAACTTTGATGATAAACCGTCAAAACTCTACATACTCAAACAGCACACTAAAAAATTCCAATCAGGTTTTGTTTCAAGTAAAATGTATACCCCATAATTATTTCTGATTTATCTTCATCCACCGTTTCTACCACCTACATAGCTAGCAGGCCTCTCTAATAAATAATATACAAACTCCAATAAATGTATCTATTGTACAATAGATATATAAAACGAAGTCGGGTTATAAATCAAGAACGGCTTGACCGATTTTAATGAGTTTTTATTTATTGGCTTCGCCTCCCCTCCCCATCCCAATAGCAGAAGAAGTATTACAATTACAGCATCGGGAACTGGATGAAAAGGTTCGATTATTAACTTTGTACCAGTTTACCCGAGTATGGTAAATTGGTTTTTAACAATTTTTTGTTTTAACTTATTACGGTCGTAAAATCCATTTCGATCTCTTTACCAGGGATCAATCAAAAAATGTTCTCAGAGCGCTTATCTTTCAAGGTTCACAATTATTTTTATTTAGGATGGATTTTTTCTTCATAAGTTATAATGTTTGGTATATTTAGTGCACTAAACAGTAATAAATTATCTCGAGAATCGATCTTTAATTTTTCTAAGTTTATATTCTTTATTTTATAATGTTTTTATTTTCACTTACATATAGTATATAGGAATGTATTGTGTCCGTAAATATCGACTTCCGACTTTCAACGGAAATACACGTTTTAGGATCCCCCAAATAACCTATGGTGCGATAAGGTCAGTGTGTGTGTGTGTTTGTGTGTGTGTGTGTGTGAGACAGCAAAAAATTCATCAAAATTGGTCAAACAGAGGGGGTAGTTTATTTCATAACTTTTTTACGTTTTTATTTCGATTTTTTCAGAAACGGTTTTAACGATTTGGATAAAACTGAGTATTTACAATTGCGATTAGACAGCAAAAATTTCATCAAAATTAATCAGACGGAGGAAGCACTGTATTTCATAACTTTCTTTCCCATCTTTATGTTTTTTTTTCGGTTTTCTCAAAAATAGCTCTCATCATGTATAATGATAATCAAGTATGCTTTAATATCAGGTAAGCTTTATCATTATTAAAATGTTATTAGGGGGCTTAAATGGGGAAGAGGCCTTTTTTGTTTTCCTACAAAGTGACTTTGTTTTTGTTTATATGGAAAAATTATCTGCCTCTCGTTTCGCCTAAAAATAAAAAATGGCTAAATATGAAATATGAAAAAAATCAAGTAAACATACACGGAGAAAAAAATTAAAATATTCCGTAAACTCATAAATCACATTGAGCCCAGGTATGCGCAGTACGCCTTTAAAGACAGAGGATTGGTTATAATTAAAGATGTTCTGTTCATTTAATGGAAATTATTTGTTTAATGGTAACTATATGAAGTTTTCAACAACGACTTGGAGTATAATGCTTGCATTGCCGAATTATCACATGTATTTTTTTAATTATATAGTAAACTAGCTGTATATACCGGTTTCGATTTTGATTTTTTAAATTTATAAAATGAGATTTTTTTCAACTCAAACGGTTGATTTCGTAAAAAAACAATGTAAAGCGAGATCATAACGATTTTTATAACAATAAAGAATATAGCCAGAGATTGTCTGAAGTTATGCAATTTTAATATGGACAGGTATGAAAGAGCAATCGCACCTGGTATGAAAGAACCACTGAGCTAAATTTGGAGAATTTAAAACAAACTGTATGGATTTCTATAAAGAACAAACAAACAAATAGATGAAGTTCTTTTTTTATATAGATTGTCACAAGTTTATTATATATAAATAAAATTTAGTGTATTCTAAAGAGCAAATATGGAAGTATGCGATATAGATAAAGAGGAAATATGCGTACCTCTGTAGCACAACTCTGTTTCTTAATCAATGTAAGTTGGTAAGTGAAAGTTGTGTGTTTCGCGGCATCGCACCAGATTTTATTAAGGTAATATCTTCTCGCTTTTGCTAATGGTTTCCTATTGTAACTTTTTTAAGGCTCCCCTTTCTAAATAATTATGACTTGTCCCTCCTCCACCCTCGGTCGTTAATCTTGAGCTTATTTACCATTATGGCCAGAGTAAGCGCTGATGCTCAACCGAGAAGAAGAAACAGGGGGAAGGGGCTGATAAAGATGAGGAAGAAGGAATACTTTAATTCGTTACTTATTTTCCTGTTATGGATTCCATAACGAAGAGAATGGAATGATAGAGTGCAGGCTGTTAGGGTGGAAATCTGAGCGTCCATAGCTTGCCATCATTACTCGGCGCTTTCCTAGCTACTAACAAGCTTTGTATCCCCTTCCCCATTAATAGTAAGAAACAATAAATAAAATAATACAGTACACAACACCTCTGCGTCTATATAGCTACCAAAGTGTCTGATTACAAGAGTTAAAACAATCGTGACAAATACACTACATATCACTGTTCAACTCATAACCATCCAAACACACTTGTTTCTTCTCTTTCTTCCTCCCAGTCCAACGAAGATTGAAAAGACAATGGCCGGGGGATATGCTCGAGCACATCATTTAAATCAAGAAAATCGAAGATAAGCTTTGCATTCCACAAATTTGCTCGATGAGCTCCAGCGCAGGCGCAAATGACGTGAAATGTTAATAAATAAAGTAAAATATTAAGTACTGTATTACATCAATGTAAATGAACAAATGATCTTTTACGGCTATAATTAATATAATACGGCTTTAATATATTTCCTATCTTCATAGCTACATTTTTCTAATAACGCTGTATTATGATGGCAGCAGCGTTGTTTTCGTTTCGGTTGCATCGCACAAACCGTTAAAAACTGTTCAAAATGGATGGAGGACAAAATAATGTAGAAATGGCAAGGGAAGTGTATATTCTCACATTCACCACTCTCAGAGTTCAGATAGATCTACTAAATGGGAAGCAAGTTAACGGATCTCGAGAAAAGAATAAATTTATTGAGCATATAAGGCACCACGATATTTCAAATGGTTGTCAATGTCAAATGATTGCCAAGGCTGGGCTTTCAAAAATATTCTTCAGGAATGCCCAAGGTTATCTGATGTCCGTATCACTGTTTAACTCTTCTAGCTGATATCTAATATAAGAATTAAAAAAGAAAAATAACCTTAATTGTTGGATAAGTTGAAGATCTAGAAGAATATACGAATATAAATAGAAGCAAATACAACCGAATAAAAATGTTCTTGCCAATTGTCCTCTTCAACAGAGGCACTAAAACAAATGATATCTCCAATGGTAACTGTCCATTGGATTTATCCTTTGGATAACTTGTCCTCTTGCAGCCACGTCTTCTCTTACCTCTATCCTCAGTTTCTGAGATCTTTAATGTCTTCGTCACATCTCGGGACGATACATTTTTATTCGAAATAACATACGCGTAGTATCGATTTTCGAGACATGGTCATATTACATAAAGTATTAAGTTCGGCCCTGATTTCATTCATTATCATTTCATCAGGAACATTATACAGACTGGAAATGCCACAGCTACTCCTCAAATAAACTATTTGTAGGCCAAGTAATTTATTAAAATATGGCTTTGACCGCCCATGATTTATTTTCTAATTATTCCATCAATTATATATCACTTATATTTATATTTACATTTATTAGAGTTCGGTTGAGGAGGGAATATCGAAGTAGAAGATACCGGAGGCTTCTGAGAACGAAGGTACTAATTGCTTTTGCTAAACGATTCGAGGAGTTATGCCCAAGTTTCGTCGAGCCATAAAGTCCCCCAAGTTGCTCTGATACTAAAATTTGGCAAGTTACTAATCCAATGGCTTTCAGGTGAACTGTTTCCATCTCTAAATCTGTCTCTGCTAACAATTAATTGCACTTAAACAACTCAATTGCTCAACTTTCATTTAGTTAGATATAATTTGGGCCCGCATTTATATAAACTGACACATTTATTTTTGCAACGGAGTGTATCAAAATATCGCTCATCCAATGCATGGCTAATCTAACTTCTAATTTTCCTCTTCTATCTCTGAGCAAGACCACTAATAGACCTCTACAGTGACGACTCATAAAACATTTTAACATTCGGATAGAGCAGGCAACGGATATCAAAAGAAGGGAAAAGAAGAAACTGATATTGGTAACCTTACAATTACGAAGTAACTGTAAACTTGAGAAAATTCTCTTGTCTTGCATCGCTATAATAATATCGCATCGGAAGAGCGATATTATCACCCATATTCACTCACCTTCTTTATCCAACCCTCACGGCATCGAAGGTCTACTTGCAGCTAAGTTTTAAAACGGGGGGATTTTGATAATATAATCAAGACCTTCTTTTATGCAATCATATTATCTGATTATGTATCATCTTAGTTCTTCATCTTCAATTCCCTTTTCCCAACATTTCGAAGCTGGTAGTACTCATTTGTCTTTTTTCTCAAATATTTAGTCACCGAAGAATATTTGCGTTAGAAAATATTAAGAACCAGTAGCTGCAAGAAAGTATTGTGTGGGATAATGATTGCCTTTTGACCTGAGATAGAAGTAATAAAGAAGTAGTTTTATCTTAAAACTAATTAAATTATCTAGTTTTATCTTAATTAAAGTTCATGATCTATTTATTTATATACCAAGACGTTTTCTTATAAAATTAGATTTTAATCTATAAAACGCCTTGATCAAAATCAAAATCTAAATACTATGTGTCTACATGCAATGGCAAATTTTTCAACGATTTTCCTTTTCAATGAATTTCGATTATTGTGAGATCAATTGTTGTTTATAAGCTTTTCTTTCTGATTAACGTTGCTATCTTTGGGTTGAAGACTGATACAGATCAGGACAGATAAAGAATATTATTTATAAGCCGACTAAAAATTTTGTGTAACGGTTATATATAAAAAAGGTAATATATAAAAACTGACATGTATATTGAAGTAAATCTTGCCTTAGGCCCCATTCATGTTTGATCCTGGAATCCTTTTATATCCTGTGACATGGATGACCTGCCTTCTTTACTCTTCTTTCAAAAAGGTCCTGAAAAGAACTCTACCAATAAATAAAATCCGTTGGCCACCTCCACCCACGTATGCCCCAAACGTCTCACCATACAACCTGGTCCCTTCCAGTGTTTCTTTGAGGGCCTCGCATATGAAACATTATGTACCTAGATTTTTTTCTCTTAAAGGTATATATTCAAAGCATAAGCGATGTTTGTCATTTTTATTCAAATAAACTATATGCTGTCGCTCGTTCAATGCATAACTGGTCTAACACAAAGAAAACGATTTTTCAAGCATGCCAAAAAAAAATTGTTTTTAAAACATGCGATTTTGTGGTAGACTAGTTTATTTAATACCATACATTTTGTAAAACTTTTTGTCGTGGAAAATGGTAGAAGATAGCAAAGCCTAGTACAATTATTATTTCTACGTCCCGTTGTTACATTTAATCAACAATTTACCATAAATTGTGGACGTGGTGGCTATTCGGCCAAGCGGCCTTACAAGTTGGAATATGCGCTGCCCCTGAAAACGACATGATAACTTAACGTTTAAGAGTTCAAGGCCCGAGTATCAGTGAGCTTTTATCAGCTCGACATTAATCCACCGTCCAGGAAAACCAGTATAATCTTAACGGGTGAGTAAAACATATATACATATAAACATTGCTAATCGAATTCAGAAACAGCAAAACAAATATGCTAAGAGCACATATAAGTATAGTAAAGCATTAGTCTCTAATGTTATCAGGGAAGGAATTATAGTTGTCTTTTTCCTGTTAAAAAGTTTCTAGTTTCTAGTATCACTGCGATCTAAACAACCAAAAGTATTACGCTCTAGGTTTAGTAGCTTTGGAATTGCATTATTCTCTTAAGAATACAAAGAAAATATAAAATCACTGATATTTTACTCTAAGTGATTTTTTTTTTTTTAATTTAAACCGCCATTAACTTATTCAAAGAATGCAGTTAAGATGAGAACTATTAATAATATTAAATTAATCAAAATAACGCATAACCTCTTCCTATTAGGAGACCAATATAAACTTGAACTTATAATTGTTCAAAAGTAACCATCGCTACGGTTATAGCGCCACTTTCTGCAAAGAGATTAATTTTAGTGCTTAAAAAGAAAAGCTATGTGCAGCATCCTCCAAAGTATAACTTATCATTTTTGAATTACTTTTAGACAAGCGATAGTAAAATTTGCCGTGCCAAGGCCTAAAGTAAAAATAAAAATTCAATAATCAAAATTTCAATTACTTACCTCTCCGTGAAATTCTATTTCTGATGATACCAAATTCATAGAAACCCATCCATCGATCTTAGTCTGAAAATTATTCTATTTTAAGGAAGAATCTTTTTTTAAACTATGAATAGTAAATTAAATGTTTATGTTCTATAATATTGTAACCATTGTATAAGGTTTAAAGAATATCAGGCGAAAATAAAAACTCAAATAATTAACAGTGTTACAAAAAAAAAAAAAAAGGAACAACTTGTAACGACACAGTAACCATATGATTTGATATTCAGAGCAAGACTAAAACTCCAGTCCATTGCTCCTTATATTTATTCTGATTTAGAACAGTCTAAAAGGTTCCCGAAAATATTCATTCTTTCATTCCTAAAAATATGGCACACCTCACTTTCTAATCTTTAGACCTTATTGAACAGCACAACAGTTACAAAAACTTCAAAAAGAGTAATTGGTCAATGCATAAACGAGCGTGAAGTTTGGAAACTCCAGTTGTGACATGGCGAGGGAAGGAGATTTCCACTGCTGAAATTGAAATTTAACTATTAATTTTATTTTATATGAGCGAAACCCTACTTATTCGATAGGACAAGTCAGAAAGCATAATTAGAGATTTCTTTAATGTACCATACTGGCGAGGGGGCTTCAAAATCCATAAGGGGAGAGTGGGGACAGAGTGAGAGAGAGAGAGTGAAAGAGAGAGAGAGAGAGAGAGAGAGAGAGAGAGAGAGAGAGAGAGAGAGAGAGAGAGAGAGAGAGAGAGAGAGAGAGAGAGAGAAACTTTAAACCTGTTGGAGTGTTTGGGCTTGGTGAGTTTGATTATGGGAATACGAGGGATTTGGCGTTGAAATATATCTGCCTCCGCTTGGAATAAGTTAGTAAGTCAACAATCCCATAACTTTTCATGATAGCACGTTCAAGCTTTTGCGTAAATCGTGTCAGTTTTGTTTTTGATAAACATAAAACGACTTGATTTTTTTTTTATATATTAAAACAAAAACATTCAGCCACGCCAAATAATTTATGAAGAAGAAATTTATTCTGCCTACCCCACTACATATATTGCCTAAATACTGTACTCGTCAAGAATACACATCATTATAAGTAGGTTTTGTGAAATAGCTTTCTCATTCCTTTTGTTAATAAATTATTTATTCCGTGGAAAAAAACTCATTCTTAGGGTACTTTTTTGGTACAAAATTATTATATTATATCAGGAAAAGGTAGAAAAAAATTCAATTTGTAATTTGTAGTTGTAAACCAAATCCAACTATTGTTCATGAATTGATAGCGTACAATATTGCATTGAGGGCGTCAATAACTGTCTGGTTAACCCTATATGATTGAAGTAAATTTTGAATGATAATTGAGTGAGAGTAATCTTTAATGATTGGGAGTAATGTTTTCAATTTTACGAGCTCAGGAGATGACCATGTGGAAACGGACCGAGTATGTAATAAGTGATTAAAAATTATAACGAAAGTTATAATAAAATATATACTTAGACATTATACAATATTTCTATAGTTGTGAATTCCATAGATATAGTATGGAATGCAACTGTGTAAGTTTATATAAATATATAGTTCATTCTCTGGATTATACAAACCGCCTCATTTTCGTTTGTCTTATTGATATGTCTGCTATCTATTATTGGCATTAATA